>JAZFAU010000187.1:912500-1170000 GCA_037178615.1 Dione vanillae | reverse complement strand
CGAAGGCTTAACCGATTACTATATAGCTTTTACTAATTACATTTGCATCATAGTTAATGGTCATTAACTTATTTCAAAGATTTCGTGAGTAAAGAAGTTAAATGCAGTTCTTTTTTTGTTAAAAAACTACAAAATAACTGTAATCATTTTTACTTTCTGACATTTAGAACTTAGTTTCCATAGACAAATTTGCAGGTGCAGTTTACTGTATATTGTAAGCTTAAAATGCATTCTTCTACAAAGTTGAGTTGTTTCTTATTAAGGATGGCAATCTAAATATAACTATGTCTGGTTAAGAAAATAAAGTATTGGGTGGAAAAAATCGAAACTGCATATTTTGTAAAATACCAGACTCAGTCTCAATAGGACGACTGTACAATAATTAGGTACAATTTAAACATTAGAATATTTTGGCTTTTTAGTGCATCTCCAAATAAAAGTCGTAAATCAAATCGTACATCAAAAAAAAATATAAAAAAACTGGGCTACTACGTCTAACTTTTCTTACCAAGTAGGGGGTAAATAAACATTATTTTATACCATAAATTCCTTTCAATGCAATATTTTTACTTTCTTTTGGATGTTGTTATTATTTTTACAACATATGAGAATCAAACCTACAACAACGCCAAGCCAGCCTTGGAAATATATACTTAATCAACAAATAGATACATAATACGTAAAGAAGCGTCTTAAGTTAAATTTATAACCAACCTTGGAAGTAATTTTAAGATCAAGAAATACGACGCTAAGTTAATGAGAACCTCATTTCGTCGAATGCTACAAACGACAACTATTAGAGGCAGAAGACGCGAGCTAAAATTACATGTGTAATTACGTCACGTGAACTACTCAGTTATATACGACCTTACATTGAAACGGTGTGTTGAATTAAATCGTTAAGTGAATCTCTTACGTTATTTGTGTTACTTGGGTCTTTTATTCTAATATACTACAATTGTTATAGTTTATTATAGTCAGTTTCATTTCATAGTTAAAGGTATTTTTAGGGACTAGGTATACTTTATCATTAGAATTTCGGGAAATATTCTTTTGGATTTGTTATACTCCTTATACTCCTTGTCCAAATTTCAATTTTTTATATATATATATATATATATATATATATATATATATATATATATATATATATATATATATATATATATATATATATATATATATATATATATATATATATATATATATATATATATATATATATATATATATATATATATATATATATATATATATATATATATATATATATATATATATATATATATATATATATATATATATATATATATATATATATATATATATATATATTTTTTTTTTCTTGCTTTTGACTGCACTATTATTATATGAATTCAAAGAAAAACCAGTAAAACGCTTGGTTCCCTCCCTCCCTACAATATATATATATATATATATATATATATATATATATATATATATATATATATATATATATATATATATATATATATATATATATATATATATATATATATATATATATATATATATATATATATATATATATATATATATATATATACACATATATATATATATATATATATATATATATATATATATATATATATATATATATATATATATATATATATATATATATATATATATATATATATATATATATATATATATATATATATATATATATATATATATATATATATATATATATATATATATATATATACATATTTGTTTTGTAGGGAGGGAGGGAACCAAGCGTTTTACTGGTTTTTCTTTGAATTCATAAAAAAATAGTGCAGTCAAAAGCAAGAAAAATATTGGCACATATATATCTACATTATATATATCTACATCATTATAACTGTACGACATGCTAAACGACTCTTCATTCCACCTATCTAGTATGTGTTTACTCCAACAGTCATCATTTCTACCAATTATAACCAGCCTAGCTGACTAGTTTGCTAATCCTGTCGATTACTTTGGTTAAATTTTTATATGAAAAACTTTTACTTCTAATATTTAGGTACTATTTGATCGAGCTTACTTGATATTTTATAAAAAAAACCACAAATAAAGGAAGAATGCATATTGAAAATAAATATATAGTAAGTGGATACCTGCACAAGTTGTCTTTGACAATTACACTGTGAAGTTACAATATTGCCAGCTTTGGATATACGCCAGCGCATCAAAACCCCTTCAACCGTTGTTTATTGTCATTGAAATGAAAATACTCTAACGTTAGAAATAAAACGCGTTTTTCAATTAATGTAATATATTAGATGTGCTTATATTCCCAGGATATTACATTTACATATTCCTCACTCTGGCACCTGGCAACGCGGCGTTGAGTTTCGTCACTAAGACTTAAAACCTTGAGGGGCGAAAAGCGAAATGGAGAGTTTCTTAGGAGTGACTTGCAAAGTCCCTGCGGCTCCCTCCGCTATCCTACTATTAGCAAGATAAAGCGTGAAGCTAAAAAAACCAATTCATTTAAAAATTATTTCATTTTTAATAATTTTTGTTAAAAATTATTACTTCATTTAGTTACGAATAAATATTTTGATTTGTCGTTATTCGAACCTGTACTAACGCTAGTCTGAAAGAACGAGTTCGTGCATATCTCTTTCGCCTCGTCTACTGTCATTGCCCATTTCATACATGCCTTACGGTGTCCTTATACTTTTTACGAGGCCCTCCTTTAGTATCATGGTTGTTGTGTCTCGAAGATCAACCAAGGCTAGATAGACCATGAAGAAATACTTAACAACTAATATTTTTGTATTGTTTTAACTTGAAATAAGAAAAGCCAGCGTTGTTACCGTTTTTTAAATTGAACACTCACTAGGTTGTTTCTTTAGCACTAATTATTGCCTGTGTTTTATCATTTTGGCGTTAAAAATAATTCCATAATAGTCACTTGTTTTAGCTTTAAACACTATTTCAAACTACGGTTATTCAGTTACATATATTTAATAATTATTGTATGCAAATCATGGTAATCGTGGCGCAGCGAGCACAGCGTTTACTTCTACGGGAGAATGTGTTAATTTCATTTTCCTCGCTTGTCGTCTTCAAAAAAATTGCGGCGTTAAGTTCTTACCTATCTTGTTGTAAAGGATACAGCGGAGAGATAGAAACAAAAAATAAATAAAATCGAAACGAGCTAAGCCTCATGTAGTTAATTAGCCTAACCTAGTTAGAAATATTAAGGCATTGTGTAAAGTTACGAATATTACTTTAGTTAACTTAATAGTTAAAGTTAAAATAAAAACATCGATACACACGTAGATAATGTATTTCGATAGTATTTAGACTCTGCGTTATCGCATCAAGTGATAAGGATCACTTACATCAATATTTCAGAGTACAAGAAATCCCCTTCCAAAATAGGGCATTGCCCCGATTGACATTATTTTATTGACATTACTTTATTGTCTTTGTCTCATCTAAGACTTACCTTTTTATAAGAGTCAACTAAGTATTATATATATATATATATATATATATATATATATATATATATATATATATATATATATATATATATATATATATATATATATATATATATATATATATATATATATATATAACATTTATACAATTCAAGAACATCATACATAATCGAAGTTTCATCACATAGTCAATAGAAGTAATTGTACGTTCAAAGGCTAAAGTAAATTCATTTCTGATTAGTACCAAGGTTCTTATAATATAATTGGACTTAAATTAAATATTATTTTAGGAAGTATTACTTGTGTGTACAATAGAAGTTTTAATAGATAGAGAGTAACTCGATCCCTCATTGCTGGGGTACTGAGGGAATTTGAGGTAACCGTTCTCCATCTACATTCGAGGTATAAAATTATTTAAACAATATATATATATACATATATATATATATATATATATATATATATATATATATATATATATATATATATATATATATATATATATATATATATATATATATATATATATATATATATATATATATATATATATATATATATATATATATATATATATATATATATATATATATATATATATATATATATATATATATATATATATATATATATATATATATATATATATATATATATATATATATATATATATATATATATATATATATATATATATATATATATATATATATATATATATATATATATATATATATATATATATATATATATATATATATATATATATATATATATATATATATATATATATATATATATATATATATATATTCATATATTCATTTTTCATTTTCTGTGCTCTGGCATCTAGGCAAGCAACGTTGAGTTCCGCAACTCAACACGGTTAGATTCCCATGGTTCCTGCAATTCCTTCTACTTACCTTACTATAAACGGGATAAAGTGTGTAACTAATAAAAATATTAATTATTTTTATATTTTTGATATTTCTTACCAAAACCAAAAAAACTCAAGCCTCAATCTGGTCTTGCCATTCACGGTCTGCTGATCCAGCCTATTCTAATTGTTTAATTGTAATTTTTTAAAACTATACAGAATTTTTTAACAGAACAAGTCTTCATATTAATTTTAAACGAGCTCATCACGTCTATCTACATGTTGGCCCAAGACGCAATAAGCCAAGTCGATGACAGTACATGCAAATCGATATCAATACGTGACCAATTACAATTATTATGCACCTATATATGCGGTGCATATTAAAGATAATCGACTAGTTGCAATGTCTAACTACGCACTATAGTAAAGTGCATATATTTATATTCATATGTTGATTGAAGGTCATTGCTGTTAAAATATTTTTTAAGCGATAATTTAACTTGTTTCAGCTTTCGTATATGGAGAGATAATCTGAAATATATATAATTATTTTTTTATGGGCGTTTGGCCATCTCGGTAGCGTCTGACAGTTGTGACGGTTGTGAATTCGATTTCCCAATCAGGTAATTGAGGTGTTTTTATGTCCAAGCTCTATTTTAAAAAAAAGAGTGTGGCGTATACTTAACACGCGATGATTTTAAAATTGGTCACGAAGCAGGAAGGTTTCCTCATACCCTCAAATTTATATATAATTTAACACGAAGCGATTTTTTTATAACAACTTTTCAATTTACAATTTTCTATACTTACTTCCTTCTTTATCTAGACAACTATCATATTACAAGGTAGATGAACCATACCCACAGTTCCAGTTAAAAATTAGACCCCTGAACGTCATAAAGGGATTCACCTTTCACGAACTACGCAGAAATCGAGGGCGATAGAGAAGCTTTACAAGCGACGCCGCATTGTTGTAGAATCCTTTTAAGTTATTAACATTTGCCACGTATTTATTATGGATTTAAATTTATTAGTAATATATAGGTAAATATGTTATAAATCGTACCTAATGAGTACCTTATTACTATTAAAAGACTTAGCTATTTTTTTGTCGTAACCACTTCTTTCATTAATAAATTCTTCACTTTATATTTTCCACGATTTTTTTTCACAAACTTTGGATATCTTGCTTTTTTTTCTTGCGTTACTTAATAATAATTATTTTTTTAGCTTCACGCTTTATCCCGCATATTGCAGGGTAGACAGGGGGAACTGCAGAAACCATATGAACCTAGTGTTAAGACACTCCGTTGCTTAGTCCTTGCCTTCTCCGTCCCTGCTTTCCGCCTTTTTCGAGGCATTAAGTGTGGAGTGGCGGAACTCAACGCCGTACTTTGCCTAGTTTCCAGAAAACAAGAAAACGGAAATAGAAAAATCCATCTTCCTTGAGTGGAAATCGAACCCACAAACCATCGCGTATACAGGCAGACACTTAGGTACGCCTTTGCGCCACGACGGTACTTAATTAAATGTTAAATGTGTGTATGTGTTTTAAAAATAAATAAGTTGCAGAACTCAACGTCACTTTAGGTCTTTCCAACTTAAAAGTACGTACCATACCAAATGATAAATATTAACTCGCCTGTCGTTAAAAGCTAAATATTAGCTATAATAAACAAATAAAAGACGGTCCACAGAGTAAATAAATGTAAACATGACATCTTATTGCGGCTGGTCACGGTCATGACCCACATTGTTGCGACCTTACAAAGTGACACAAGTTTGACGTTAGTTCGATCTTGTCTGAAATGTTATAGAAATTTCATTTTAAAATAACTATTTTTTATAACTTCACGCTTTATCCCGTACATAACAGGATAAACGGAGGGAACCGCAGGAACGTAGTGTTAAAACACTCTTTTCCCCGCCTTACAGTGAGTGGCGGAAGTCATCACTGCGCTTTGACTATAAACTAGAGCGACGAAAATAAAAATAAAAACATTCATCTTCCACGAATAGAAATCGAACCCACAAACCGTTGCATTGATGGGCAGACGCTACTACGCCTCTGCGACACAACGGTCCTATACAACTACATATCTAATTCATATTTTTTAGCAAAAGTTAAAATTCCTAGTAATTATGTAATTTGGAAAAAAAAAGGAATAAATGATCCATTCCTTGCTGATGATGATGATGCTTTCTAAGTAATAAGACATGATCACAAAAAAACGACCTAATTTAGTAACCACCAGTCCACTTAACTCGCTTTTTCGGTGAAGACACGTTACTGCATCGAAGAATCGAAGAGATGTCATTGAAGGACAGTAATCATTTTTTTTTGTTAACAACACCTTCAATGCTTGTTCCTTGATTTTTTACTTTAAATTACAACAAAAAAAACTTTAATAACTTTATAATGTGAGCTATAACTTATAGTCCACAATTTCATTTACGTGGGCTATAAAAGGTAAAATTTCATTTTTATTAGTTCCCGGTGTCATTTCGGGAAATTCACTCTTAGAGTTTTCTTACACTCCCCAAAGATACTACATGTCAACTTTCATATTTATACTCCAAGTAATTTAGGCTGCACCTCGTCTGTCAGTTACCAAGTAATGGAAAAGGCGATGTATTATAATATGAAAATAATAAGGGCGAAAACAAGGCCGTCGTGCCGCAAAATTGCAAATATTAGACGCATTTTATTATTATATACTTACTGGCACAATTTTTTTGTTTTCTATCATTACATAGACTTGAAAAAGGACCGTCTTGTCGCAGAGGCGTAAGTATCTGCCTGTGAGCGCTACGATTTCAGGGTTCGATTCCCATTCGGAGAAGATAGATTTTTCTATTTCCATTTTCTTCGCTCTGGAAACTAGACAAAGCGCGGCTTTGAGTTCCGCCACTCAACACGCAATGCCTCGAGTAAGGCGGAAAGCGGGGACGAAGAAAGCAGGGACTAAGCAACGGAGTGTCTTAACACTAGGTTCATATGGTTCCTGCAGTTCCCTGTGTCTACCCTGTTATATGCTGGAGAAAAGCGTGAAGCTATAAAAAAAATAGTCTTGAAAATATAGAACGGTGTTTTATGTCGCTGGCCCTCCCTTAAGAAAGGTAAACATATATAAACAAAATTTTGGAATAAAACGTAGGGAACCCCTCAGAGGGTTTATTACTGAAGGACTGCTTGTCGCATCATTCTTTCGGATAAAGCTTGAAGCCATATTGTACTGTAATGACAAGTTGGTTATGCTTGTCTTACACCAACTTCGTTCCACTCGTATTTATGTCTATTTATATTAATTTATGTAACATTGACATATATATAAATAAAAATAAATGCATATATTTGTAATATATTCTTAACATTTCTAGGATTCCGTCCTTGATTTCGCAGCTATTTGTTTTGTAATTAATAAATCAACCTTGTCTTCTTGTTTCGCTCTTCTGATATTGTATATAAAAAATTGTGGAATTTTTATCTACATTTAATTTATGCCATCGTGGCACAGTGGTTTAAGGGTTCGATTCCCACTCGATGAAGATGGATTTTTCTATTTCCATTTTCTTAGCTCTGGAAACTAGGCAAAGCGCGGCATTGACTTCCGCCACTCAACACGCAATGTTTCCAAAAAAAGGCAGAAAGTGGGGACAGAGAAAGTATGAACTAAGCAACGGAGTCTCTTAACCTGCTGTTCCCTCTGCCTTCCCTGCAATGTGCGGAATAATGCGTGAAACTATAAAAAAAAATATTACCACTAAAAACGTTATCTTAATATGTTAAGTGTTATTCTTCCTGAAGGCATTTGAGGAAAGATTATTTTCTTCGCTCTGACAAATAGGTAATCGTAGCGTTGAGTTCCACCACGCAACAGGCAAAGTCTCAAAAGGCGAAAAGTGGGTGATGGAGTGTCTTAGGACTGAGTTTCCATGGTTCCTGTGGTTACCCCTACCTGCCCTGTTAGAAGCGAAACAAAGAGTAAAGAGAGTTTTAAGTAACTTCAATTGTGCCTTATAATGTGACCTTGAAAACCTATAATATCTAAACGAGTCTTAAATGTATACATATAAGTCTTTTCATCAATAATCCCCTTTGTAAATTAATTTATATAAATAATTTGTAATAATGTAAATAATTTTAGAATAAAATATTTAAAACCAAATATCTTTTGCAAAAACGCGGCGTTGAGTTCCGCAACTCAACACACACTGCCTAAGGCTAAAATTAGAGATTTAAAAGCACGAGTAGCACTAGACTCTTTCAACCTATGGTTCCTTTAACCTAGGGTAGGCTTATTGCATGAAAACTAAATATATTTTCAATTCCCCAGATTGAATAATGTTCAAAAACCCTCGGCTTTTACATAACCCATTATATTATAAATGTCCCCTGATACTAAAATTATGACAGTAAAGTGTGCAATAGAGATTATACAATAGCTTTCTATTGTATGGAATTGTCATTGGATAACGTTATATATTATCTGGTGAAGGCCAAGTGAGTTATGAACATCACTTCACTTCCTGATTTTGATTAAAAATTTGATCGGATTTTGATCAGATTTTGGTTCTTTGTTAATATTTCGCTTAGTACTGGTTTTATTTTTTACTTAAAATATTTTTAAAATATTATTTTTATAAGTAAATTTCTTTTATGTAACTTGTTTTAACATATCATATATGTATTATAACTAGCCTAGACAAGACTAGGTCTAAGTTTAGCTTTTAGTTAACGTTAAAACTGTTGAAAATTTGATGAAAATCAATGTTAGTACGATATTCATTTTAATAGTAATTTTTTTATGTGTCGTAATCGGGACTCAAACTCGCAACGAACTCAAAAATCCTATACTAATGTTAAGTAAAATAAAATAATCGCTTCACGCCTAAATTTCTTATTTTTGTTATCTATCTTTATTTTTTTTTTTAATTTTTCGCAAATAATCGTGAAATTAAGTTCTGTACTTAGTTTTAAGCCATTTTGTTCTTTACTCTTCGGAAAAATATTGTGGAGTGCGGAATTCAACCCTGCGCTTTCATATCTTATAAGAGCAAATTAACTAACTTATTTTCTCGATCAGGGAGTCGAACCCGCAACCATCGCGTACAGTCAGATGCTGTGTCGCTGCACCATGACCGTATAGTAGTTTTAATTAGGTACAGCAAGTGGTTTGAAATAAGAAATAATTGGCATTATCAGTTCTATGAAGTAGCACACTCTCTTGAATAGTAATTACGTTGCATCACAACACGTGTGAGGTCTTCTATTTGATTAACATATCCACGTATAAATGTTGTATAACGCTTCGTTAAACAAATATTGTAATTAGAGCTGTTAGTAAATGAGACAGTATGGGTCGTAGGTTCAATTCGGTTGACTGATGTAAAAGCGATGATTCTGGTAGTAAAATTCAATTTGAAAATATAAATAAACTGCGTCCGCCGCTTTCGGCTTTTCGAAACATTGTGTGTTAGATGGCGGAGCTCAACGCTGCGATTTAAAATAGTGGCCAAAGCGATGAAAATGAAATAATCCATCCTTCCCGAGTGGGAATTGAACCCAGGTACTGTTTACAATCGCGTATATATACTGATTACACCTAAATATTAAAAACAACTCAAAATATTAAATGGTCTTTAGAATCGATTCGGTGCTAAGAGAATAAGAAATAAAATGAACAATCGATTTTATTTTAATCGTTACATTCCACTTGCATAACGAAACAAAAAAGTATACGTAATAAAGCGTAACAGCAGACCAACTGTCGAACGATTAATTGGGTCAGGTATGAACGATTATTTCTTCATTACTTACATTTCTTACTCTTTATTTCAAAGAAATATCAAATGTGTTTTTTTTTTAATTTATTTATAAAATCCATGGAGGACCGTAGTGGCGCAGAAGCGTATCGTCTGCCTGTAAATGGTTTGTAGGTTCGATTCCTACTCGGAGAAGATGGATTTTTTATTTCCATTTTCTTCGGTCCGGCAACTAGGTAAAGCGCAACGTTGAGTTCCGCCACTTAACACGCAAGTTCCTAAAGTTCACGCAAGATCCTGAAGAAAATGGACATAGAAAAATCCATCTTCCCCGACTGGGAATCGAACTCAGGATCCGTCGCGTTACAGGCAAACGTTGCGCCTCTGTGCCACGATGGTCCTCATCAGTTACTTTTTTATTTTAATTTGTTTTTCTTTATTGGTGTAAGTTTCGAGTTCAGTTCGAAAACGAAAGTATTAAATTATAATAATTATATATTATAGAACATATTTAGGACCCTACAGGGTAAGCTTATGGGTCTGACTGAAAAACGAAATATGGAAGCAAGGTGAAGCAGTGAACGGTTTTAGGATTATTGAGAAGCACACAATACAAACATATTTTCTTTATTCTTGAAAGAGCTGATTACTTAACATATGAAAGACATTGAAAATCTAAAAATTGTTAGTGATATAGATGTAAACCTTCCTCTGAAATTATTTTATCTATTAACAAAACCCAAATCAAAATCCATTGCTAAATTTTGTAATGATTTTGTTTTATGCCTTGTGTTTTTATAAAGTTATTATAAACAGAATTTCTACATACATATATGTATAACTTCACGCTCTATCCCTAGCGGGGTAGTCAGAGAAGACGGGGCGCCAAACGCTGCGGTCCCTGCATACCTCTTGCGCCTCGTCCACTGTCATTAGCCTCTTCATACATGCTCTCCGGGGAGTACTCATGCTTTTTACGTGACCTCCCTTCAGTATCTTCGATACTGTTTTTTCGAAAGTCAATCAAGGTCTCCCCTTACCTCTCTTACCACAGAATTTATATATTTTTTGTAGCTTCACACTTTATCCCGCACATGGCAAGGTAGGCAGAGGAACCGTGGGAACCTAGTGTTAAGACACTCCTTTGCTTAGTCCCTGCGTTCTCCATCCCCGCTTTCCGCCTTTTTTCGAGGCATTGCGTGTGTAGTGACGGAACTCAACGCCACGCTTTGCCTAGTTACCAGAGAGAAGGAAATGGAAATAGAAAAAGAGAATTTATAATATTTTATATAATTCTAGAACTCTAATAATAGATTACATGTCTGTATGTGTACTTTAGTGCATAAATATATTAATCATTTGCTATTGTTGTATTATTAATAATATGAATTTTCTTCTTTTCAGACGTAACCAGGAGTTTTTCAGAAGACTTTGCAGTAAGTATCTTCATAATTAATTTAAACAAAAAAGAACCGACTTCAAAAAGTAAAAAAGTTCTAGTCTAAAACAAAAAAGTTAACTAAAAAGCAAAAAATAAATTTCGGCACAAAGTTATACGTTCGTATTTTTTCTTTGTTAAATTAAATTAATGATTACTTAAGTAAATAAAAAATATGTTATAATTTTGAAGTCGGCGCCAAGTAAATACTACAACCTTCTGTATTCTTACCGTATTAAAAATACTTTGATAGTTAGTAGCTACCGATTCATATATATATTGTAATACTGTTACTGTTTGATATATTTAATAATAATGTGTGTTTGAAATTTGAATTTGTGTACTTAGTAATTTGATATTGTGGTAAGGTTGTTGTAGGATTTACTTAGCGCCGACTTCAAAATTATAAAATATTTTTTATTTACTTAAGTAATCATTAATTTAATTTAACAAAGAAAAAATACGAACGTATAACTTTGTGCCGAAATTTATTTTTTGCTTTTTAGTTAACTTTTTTGCTTTAGACTAGAACTTTTTTACTTTTTGAAGTCGGTTCTTTTTTGTTAAAAATTACTTTATTTAACGATTTTGAGTGATGGGTAGACCGAGCAAGGATGCCTCTCAAATGAGGAAACGACCGTACGACCGTAGGCGGTGTTTTTAAGAACGACACAGCTATCCGCGAATAGACATAATAAATGTTTGTATTGATATTTGTTTTTGTTAATTATCTCCAAAAGTGCTGAACCAATTTCGATAAAATTTTAATGGAACAACGTCTGATGTAAGACCTACGAAATACAATAATAATCATCGAAATCAGTTCATAAACGACACAGTTATTCGCGAACAGAAATAGTAAATGTTTGTGTCGATATTTGTTTTTGTTGATTATCTCCAAAAGGACTCAATCAATTTTGATAAAATTTTAATGGGACCACCTCTGGTATAAGACCTACCAAATACAAGAAGAATCATCAAAATCGGTTCATAAACGACACAGTTATTCGCAAACAGAAATAGTAAATGTTTGTGTCGATATTTGTTTTTGTTGATTATCTCCAAAAGGACTCAATCAATTTTGATAAAATTTTAATGGGACCACCTCTGGTATAAGACCTACCAAATACAAAAAAAATCATCAAAATCGGTTCATAAACGACAAAGTTATCCGCGAACAAACATAAAAAAAAAAGCATATATACAGGTCGAATTGAGAACCTCCTCCTTTTTTTGAAGTCGGTTAACTAGTTTAAAATTAACTTATACATTTGTAAATTAGTAGATAATAATTTTAAATATTTAAAATCCTTGCTTCTTTTAAAATTTTAAATGATTTTTTTTAAGTTTTTTAAAATGTTAATTCATACTAAATATTTAAAAGTACAAGCACATAAATAAAACAAAAAAATAGCTTTATTTAAATTTTCAAATATTTTGTTTTAGTATTTTCCTATCGTTATGTTTTAAAACAATACATCTAACTTTAGAGACGTTACGTATTAAGTGGCGAAACCAAACTCCGCAGTTTATCTTCTTACCTGAGCGAGGCAATGAAATGATATATACCCCCCGACTGGGATTTGAACCCGCTGGTATTCTTCCATTCAGACGCCACGAAGGCCAGTGTGAATAGTTGCAACTATACGCTATAACATTACAATGTCATAGGAAAATAGACGCAAAATGCCAAGTAAAGACAAACAATACTCAATAATGTTAGCCGATAATTGGCGAGTCCGAAGCAACCTTGAATTGTCACACCCATTGTTCGACGTCTTCTGTCCCAGATTACGTCAAAAACACGAAACATAATAATATAACATATGTATCTTAATATTATACAGCCTTTATGTGAAAGTTACAGGTTCTATTTAAGTTCACGCTTTAGTTACTTTACAGTGTCTCGAATTTTCGCGAAAAGCGGAGAAAGAGTGTTTAAACACTAGGTCATTTCTGAATTTAGCTTAAATACGTTAGACAAATCCAAGCGAATTTCAAAATATTAACTTTATCATAAAGTAGCAAAACAACTTCTCAATATAATAGATAATAATTTGTTCTATTTTTTGTTTGTAGCTTCACGCTTTATCCCGCACATAGCAAGGTTGGTATAGGCACTAAGTTCTTTGAGTTTTTCTTGTATTATTTTCAGAAATTATTATTATTTACATGTTACTTCACTTGAAAAACGTCACTTCACATAAAGTTTCACTTGAAGAGTTTGATAAAGTGATTTGAAAGAAGCATATAAAAAAATATAAGTACTATACGAGCATATAATATATGTCAAATACACTTTTACATATTATACATATCTATATATGTGTTTATGAAATCGATATCCAACTAAAAGTCGTTTACAATTCTGCCAATTCCATCGCGTAAGCTGTTTGTTATTGAAAAGATGTCCTTCTTCCACGTCATAATCCATCATAAGATATTAGGCAAATTTACTTAGAGATAACTTTGAAATATTTATTTTAAATTATATAATATTTTAACGTATTAGAATAAAAATATCACCGCTAAGCCTATATTTTCTCACTGGCTTGACGCTTTCTCTAATAAAGTGGAGTGATTTAGTGTCAAAACACTTTGTTCTTTATTTTCTGCCTAAATTCGATAAATCGCCATTTGATGGAGGCTAGTAAAAATAGTGAAAAAATATTAAATTCATTTAATTTATTTCCTTAACATATTTGTACACACAAATTTTGTAAAGTGAGGTGAAATTATTTTTTTAACACCATTCTCACAGTGATAAATAAAAGAAATAGTGATTTGTCACTAATTTTACATAATGGAGATAATATTATTTTCAGGAATACCTTTGAAATTAAAACAATTCAAAATCCAAGTAAAATATAATTCTAAAGCCATAAAGCAAGCTGTATTATCTAAGTGAAAGAGATTTCTTCACCGTCTTAATAGTTTAGTCCCCCGTTAATTCCTTTTGCGGCTTTAAAATTGCGATGTGAATGGAATGGTTTTAGTCCAAAATTTATTATCGTTAATGAATTTCGCTGTTTAAATGTTCTTTAACTTTGTTTGGGTTTCTCTTTAGTTTTGTAATTTATTAGGTTTTGAGTTATAATGAAACTATTATTTTTACCTAAAAATATTTTTTTTAGCTTCACACTATTCCGTACATGGCAGGGTAAGCAGAGGGAACTGCAGGAATCATAGGCACATAGTGTTAAGACATTCCGTTGCTTAATCCTTGTTTCCTTCGTCCCCGTTTTCCGCCTTTTCGAGGCTTTGCCTTTTTAAAAACACTTAACAAGCGTATATATAAGAATATATATAGAAAATAGTCGATAAGGTTGTTTCGTTTAATTGGTTAAAGAGCTTGTTCGGTCTCCAAGAGATTTAAGTTCAAAGCCTGCCTTAAAATGCTTATATATGACAAAATGTGTGGAATTTATACTATTTAAACTTTATACAGCATAGGTACCACTATACGTAATAAGAATTGTAATATTGACATAAACTGTTGAATTTCTCGCCTACTATTCTCAGCAGAACTTCCTTCTGAACCGGTGTGTGTTGGTAATTCAACGATTCCAAGGTAAATAAATAAATAAATAAATAAAAAATATATTGTTAAGTACGTGAATAATATTATAAGCTAAATAAAATAAAGATACTTGTCAAAATCTAACAAAAGTTGATGTTTATGAAGTTGCATACTGTACATGCTCTTATATATTAAATTTATGTGTTATTTCATATTTTAGTAGCGAGTCGTGCTATAGCCATCATCGTGTGATATGCAACCTTGATACAACGGAAGCTCTCAAATTGATGGTCTGTACTTAAATATTTTTTACATTGACTGTATTGACCATACGTATATACTATAATGAGCATAAAAAACTATTGTGTACTTAAATTAAATTAAAAACATATACATACATTTCATTTACAAAATATATTTTTCATATAAGAACTTTTAAAGGGGCCCTTTAAACCTACACTTGGTCTCAAACGCTGCTCGGAGCTTCTCTTCCTACAACACGATGGGCACGGTGAATCCATGGAACGCTAAGTCTTCTCTTTATTTTCCAGTATAATATGAAAGAAAGTAAATATAATTATGATCGATCCACTCTTGTTATTAATTAATTTTTATACCCTGGATAAGTCAAAACGAGGATATGGAGACTCGAAATCGAAAAAGTAGTTCCATATAAGAATATGTGTAGTTAAAACTACTATATTTAAAGTTTCTTAAATAGAACAAAATATTTGGTAAGATAACTATCGAGCAAAATACTCAGCCTTTATCAAATCTTAAAATATTTTGGTTTGAAAGGTACTTTCAAAACATAACTTAAGAAGTTGCTGTAAGTATACAGCAGTTCTACTACTTATTTAAATTAGTATCAGAACTTTGGACACTGAAAAATTAAATTAGAAAAGGAAATATATAAACAAAGTTAAAAAAATGAAATTCGGAAGTTACAAAAGAATAATAAGGGATACAAGGGATGCGTAATCGAGAAACTTGACTCGAGTGAGGTTGACTTTAATTGGATAGGCCGGTGAATTTAAAAAAAAAACAAATTTAGCTTGCTGTTATCATTTTTATTGTAGGAAAAATGTACTTTTTTTTTTAAATTGGAGAAAATATTTTTTATAGAAATTGCATTTTCTATCTATAAAAGTGGGGACGGAGAAAGCAGGGACTGAGCAACGGAGTGTCTTAACACTAGATTCCCACGGTCCCTGCAGTTCCCTCTGCCTACCCTGCCATGTGCGGGATAAAAAGCGTGAAGCTAAAAAAATGTATAAAATTAACGAAATATCATATACTTAGTTCCAACTACCTAGTGATAATATTTACCGATGTTTTGCCAGTGTTTGACTTTGGACCATATTGCAAGATTTTCAATACATTATTGGATCCAATTAAGTGCAACGGAGTGTTTTGCGCTCTATGCTTATGTACATTAAATTGACGACATAATGTAATAGCTTTCGGTGAAGAAAATACTTTTATTAGAGTAAATTAAAATAAATAAATTCCACAAATTGAAATTTAAATCAATAATCGATATCAAAATAAATGATTTTGTTCAACTTTTTAATTTAAAAATGTAAAATAGTTTAATTTTACAATTGTTTATTATTGAAACTGATATCTTTGCAATAAATTGAAGCAAGCATTTCATTCCCAAGGCATGTTGTCATTTAAAAATCGTTAATTGGTACTATTAAATGATTTTTTTAAATAATAACTTTCAACACTCAAACATCTTTCGCACAATTCCTTTGAATGAACCTAGATACTATAGACTATATTAATCACAATATACACTCTCACATAATTCAAAGTGACTTTCCGTGTCACAGGAATACTTCTGACGTGCACCTAATTACATTTTCGAATGTTCTCAAAATCTAAACGTTCCAATTTCCCCTTTTCATTTGTTTCGGAGTGACAGGCTCCTGACAGATTGAGAGACGTAGCTATTCGGTTACAACTATACTGGTAGCCTTTAAAATATTTAATTGAAAGAATTTTATTATTGTATACTATTGTTTAAAGTTTGTGTTGATGATTTTTTTTTATATCTTCACGCTTAATACCGCGCTTCCTTAAGTTCCCTCTGCCTACCGTAGAGGGAACTGCAGTATGATGCAAGCTGATGGTGGTTTTCTCGTAGTGATATAACATTAAGTTCACCATTTTATTTCTTTTAAGAACAATTTCGATCAAAATAGTTAAAGAAGCTAGAGAATTCATTTAACTTAAAGTGTCATCCTATAGAGTCTTCTTCTTTTACCTAATTTTATCCTAGATTAATTCACTTTCAACTGAACTTACTCCATTTTGCTTGATATGTATTTTCGGTGGTTAGTCCATTAGCTTTAATAAGCTATATAGCAACATCAAGCCATTGCTTTCTTGGGTGTAGGAGGATCTAACTTTATATATAAATATATCAAAGTACTATATTTTGACATAATCTCTGGGCTGCAGTATACCAGATAGTATGGGATACTAAGGGATGTTCTTGGTGTTTGCTGCATTACGAATCCAAGAACTACCTCGAATAATTGCGTCACATGCCGTTACCTTAACTTCCTGTGATGTAAAGTTTACGAGCACGCCAGAATGGTGCAGACCAATATTATTAGTACCAACATTGAGCTTAGGTCGCATTTAAAAACTACACCCACCAATGGGTAGTGGTAATCATTATTATTATGGTATTTATGAACCTTAGTCGATATATGTTTAATATGTCAAATTATATATAGAATTCCTCGGTAAATAGATTATCTGATTAAAAAAAATATCTAAATTCGGACCAATAATTCCTAAAATTGGAGCATACATGGAGAGGTCTTCTATGTAGCTTTCAAAGCACCTACCAAAATCATATAGCACCGACATGACGAAAACTCGTTTTAAAGCCTAGAATGCGCTTTTACACGAACTTTTAATTAAAACGTTCGCGCAAAAGAAAATTGAAAGGAAAGCCCAGTGACCTGTAAGCGCCGTGAAATTCATAATGTATAGAATTTTCTTCATTTTGTGTTTAAATTAAATTATAGAACAATAAATTAGCTAATAGAGGACTATCGTGGCGCAGACGCAAAACGTTCGCTGTAAACGCCACGGTATGTGAGTTCGATTCCTACTCGAGGAAGCTGGATTTTTCATTTACATTTTCTTCGTTCTGACTATTAGCCAATCGTGGCGTAGAATTCCGCCACTAAACTTGAAAAGGTGAAAAGCAGGAAACAGAGTGTATAAACACTAAGGTCCCACAGTTCCTACGGTTCCATCTTCCTACCCTGCTATGTGCGAAATAAAACGTGAAGCTATAAAAAAAAGTTTTAGGGGACGTTTTAGTTTGCTTTACACGTTATTTAATGAACCACTTAAATTAATAAAGAATATTTAATTATTTATAAAAAAGATTTTATAAGAACTTATAAAACGTCGAATGAACGTGTCGTTTCGACCATACACCGGTTCTGAGCGTAAGAGCCGGCGAGTAACTCAACAGCTGCTCTCTTAAATATGAATGTTAAAATTATTATTGAATACAATGGTAGAAGTATCCTCTATAAAATTCAAATAATATCAATTCCATAGAGGGCCGTCGACCGGCGACGGATTCTGGGTTCGATTCCCACTCGGGGAACATGGATTTTTCTAATTCCATTTTCTTCGCTCTGGCAATTAGGCAAAGCGCGGCGTTGAATTCCGCCGTTCAACACGCAATGCCTCGAAAACAGGCGGAAAACGGGGACGGAGAAAGCATGAACTAAGCAACAAAGTGTCTCAACACTAGATTCGTATGGTTCCTGCAGTTCCCTCTGCCTACCCTGCCATGTGCGGGATGAAGCATGAAGCTAAAAATAAAATCAATTCCAACTAAAAGACCAGTGTAATAGGTTTTACATACAAGCACTGCTTTAACGATTTCTTTAAATTTGTAAAGTAGGAAATTTAGAGAACATTGCAGAATTTTATTTTTAAACGCTTTACATGTTGTTATGATAAATATAGCTTATTTGTTTTGTTTTAGCAACATGTTATTATACCAATGTATAGAAGCCTGAAAATCAAGTGAGAGTACCTGCTTGTGGTAGATTTGATCACCACTAGATGTTATATATTAGTTTCATTTAATATCTGTAAGGAGTATAGCTTTACGCTTTAAAAACCATATAGAATGGTAGACAGAGCGAACAGCAAGAATTGTTAGTGTTAAGATTTTTTTTTTTTTTTTTTTTAGCTTCACGCTTTATCCCGCACAAGGCAGGGTAGGCAGAGGGAACTGCAGGGACCGCGGGAACCTAGTGTTAAGACACTCCGTTGCCTAGTCCCTGCTTTTTCCGTCTCCGCTTTCCGCCGTTTTCGAGGCATTGCGTGTTGAGTGGCGGAATTCAACGCCGCGCTTTGCCTAGTTTACCAGAGCGAAGAAAATGGAAATAGAAAAATCCATCTTCCTCGACTGGGGATCGAACCCAGAAACCGTCGCGTTACAGGCAGACGTTGCGCCTCTGCGCCACGACGGTCCTCTAGACGGTCCTAGTGTTAAGATAACTGTTAGTTTCTTGCATTCTGCCTTCTTTTGAGGCGTATTGAGTAGCGGAACTGAACGCCGGGCTTGCCTAGCTGCCAAAGCGATGAAAATGAAAACAAAATAACCCATCCTCCCCAATTGGGAATCGAACCCACAAACCGTCGCGTTTACAGGCAGACACTGTGCCTCTACGCTACAACGGTCCTTGATTAATATTTATTGTTATTATTATAGTAAACTTAGAAAACCGAAGCAAATTTATTTAAATTCGTGAACTATATATATTTTAGGAATCATAATAATCTAGAACTTATTACTAACATTATTGTTAATTGAATAATACTACGTAGAGTTTTTATTATTAGAACAAATAATTCGTTAAGAAATACAATTTACTTGTGGATCAGTTGTATTAAAAGTCACGTATTATTTTAATTGTGTTTATATTATTTTGTTTACAAATGATGAGAACTGTCGTGACGCAGTGGCTCAGATGCCTGCCTGTAAACGCGACGGTTTGAGGGTTCGATTCCCACTCGGAGAAGATGGATTTTTCTATTTCCATTTTCTTCGCTCTGGAAACTAGGCAAAGCGCGGCGTTGAGTTCCACCACTCAACACGCAATGTCTCGAAAAAGGCGGAAAGCGGTGACGGAGAAAGCAGGGACTTAGCAACGGAGTGTCTTAACACTAAGTTCATATGGTTCCTGCAGTTCCCTCTGCCTACCCTGCAATATGCGGGATAAAGCGTGACGTTATAAAAAAGAAAAAATTATAAACGATTTCTTATAAACTAAGTTACTTATTCAGATTTCTTATAAAGTAAACTAAAACTTGAAAAACCATTAATATGATAAAAATTCAATGTGACTCTATAAGAGGTCAACGCACCACTCTAAATATTTTGACACAAAATATCCACATCCTATATACATATATACATATAATATATACTTAGATCTTTCATATCTAAATACGTATTTTAATGAAGTTTTCTCTAATAGACAGTGTTTCAATAACAATAATAAGTGATAAAATAAATATACAGTATAAAGTTAATAATACGAAAGCAAAGCGAAGGCAAACCGCGATTGTACTGGTGCCTACAAAATAAACATAAACAATCAGTCGACCTTTGAAACTAGTTTGGGATCAAGGAACTCATTGACTAAATTTAGAATATCAGAATATGCAAATATAATTATAAAAAAATGGACTAGGTTTTCAATTTAAAGGCTAAATTTATAGAAGTATCTTTTTCCATGAATCGTAAATTAGATTTAAAATGAAACTGTATATTTTTATATAATTTTCTTTATTCTCTATTCTTTTATTTCTCACTTTTGGAGTAAACACTATGTTCCGCTTTGAGATTCCTTCTAGTTGTAGGTTCCCAAACACTAGGTTCCCTCAGCTTATCCTGGTATTATACCATGTAGGTGAAGTAAGTGGATATAAATATAGTAATTTTTGTTAAAAAAAGTATTATTATCATCTTTATATGACTGACGCTTTCGTTTAAAAAAGCGATTATACATATTTCTTTATTATAACGTTGACTTTCATAAATTTGCACACGTTTGTCGCAGAATTAAGCTTAGAATGCAGTAAACTTTATACAAGCCGAGGTCACGGTCAAGAGGCAGCCACTGTGGAGTGTGAACTTGCAATATTTTTCTCCTATTAATATTGTATTGTTATAAGGCTTGTGGTTTCTTAGTAATTAATAGATTTATTGAGAAGTTAAAATTGCAAGTATGTAAGCAATTTTAATTTCATTATTTTTGCTTCCAAATCCAAGGGGAATCAAACCTACAGTCTATGACTATGAAATGGGATATGGGGTTCATTCGTTTAAGTGTAATTTATTTTACAATTTAGTTAGATACCCAACTGTCACAAAATGACAGCCTGAGTCTAGTGCCTAGTACACAGTGTTATTTTATTAATTATTTCTTTTATGTGATCACCACCGACAACTGACTTTTGGCGTCCGTGTCTTGGTATTTTTTTTTGTAGTTTTATGTCTTTTTCAGTTGTGTTATATAATAGTAATTTTACGGTTTTATGGTTCTCTCTCTGGTTCTTTAATTGTTTAAAAAAAAACAAAAAGAAATTATAAATCTGACAAAAATAAATATAAAAATTAAAATGACTTTACCAGTAGTATCAAAGATACTGGAGGAAGATAATGTAACAAATATGAGGACCCCGGAGAGCATGTATAAAGAGGTTAGAGGTAAGATACAATGGACGAGGCGAAAGAAGTATGCAGGGACCGAAGCGTTTGGCATCCCGTTCTCTCTGACTAACCCACTAGGGACAAAATGTGAAGATATGTATGTGCGTATGTATGGCTTTACCCAATATATGAAAAAAAAAACAAGAATTTCAAAGTCCCCTAGCAAAGAATTCCATTAAAATGTGACAAGTATTTAAATTGAATACTAGTAGACTAACGTCAAAACGGTTTAACACGATAAGCTGTCCATACTGGTATATCTCTGAGAAGAATCTTATAAACACTTACAACTTCTTCTCTCCTGGGATTAATATAATGAAATGGAAAAATTGTAACTTAAGAAAAAGTATGGGCACGTTGAGTTTCTTCCGATATTTCACATTTTTTCCAAACCAAAGTTAATTTTCTTTTGTTTCTTTTAGTTCTATAAATAGAATGTAGGTCATTTTATTTAATAGTGTTGTATTTTCTTATAATTAATCACAATAAATAAATAAAAATATACTTATTTTAGTTGTAGTCATAATGTAGTCACTTGAATGTACGTAAACTATTTTGATCTCTCTCGCTCTGGTAACAAGACTTAATATTGTAACAATCAGAATAAAATAAAAAATAAAAAAAAATATAAAAAAAACACTATCGTGCTATAATTTAAGCCAAAATAAAGCAATTATTTAATTTTTTTCTATTACTACAGTAAGTGATGTAAATGAACGTTGCAGCCCCCTAAATATAAAACGGAGAGTGACATATTCGATCACTAGATTTAACTTTTTTAATTATTTAATCTATAGCCATACAATCAATGAAGGGATAATAAAACGTAAATTGTAATGCGCGTTATGTTGTTAACCTTGTACAGAAGACTAAGGTCTTAGGCCATTTATTATTCATTTGTGCGTTGTTTTTTAATTGTTATTATTGTTTACAATCATACACAGAGATAAGAATTAATATTTAATTGATGTTAAGTGTAAATAAAAATTTAATTTTTTTGTCATAATAAATAATGCCTCGAGTTAGAAGGGAACGGAGTGTCTTAACTCCCACGGTTTCTGCGATTCGGTCTACCTACCCCACTATAAGCGGGATAAAGCTATTATAACGTGAAGCTATTATTTATTAACAATTAAAGATTAATCTCCATATGCTTTGTAGATCGGTTTATGTAGAAAAAAGTGTTATTATCGAAAAAGTGTTAATATTAAATAAAATATATCGAGCTTTTAGTTCTGGAGATTAACTAGTTGTACCAAACACACATTTCAATTTTTTGATATTAAAAAGAAAGTAGTACTTATGCCAATTCCATTCTCAGTTGTACAAAAAACAAAAATTTTGGGTCGCTATAATCTGTTACCGAGCTCTAAGTACAATATCGCGATTTAACAGCAAGTGTGATTGCCTATTGAAATGCGGTTAACCTTGTATGTATGACTAACACTAAACCGATACTCTACAGAGCAAGGTCTAAATCCAAATATGAAATGAACAAGTAGTTCATTGTTTCCCAAATGGTACAGGAAATTATCGTGGTACGTATTTATAGTGTATATTTGTTAAATAATCATTTTAAATATAAATAATTTAATTAGTTTATTTTAATTAAATTAAAAATAAATAATTATAGACGTATACGTGGCGCAGAGGCATAGAGTCTAACTGTAAACGCGACGGTTTGTGGGTTCGATTCCCGGTCGGAGAAGATGGATTTTTTCATTTCCATTTTCTTTGTTCTGGCAACTAGGCAAAGCGCGGCGTTGAGTTACGTCACTCAACAATCTGGTGAAATGTGGGGAACGAACTCTATGATCCTAAAGTTCCTATGGTCCCCTCTGCCTACCCTGCTGTAAGCGTATCTCGCTAAAGCTAAAAAAAATAAAAGTAATTTACTTTGTAATCTTTCTCGATAAATGTGATAAAATGAATGTGAGAAATGTGTGAAAAAGAAAAGTGTGAGATACGCTGTACCAATTATAAATATTATACCGACATTCTGCCATTTTATAAATTTCGAGGCATTGTGTATTGGTTGGCGGAAATCAACACCGAATGTTGCTAGAGCAAAAAAATCACGGGAATCGAACTCACAATCCGTCATGCTTACAGGAAGACACTGCACCTCTGTGCTACCATGGAGTATTTTCAGTTGCTATACACAATACGTAATATATAATAATTATATTTACTCCACCTCGGCCATATTTTAGTTGTCATAAAATGCATATCGTTTCGAAGCCTTCACATCTTCTTTGCTTGTGCTCAATTCGAACAGGTCAAGATGAGCGTGGTTTTCCCATGTTATATTGTCAAATAATTTTAATGAAAAAATATTTTACTCTCTTTTAATTATAATTTTATATAAATATTAATAATTTGTTATTACAAATGTTCCATTTGAGTATCGAATTAATGTTTATAAGCTGTATCTATATCTCATTGTAAAGTTGTAATTAATATACGCTTTGTACGTGTAAAAGTAAATACTTCCTGATGAAAAGGATTATATAACTTCACTATTTTTACTTCATATAGCAGACAAAGGAGAGTGGTGTTAAGACACTACTTTCGACTTTCACGATATTTTTAAGTGATTAGTATATAAGTGACAGTTCTGATTGGCAAAATGTAATGCCTTTGCTAAAAAGACAAATCTTTTTACCAAAGCAAATAATTAAATAAAATCATTCCCCGTATAAGAATTGAACCAAAAACCGTCACAAAAACAAACAGAGGAGATGGTTTTATAATAATATTTATATTTTAAACATCTTTTTTATGTATAGTTTAAATCATATTGTAAAAAAACGCAATAAAAATATTTATTAGAGAACCGGTTCAGAAAAATCATGAGAACATCTGTATACCTACTAAAATTAGAAGTCAAAGAACTAATAAATTATATATTTCCGTTTAGTGAATTAATTATATAGGTATTATTATGGATTCGCGAAAATCTCTTACAATTATGGTCGAATGTTTAGGTGTTAAAGTTATTTTTAACCTCAAGGTACGTAGGCATAAGGACCTGTAGGTTGAAGGAACCCAGCGTTAAAACTCTCTATTATTTATTTTCTGCCTTCCGTAACATTACATATTGTGCGTTATAACTTAGCGTTTTAAAAATTGTAGTTTACGTGAATTTTTAACACAGTTTATACGAATCAATATCATACAAACCAAAGATAATCTGCAAATTCATTTGCTTGGACTTCAAAATAGTCAAATTTTATTCTCTACACACCCAAGGATGCATACTCAAACGCAATATCGTTTATCATTTACTCGATTACGTACAAGTTTTATATGCATTAAGGCATTAGATGTTTCTAAAACGAAAACACAAATAAAGTGACAATATCATCTTATTATGTCAGTACACTTTAAGTATGTGTGATTAGACTTTCCAAACATATCTGTTCTATTTAGATCACTCAAAGTAGATTTTACATTGAATCTTTCATCTTTCCAATTTGGGGAATTCTTAAAGGCATATAAACATGTAATGTAAAATTTATAGGATTGTCTAGAACACTTATAAAGTGAGATGTTGCTCAAGTATATAACGTCAAAGGTAGGGTTTTGTGACACGCCCGCTCCTGATAAGCAAGAAAGTATTGCTTTGACGTTATTGGCTTTTAAAGGTCGAGAAACAGTGTGCCACTCACATTGTTTGACAATATTTACGTATGACCTAGTTTCTTCAGGTGTGAATTCATGAAGGGATTGTGGTAAACTACCGTATGTACTGTATTTTCTAGAGTTTTGGAGAGAGTAATTTTCTCTCAATTAAAGACATTGCTGGGTTAAGTAAAGCCAAATATATATATCAAATATTAACGTTCGTTTTAAAATTCAATTTATTGCAGGTCTACCATATATAGCGGCCCGAAACACTCGTGTGGCACATCAGGGGACGGTTTTCTTCGTTTACTTTGTTTTTCCTACACAAAAATAGATAATTCAGTCCGACAGTATATTATTATAAGACAATAGGTAAATTCTATCGAAGCTTTTAAATCCAAAAGGTCTAACCAAAAGAAGAATCGGGGCAGATAAATAGCCTAACTCTTAATGAATATCGATAAAACCAACAAATGAAAGGTCGACGCTCATAAATTCGCACAATGTCAATACCTTCATTGTTTTTCCTATAATCCTGATGACGTCCCTTTCAATCCGTTGTGGATCCAGTTTATGGCAGTTTGAATCGGCTTGAACCGGTTGTGGAAATTGAGAGGTTCTGATTGATATATTACATATGTATATTATATTTTATTATGAGTAAATGTAAATGTGTTAACATACAGAAATTTTGGTGAAAATTATGAAGAGGGTTGTTTATAAAAGGTGACAAAAAGAAAGGTTAGGAATTGTCCGTTTTGTAACTTATTTAGAATTGTATTTATCCATATATACTTCCTTTTTCTATATACATATATGTATGTCACGAATCCGGATGGAAAGTGGTCTTAGCCAAATACGCGGATATAGTGTGAAATATGAATATTTTTTTATTTATAGGTAATTATATGTACAGTAAAAATAACTGACAATTAATATTATAAATACCTTTTAAATTATTTTTTGTAAAATCGGAAAAATGCAACTTCATCGAAGCTTAAATCTAATAGCTTTTTGTCAGTGCGAGACTAAGCTGCTTTAACTTGCTGTGCTTAATTTTTTATTGTTGTTATTTACAACTCCTTTATAACTTTTTAATATATGGAGCCTGGAATATATATTTTGAAAATCTTTTTTATAATATCTATTATAATTAACTATTATTTGAGGACCGTCGTGGCGCAGAGGTGCACGTCTGCCTGTAACGCGACGGTTCCTGGATTCGATCCCCAGTCGGGGAAGATGGATTTTTCTATTTCCATTTTCTTCGCTCTGGCAAACTAGGCAAAGCGCGGCGTTGAGTTCCGCCACTCAACACGCAATGCCTCGAAAAAGGCGGAAAGCGGGGACGAAGAAAGCAGGGACTAAGCAACGGAGTGTCACAACACTAGGTTCCCACGGTTCCCTCTGCCTACCCTGCCATGTGCGGGAAAACTATTTATAGGCTTTTAAGACAAAATGCGACGTTAATTTCCACCTTTAAAGCAATGTCTTGAAATTAGACAGATCGCGCGGTTGGTTCTCCCAGCTAATACACGATATAAGAGTAATGCTAGTAAAAAAAAATAAAAGCTTAATATTTCCATGACTTTTTTATAACAATGATCTTCCCGCACTTCGCATCTTATTGAACGTTTCAGTTCTGATTACAACCCATCTGCCGCCATTGCAGATCTTTTCTTTAGCTCGTCGTTGTTTTTTTCGTTTCAATAACGTCGATATTGTTTTGTTGTACCAGTTATTTATGCCAATTGATGACTTTAATAAGGGTTAAGGGATAAAGCTTTCATTGTTTCCAATTTTTGTTAGAAAAAAAGGTTATGTGTTTGATAAGCTCTTTCTTTTTTTATTTAAACTTTTCCTTCCTCCATGGAAGAACGTGCTCAGATTGCTTGGGAACGTTGATAGAATGACTGATGACAGAATGATAAAAAAGATATATGAAGCAAATGAGATTGGTAAGAGAATTAACGGGAGACCTCGGTTGATTTTCGAAAACATCGATATTAATATCGAAGACTGGAGGAAGGTCACGTAAAAATATGAGGACATGAAGAGCTTGTATAAAGAGGTGAGTAAAAGAAGAATCCAGGGACATCAGCGTTTGTTACCTCCGACTACTCCGTTAGAGATAGAGTGTGAAAGTATACATGTATGTATCTAAATTTTTCTTCAAATAGGTTTTGAATCGGTAACTAAACTTTTTGTTACTATTGTATATAAAATAATCTCACAGGTGCTTTTATTACTACAGTCTGGAAAGTTTTGTATTGTTTTATTATTTGTCGATTTTAGCTGCAGCAGTTGAGTACAGTTTACTACAGTTCAGTTGTAACAATTGATAAAAGTTACCGATTAAAAAAGTCTGGCCTAGAAAAAACGTTTAAAATTACTTCCAGTAAAAAAAAATATACAACATTTTGAGTATTTCTAGTAAAAAGTAATATATTTGTGGTATTACGTATATAGAGTAAGCAATAAGACGCAATTTAACACAGCACTTTTTTTCATACTATAGTGACATAACGAAAATAATAAGCAATAACTTTCCTGGAGAAGAAATCAACCTACTATTGCTAACCAACTACTGCTCTTGTGTCATCAGGCCACAATAGCCTTGTGTAATATTAATATAAATAAAATTATTAAATAGAGGACCGTC
This sequence comes from Dione vanillae, assembly GCA_037178615.1. Taxonomy (NCBI): domain Eukaryota; kingdom Metazoa; phylum Arthropoda; class Insecta; order Lepidoptera; family Nymphalidae; genus Dione; species Dione vanillae. The sequence goes on along the minus strand of JAZFAU010000187.1, from coordinate 1,141,862 downwards.
GACCAGAGGCGCGACGTCTGCCTGTTACGCGACGGTTTCTGGGTTCGATTCCCAGTCGGAGAAGATGGATATTTTTTTTTCCATTTTCTTCGCTCCGGCAATTAGGCAAAGCGCGGCGTTAAGTTTCGCCACTCAACACGCAATGAATCGAAAAAGACGAAAAGCGGGTATGAAGAAAGCAGGGATCAGATTGTCTTAACACTAGGTTCTACGGTTCCTGCAGTTCCCGCTGCCTATCCTGCCATGTGCAGGATAAAAGCGAGAAGCCAAAAAAAAATTAAATAAATTATTTTACTTTAAATTAAAAAAGAAACACCAGATCGTTTTCTAAAATCTATCTCGCTTAACTATATTTCAAATGTGCACTAACTAAAAGCGTTAGCTACGTAAAGCATCAACTATGACAGCAAAGAGATTCAAAATAGACTAAAACTGCCTGACACCCTACAGTATTTATTTCACTAGCGCCTTGTAATTTGCGGGCGCGTTTTGAATGTGAATATTTCCCAACGTCGAAATAAATTTTAATCTAAGAGAACTCTCGTTGGAATCGTCGCCTCCGTCTATTTTTAGGTTATTAAAATTTTGAAACCTGAAAGTTATACTTTACCTTGGCTTTGATGCATTTGGAACGTAAAAATGATTGCATTTTTGAATTGCATTTAAGGGTTTTAAGGTTCTATACTTTAAAGGAGAACAGCAGATACCTTTTATTATTAACCTGTTGACTGTAATAAGTAAAGTTTATTTAGGTTAGTTAAGTTCCGTTCATATAAAATGCTGCCACAATCAAGCCCATAATCAAGAAATTGGTAAGGAGCCCTCAATGTGCGTGTACCGCTCGCAATTTACCCATATTTTTTCTTCATCTTCACACTCTATTTAGCTTGTATAGAACCAAGTATCAACGTCTTTCGTCAATATTAAAGATTTTATATAGTAATAAAACATTTCTTCTAGTGGTCTATAACCATTCAGTTTACAGTCAAATGTTCTTTAAAGACTTTTGAAACTAACTAACAGTATTCATGGTAGAAAGTACTATGAAACATAATATTGTAATTGAACTGAAAACATATATATATATATATATATATATATATATATATATATATATATATATATATATATATATATATATATATATATATATATATATATATATATATATATATATATATATATATATATATATATATATATATATATATATATATATATATATATATATATATATATATATATATGAGTGTGTGTATGTGTCCTCTTGATAGGAAACGGTCAACATCTTGATATTACGCTCATATACGCAGTAAGCACATTAAACAATTTTCCGGTCCTGTATCAACGTTACAATAAAAAAGGGCTTTTAATCTCTACCATGGAACTCAATTTGTCACATAAAAGATTCTTTAGTGGATTTATTAAAGTGGTCCCAGACCGCTGCCCTGAGGGACCCGAGGAATTTCACTTTCTACACATTTATTACCAATGTTGTGTATATTTCATTGCTACGAGTACTTTTTCTTCGAGGATTTACATCTTGATTAGGTTGTAAGACATTTTTCTTATGTTATTTCGTAAGGTAGGACGGAGTTTCTCGCGAAGGTTTAACTTAAATTTTTATTTATATTAAATATTATAGCTGTGCTAGAACTTGTATGTATATTATTAATAATAGGTTTCCGCTTAACCTATTTTATGGTAAATAATAACCTTACACACTTACCAACAAAAATCAAGACACATTATAATTTCAAAATTGAAAATGGCAATTTTTCATATAAATCTTTCAATTTAGTTTTAAGTAGGGACGGAGTAAGCAGGGACTAAGTAACGGAGTGTCTTAACACTAGGTTCTTATAGTTCCTGCAGTTCCCTCTGCCTACCCTGCCATGTGCGGGATAAAGCGTGAAGCTAAAAAAAAAAAAATCTTTCAATTTTTTTTAATTTCGTTTCATGAAATTAAACTGTACAGTTTTATGGAATATATTTCTTAAGTAAGTACATATATAAAAGATCGAATGAGATTTTAATTTACAGCCATTATATTTATTTGTCTTTATAGTATTTTTATTTAAAATTTAAATAAAAATATTTCTATTATATATTTTGGTTATTACAAAATAACATTCATAATGTACCACGAGTCACAACTAAAGTTACAGCAAGTAATTGTATATAGAAACTTTTAGTTTCTTACGCTATGTCAGTTTGAATATACCTTTACAAAAATATACTGGTGGCTATTCGAGTGGTTCCAATAAATCGTTTAAGATCCCCGAGGCCCGAGGGCATTGAGTTTGGGTCTAAAGGACCTGTCAGCGCCAAGATTTGTGCTGCCTTTTGAAATTTGTTCATTTTTATCCATATTTATATAAAGATCACTTTATTCATGCAATATATATACTTATATACCGCCGTGGCGCAGAGGCGTAAGCGTCTGCCTGTAAACGCGACGGTTTCTGAGTTCGATTCCCTTTCAGGGAAGATGGATTTTTCTATTTCCATTTTCTTCGCTCTTGAAACTAGGCAAAGCGCGGCGTTAAGTTCCGCCACTTAAGATGCAATGCCTCGCAAAAGGCGGAAAGCAGGGGACGGAGGAAGTAGGGACGGAGTGTCATAACACTAGGTTCATGTAGTTCCTGCAGTTCCCTCTGCCTACTCTGCAATATGCGGGATAAAGCGTAAAGCTAATAAAAAGTTATAATAATAAAAAATATATATACTTTTATAATAACTATATAAAATAAATGTATATTGATATAATTATTCAAGATATTTTACGTTACTTACGTCGTCATAAGTTGTTATATATATATATATATATATATATATATATATATATATATATATATATATATATATATATATATATATATATATATATATATATATATATATATATATATATATATATATATATATATATATATATATATATATATATATATATATATATATATATATATATATATATATATATATATATATATATATATATATATATATATATATATATATATATATATATATATATATATATATATATATATATATATATATATATATATATATATATTTAGGTATACAGTAAGAAACATAAAACATTTTGGCAATAACAATATTTCATTTCTATTTTCTTCGCTCTGGCAATTAACTGGCGAGCGGCGGGGTTGAGTTCCGCAAGTCAACACGCAATACCTCGAAAGATAAAAAGAGAGGAATGGAGTGTCTAAACTCTAGGTCCCCACGGTTCCCTCTGCGTACTATAAGCGGGATAAAGCGTGAAGCTAAAAAAAATTAGCTACACAAGTACATAGCACTTCAATGGGCAAATTATATTTTAGCATAATATTTAATTATTTTAACCTCTTTGCACCAATCGTGGGCTAACTCGGTTAATCTATCATATTCTGTCACTGATAAAGCAAATTATCTCGATTTAGTTAACATCAGCCGCACGTCGGATGTACACGTCATCTCGCTGTCTCATGAGAACATAATATGTACATACATGTACATTGTACAATGTACATACATAAATGTAGACCGTAATGTTGTTAATAATTATGCAAATGTTGATATAGCACAAAGGAGTTTTGTCAATATGTACGATATTTGTATTTAAAATACTATCATATCGTAGAACATTTTGGACTAAATTAGTGCAGTATATACATTTTAGTGACATGATTAAAGATAAGATCACGTAAAAAGCGGGGACGGAGAAAGCAGGGACTGAGGAACGGAGTGTCTTAACACTAGGTTCGCATGGTTCCTGCAGTTCCCTCTGCCATGTGCGGGATAAAGCGTGAAGCTAAAAAAAAATATGTAGGTTATTTCCGCCGGTAAATGTTTCTTAATTGGTACAAAAGTGGAGAATGGAATATCTTGGTTCTAGGTTATAGACGTTGGGTAAAAGGTTGACTTTAAAATAGGTACTTTAAAATATTACGTTATTTTAATGTAATGTTAATCAATAACTGTAGAAACAACTGTAATAACCCGAAAATCAAATGAATTTGATGTAATTTTCACCTGGACTCAAGTTAGACTAAGTTACTAAGCAAACTAAATCTTACGTCCAACTAACAGTTCTCGCTGTTAGGAAACTTAGATACGCTAATAATTTGTTCGTCTAGTTAGGAAAGTTTGATGAAAGCTTTAGCTTTTCAGGATTATTATGACAAAAAATGACGTTTGAAGAAGGATTTTTTAACTTCGTAAAATATCGAAGATACTGGAGGTAGATCAAATAAAGAGCATGATTACTCCTGGAGAGGATGTGTGAAGAGGTTAATGACGAAGGCGAAACAGATATGCAGGGACCGCAGAGTTTGACGCTGCGTTCGCTCTGACTACCCCGCTAGGGTAAAAGCGTGAAGATTTGTATATATATTTGTACATTTGAAAGAAGGCTTTATATGAAGTGCCAATGAAATTTGAAGGTACTTTTATCCTTACCTGCATATTTATACTCTATTTATATATATAAGTAAAATGAGAGTGTCTGCTTGTAATTTCAAAATAACAAAGCTATACCGATCTCCTTATTAGAACATATTATTATTATTTTATCCGTCTTTCCAATTGTCCCACCTAGTCTCTGAAACAGCTGAATCGATTTATAAACTTTCACGAAGACAGAAAAAATAGAAAAGGCTTGACTACGTTTTCACCTGGAATTTCCGCTGAATCTACTTTTATATGGAGAGAATATTAAAGAATATATCAAAAACGTGCATAGACAGAATAATATTTATAGACAAAAATGTTAAAAATAAATTATATAAATTTTAAAATAAAGTATGAAAAAAATACAGGTGTAAATCTATATAATATCCTCGTAAATCAAGCAAAGCGAGCGAAACCGCGAACGGATCGCTAAATAATTAATAAAGTAACATGGCTGACTGACTTATATATTTACCATTACAATTCTTGACATTTACATTGTAGGTGAGCTGGTAAATCTGTTTTAGACCTGTTACCTAACTTTAAGCCAGTGACAGTTCTATAAGTTTGTAATTACCTCCACTGAAGGACTAATTTTAGTTGTCTTCATGGACACAAGGTTTATTTTGTACAACACTCATTTCTTACTTATTTTCATTTACCATACTTTTTGTTTCTCAGTCAAGTACACTAATATTAGTCAAAATATAATTAAAATATGTTAGAACTCAAGCTTCATGATATTATTCGGAATATTAACAGAAAAAACAATTACATTCGTAGTAGGATAATTACACCTGATTACCGATACCGATTTTTTTTTTTTTTAGCTTCACGCTTTTATCCCGCACATGGCAGGGTAGGCAAAGGGAACTACAGGAACCATACGAACCTAGTGTTAAGACACTCCGTTACTTAGTCCCTGCTTACTTCGTCTCCGCGCTCCGCCGTTTTCGAGGCATTGCGTGTTGAGTGGCGGAACTCAACGCCGCGCTTTGCCTTAGTTGCCAGAGTGAAGAAAATGGAAATAGAAAAATCCATCTTCCCCGCCTGGGGATCGAACCCAGAAACCGTCGCGTTAGTCGCGTTACAGGCAGACGTTGCGCCTCTGCGCCACGACGGTCCTCAGTCATTGATAAGATGTACTTAATAAACGTACGTTGAAATCAGCATACGCATAAAGCTGACGTATTCCGAATATTTTATAATTTTTAACTACAAATAATAATAAACTGACCCTACAACTGAAGGAATAGTATCTCAAAATGGTTTTTTTGTATGATTTTCAAAGCATTAATCCATATAAAGGATAAAAAAGATGTAATAAGATGTAATAATAGAAAAATATAAAATAATTTGCAGCAGGATTTGTACCCGCACCTCTTGAAAACCATCCAGCTGCTCTGACCACTAAGAGATGCTTTATCACATTGCGTTGAAACTTTCTCTAATTTTATCGAAAATCACAAAATTTGTTTTAATTACTAGGTACAGTATTTCACTTATGTACTTATGTACGAGTATGTATATATGTTTAAGTGTACATACTTTTATATATATATTTATATGTATGTTATATTTCGGAAAAAGTAAAAATAGAATATTTGCCAAGCAAATAGAATTCAGATCGTAAACTTTTACGAGTGCTATTTGAATAAATGATCTTGAATTGGATTCAGGGTTTTGGATCTCTCTATTGTTTTTAGCTTTGTGGTAACGTTATGGAGGTACGTCTTTGTATTCTATGATTGTTCATATATATATAAATATATATATATATATATATATATATATATATATATATATATATATATATATATATATATATATATATATATATATATATATATATATATATATATATATATATATATATATATATATATATATATATATATATATATATATATATATATATATATATATATATATATATATATATATATATATATATATATATATATATATATATATATATATATATATATATATATATATATATATATATATATATATATATATATATATATATATATATATATATATATATATATATATATATATATATATATATATATATATATATATATATATATATATATATATATATATATATATATATATATATATATATATATATATATATATATATATATATATATATATATATATATATATATATATATATATATATATTCGTTATAAAATAGCAATGAACCGAAATAAGACTTAGACGTCAAACAAGCACTTATATAAGTTTGACATTTACACGTACAAAGCTCATGTACTCAAAGCTTTATTTCAAACAAAGTCTTGTTACATAAAATATTAATGTTGTTTATTTCTTATATATTATTTACTTTATTACGTCTTTATCTCAATTCACACTTTACAGAATATTAAGTTATTGATTTTCGTTAATATCTTTTTTATTCATACGACTTCGAAGCCACAACACTGCATCATGTGCAGTGAATCTAAATCTACTGGAAATGCATCATTATCAATTGTAATCTGATAGCGAGTATTAGTTACAGGTAATTGTATGTTAAATTCAACTATGGCTCCAATACAATTGTCCTATACAATGTTGCCATATTATTATAAATTACTAAATTATAATATTGGGATTATAATATTACTAAATTATAATGTTTTGGGCATAAAAAGAAAATAAAAAAAAAATAATTGGATTGGCCACTAAATGGTTCCGGCATTAAGAACTCTTTTATTGAAATAAATGGCAGAGCCTACGCCCATATTTTGTATATATCTTTTTGATTCCTTCAATTACATTAATACACATATATGACGCGTAAACTATGGGTACAGAATAGGTAAAAGGTATAATTGACTTTAAGTAAATTTAGAGGCCAATTTTCAATTTTAAACTAAAAAAGGCATATGTGCCTCTAATGTTGTAATCGTAATGTATTATGATATAAATTACGTTTCAGAATCGGACATATTTTATCGGACATATATCACTTGCCTTTTTTAGCTTCACGCTGTAACACGCATTTATCTACATGTACACTGTATGGGCAAAGTGATCAAAGTCAATCACGCATCTTCTTTTATAGGTTAAGAACAACCAAATCGGGTTGGAACCCACTATAGCACGTTGAACAAACGCTGTCCCACTGCGCCACGATAGCTTCAAACTTAACTAACAAAGTATAGAAAGTTCAAAACAATATAACTAAACTACAAAGCTTTATAAAGTACCGCAAACGTTACATCATTACTATGAAAAAGTTGCAGACTCGTCGCTCTTGCGAAGAATAAACAGCGCTCAAACTAAAACAAATACGTATCTGTATTTACTTGAAGATGTGCTCGAGTTATTTTCGAAGAATATTTCTTTGGGTGACGACTTTGTTTTGTTTTGTCAAGATTTAATGTTGTCCAAATTAGTAAGTAAGTCATTTAAATTTGATGATTTTTAAAATAAACAATGAATTTCGTCCGTAATCCAACCTTACGTATGTAGAAAACTATTTCTTTTTGAAAGTTAAATAATATAATAAATCGTAAATTAGAGTGCATTTGATTATACCAAATACATGTGAAAAATATCCATAACATACGTAATAATAAAGCTTTTGAAAGGTGAAACTTGTCATATAAATATAATGGTGAGGTATTACAACTAACCTTTGAAATATGCATTACCATACTAAGGTATGGTAAAACCATACTAATGTGCGTATGTCAAAGGCCCCTTGGTGGTGGGCACAATTGGGTCGCTAGCTCCAAGCACTGCTGAGCTTCTCTTCAACTGATAGGGACATCCTGACAGTCTGAATTCTAAATAGTTTTTACCAATATTCATAATCAATTTACAAGTTACAGCTTGTGAGTTTGATTCCCACTCGGAGAAGATGGATTTTGCATTTTCATTTTCTTCGTTCTGAAAACTAGGCAAAGTGCGGTGTTGAGTTCCGCCACTCAACATGTAATGCCTCGAAAAGGTGAAAAACAGAGAACAGAGTATCTTAACACTAAGTTCTCTGTCTATACTATGAGCAGGATAAAATGTGATGCTAAAAAAAGTAATAAAATCAAACCACAAAAACAGTAATAAAATCTCTTAAACAAAAATGCAATTGAAACGTGTGAGATAGGAGAACTTTACGAGTAAAGGCCGCAAATCGTCACACGGGATGAGATACGCTTATAGTGGTACACAATTTCTACGACAATTTTACCCTTTCAGCATTCAATTGTTATCAGGGTTGCAATCGGAACATCCTACGCCCTAACCTTTCGAGTTGTATAACAACATAATATATTTCTATTACATTTTCTAAATATATAAAAGTGTTGGTGCCTTGATGCTGTTAGAAATATTAGTATTTAGGTTTTAGAGTCTGAGATGAGGTTTTATGATTTGTCAAAATTTTATTATAATTTAATTTAATAGTATTTAATACAGTATTATTATTTAGTCAGACTGAAGCGATATGAATACGCCGTATTCGTACGTAAACTAGTAGGTTGGCATGATTATAATACTTGATGCCTTCGCTAAGTCTGTCAATGTACATATAGCTCGGTTACTCAAATTGTCAACGATTCTTTACACTAAATACTAAAAGCTATTACTAGAATGTGGTATTGAAAATCTTTATTTCTTATATACTAAAATGTTTCTCATAAATAAGGCAAATATTTTAAATTTAAGTATTAATCAATTAAAAATAAATAATACACGTATTTAATTTAGTTAAACTAAGATTTTGTGTTTTAAAAATTGCATAACATTTCTCATTAACTATTCGTTCATACAATATTCCATTGTTGCAGATTTCGTATGCCAGCGAGTGCAGTGTGAGGACGCGGGTGGAGGCCCTTAACACCAAAGGTAATTTCCCGACTTCGAATAAGTAAAAAAGCTTGCTATATGACTAACTTACTATATTAAGTAGTATGTGTGTTTGTGTGTGTGTGTATGTGTGTGCGTGTGTGTGTAGGTTACCATTAGTGTGTGTTATATTAAGATAATTTCCTAAAACCTCATAAAATATAAAATAACTAATTTAAGATAATATACTTTGTACTTCTCGTTTACCCGTAATTATGAAATTTGTACATATTAAAGCGCGACTTCGACTCGTTCGTTCATCACTTCCTTTTTCGAACTTTTCACCCAAGTTACATATATATTGCGTGGTCGATATCAAAGTTAAACTAATGTTTCATAGATATGTATATATCCATTTAGCTGTTGTAAATCTTTACATACAACCTCCATACGTACAACTTAAATATATCTTTATTAATTTGCAACCAGGAACTCACAGCCGCAGTTGTGGGCGGCATACAATTTGTCGCTATGTAGTTGAGAATAGCTATATATGTTTAATATAGGTTATTTAATCAATCATTTTGTAGAAATATTTAGCCTCAAGCCATTTTCCTTTTATAGCAGAGTACGGAGAGTGAACGTAGTGTTAAGACACTCCGTTTTCGGCCGTAAGATATTGCGTCTCTCTCTCTCCCTAACATACCGCCGAGTTTTATTATCTTACCAAAGTAAGGAAAATAATGTATTCTCTCCGATTGGGTATTAAACCTACTGCCTATGTGTCTACAATCCGACATTGTACCGCTACGCTACAACATTTTCGACAATCATTTTATTTTAATGTTTGTATGTTATAAATTAAGTATAACTACAGTACTACTACTAAGTACGTCCAAAATATCGATTTTAACATTATTTTTGCACTCTGGCACAAATTATGAATGCACTATTTAACTTCTGAATGTATACTTTTTAAAATTATAAAATCGTGCAGTATGTTACTTGGATGCATTTTTTTAAAATGATTTTGATTTCAATGACATATTTACAATTAATTTGAATAGAGGACCGTCATGACGCAGAGGCGTAGCGCGACGTTTTGTGGGTTCGATTCCTACTCGGGGACGATGGATTTTTCTATTTCTTTGTTCTCTTATATTTTATTAGGTAACACTACGTTATCATTATTATAAAATCTAAACACTACGTATTAACGGTGATATAATAAATATTTATTATAAAAACATATAAGTTTAAAAGGGTACAGACCAAGTGTCTATAGTTTGAGTTATATTTCAAATGAAAACAACTAAATTTCATCACAAAAATAGAGTTGTAGAGCTTTATCTGTTGTACCTATACTGAGAGCTGCCTGGGGCACTAATTTGTCGACGTATTTATTACCTGACTTATTTCTAACTGACTAAACGTCTTAAAGCTAGTACACTAAGAAGTAGTACATTAACGTATTTATTGCCAACCACTCTATAAGCGCTTGCTTTTGTTTATCGCTTTACTTAATCATTAGGATTGATTATTTGAATTATTTATATGTTATCATTAGAGATTAATATTCATAGACAATGTTTCTACATGTATATTGCTATTTTTTTATTGTGGTTATTAATACCCAAGCACACTGTGTATAGGTAATGTAATTTAAAAGATTAGGGTCTGTATCTCGAGAGGTTCTTACATTAAACCATATTTTTATTGCATATACAGATTTATAATAGCTGAGAGTTCTGAAAAAAATAAACTCAGAGTTCAGAAAAAATAAACTTCTGAGATCTATAGTAATTCAAAAATCCGCTGCATCGTTAAAATTTATAGGGAACATGTCATCTACCTACAATTTTGACATTTGGCAAAAAATTAGAAAAAATCAACTTTTTTTAGCTTCACGCTTTATACCGCACATGTCAGGGTAGGCAGAGGGAACTGCAGGGACCATGGGAATCTAGTGTTAAGACACTCCGTTGCTTAGTCCCTGCTTTCTCCGTCCCCGCTTTCCGCCTTTTTCGAGGCATTGCGTGTTGAGTGGCGGAAGTCAACGCCACGCTTTGATATATATATGTCAATGTTACATAAATGAATATAAATAGACATAAATACGAGTGGAACGAAGTTGGTGTAAGACAAGCATAACCAACTTGTCATTACAGTACAATATGGCTTCAAGCTTTATCCGAAAGAATGAAGCGACAAGCAGTCCTTTCCTTACTTCTTTTGCCATGTCCACGGACAATTTACCCCTTCAGTAATAAACCCTCTGAGGGGTTCCCTACGTTTTATTCCAAAATTTTGTTTATATATGTTTACCTTTCTTAAGGGAGGGCCAGCGACATAAAACACCGTTCTATATTTTCAAGACTATGTTTTTTTAAAGCTTCACGCTTTTATCCAGCATATAGCAGGGTAGGCAGAGGGAACTGCAGGAACCATATGAACCTAGTGTTAAGACACTCCGTTGCTTAGTCCCTGCTTTCTCCGTCCCCGCTTTCCGCCTTTTTCGAGGCATTGCGTGTTGAGTGGCGGAACTCAACGCCGCGCTTTTTGCCTAGTTAAACAGAGCGAAGAAAATGGTATTAGAAAAATCGATCAAGAAAAATCGATTCAATCCCCAGTCGGGGAAGATCCCCGACTGAGGATCGAACCCAGAAACCGTCGCGTTACAGGCAGACGTTGCGCCTCTGTGCCAAACAATATCATTGTATTCAAAGTAAATTATATAAATTTTTATAACTTATACTTTGTACTGGTCTATTTTAATGACCTAACAAGCTAGCTAGTAGCTAACCCTCCAACAAATTTTTCTTTTAATAATAAACAGTGATTCATACTTTACCATTCGAATTAAATACCAATGATTTGATTTTCTATGCCATATATCCAGCTTATAACCGAAGAGTACAACGGAGGAGGGGAGAATGGAGTGGAAAAGGAGGGGAAAGGAGTGGCAAAGAGGAGGGCCTAGAGGACCTAGTGTCCAGGCACTCCGTTAAATTCTATCCGGCTTTAATCGAAAAACAATTGACTAACTTAATAAACATTAAACAATAATTAAAGTAAATATCTAATATATTATGTCCATGTATTTATCTCAGTAGTATTTCACACAGTTTGAGTTATTTATACTGTCCCGAGGGAATTTATTCTGTTATCTCTAATAGCGTTGCTCTCGGACTTAATATGAAGACTTGGATATATGCTTGTTATTTTTTCGTCATGCGACATTTTAAATAGGATACTAAGTTAAAGTGTGTGACAATCTTTTTTTTAAATAAAATAGTGGTATAGTTGTACGTATTTTTCTCTTTGCTGTGGTGTAAATTAAAAAGATTTAGCTCAGTTAGTACTTAAATATATAAAGTTGGAAGTTAAATAAATTAGCTTTCAAATATATGTATCATAAATTATTTTTATTGTCGTTAACGTCACAAAATTATATAAGAAAATCAGTAAAATATATAGAATATTCTCAAAAGTTCCAATTGACAAGAAATGCAAATATTTTTAATTGAATAAAGGGTGAAAGGCGAAAGTAGTGATGTAAACGTAATGGTGTTGCATTAAGTTTGTTAGTTCAAAAATATTATGTTTTTATAGCTTCACGCTTTATAGCAGGGTAGGCAAAGGGAAAGGCAGGAACCATGGTAACCTAGTGTTAAGACACTCCGTTTTCCGCTCTCTGCCTTTTTGGGGCATTGCGGATTGGCGAAATTCAACTCTGCGCTTTGCCTAGATACCTAGAGACCTAGATAGATAGATAGAGCGAAGAAAATGGAAATGAAAAAGTTCATTTTCCTCGAATGGTAATCGAACCCAAAAAACCGTTGCACTTGGTAAATTAAATTAATTATTTAACGTTCAAAAAATAAAGCTTGTACTTCTTATTTTGAATAAAATTGTTTGACTTTGACTTTGAGTTTGACTTTGATTTGCAAGCATACTTGCAAGTACTTTTAATGCTCAAGAAAAGCTACAAATATCAAAGATACAACTTTATAATAACAACTGTTAGCTTCGATTTAAACACAAATGAAGTTCAATAAATAAAGAATATCTTCCTCATTTTACTTTGACTATAACTAATTATAATTTGAACAAACTAAACAATTGTTTATAGAATTTCTATTCAGAGCGTCTCTTTTCCTTGAAATATAAAATATTTTGTGCAAATAGTAACTATAAAAAGCAATAAAAGATATCGCGTTCAATATTTTCATTTATATTCGAAATGTACTGGATTTTTTTATTTTATAGATAATGCAAGGTACATTTTCACGTCACTTAGTGTTATATATATATATATATATATATATATATATATATATATATATATATATATATATATATATATATATATATATATATATATATATATATATATATATATATATATATATATATATATATATATATATATATATATATATATATATATATATATATATATATATATATATATATATATATATATATATATATATATATATATATATATATATATATATATATATATATATATCCACTCTTATTCCACTTAATAACACAAAAATGAACTAAACACTTCCCATTTCAAATTTGCAACCTTGCCTCGAATTCTTTCCGGTGGCGTGAATAATTAAAAATGAAGCCGGCAAGTCGCTCGAACAAAGGAGGTTCTGAACAATATAACGTGCATAGTGGTTATTTCGAAGGCGTATCATCGTTTTGGTCAGCTCATTAAAATTTGTATGTAGGTCAGATTAAATTGTTTTAGCTTTTAAATATCAATATTTGTTTAGAAATATAGTAGATTTCCGAATATGTTCTTCTATTCTGCTATGAAATTTCTCTGTAGTTATTTAGTTACTATACCATTTTTTTTTAATTTAAATCCGTAAGTCATATATATACCAATTATGCTACGATAGTTTAAAAATGTTGTAAACCATAGTTAAGTAACTGTTTAAGTTTTAAGTTTCATGGTTAAACGGATGTATGCAATTTGCTTAAGTTATGGATTTGGAAAATACTAGAAAAATATAAATCATTTCGAGTAGTAGAAGTATCATATTATATATATAGAATAGGTTTTTAAAACAAAAGTAACCAATATTTAATTGTATGCAAAATTATATATTTAAAATAAATTCTGTTTACAAAAATATACATGTAACTAACTTTACAATGACATGATGCCATCATTAGATCAAAACAATGTTAAATAAATAAGTAAAATAAAACCCGATAAATGAGTAAAGACCTAAAAATATCTCCTGGAAATTTAAATAGATAAGAACTATTCAAAAGTTGTTCTACACCAAGCATTATTCGTCTTATAAACATTTTCATATAGCATATATATTTATATTATATTATATTTAAAATATGCATATATGTATTTGATATTAATACCTATATGATCTTTAATTTGCACTCCTCCCACCTGCTACTACTAACTCATCCACCACCACCGGTTGGGTAGAAGAAATCTCTTATAGAGTTAAGTCTTTACAAATCTTTACAAATCTTTACAATGTAAAAATTAGTGCAATAAAGTGTATAAAGACTAGGAAACCAGGAACATAAGTTTAAAAAAATCATTATATATAGTATAAAAGAAATTATTCCACGTGCCGTCGCGGCGCAGAGGTGTAAGCGTCTACCTGTAAACGCGACGGTTTGAGCGTTCGATTCCCACTCGGGGAAGATAGATTTTTCTATTTCTATTTTCTTCTCTCTGGAAACTAGGTAAAGCGCGGCGTTGAGTTCCGCCTCTCAACACGCAATGCCTCGAAAAAGGCGGAAAGTGGGGACGGAGAAAGCTTGTCTTAACACTAGGTTCATATGGTTCCTGCAGTTCGCTCTGCCTACCCTGCAATATGCGGAATAAAGCGTGAAGTTAAAAAAAAAATATTCCACATTTAGTAAGGTTATCAATATTGTGTAAATAATAAGTCTTTACAAGTATTTTTGGAAGGAAATATATAGATGAAGACGGATATTTTAAAACACACACACATACATTTCAATTTTATTTATATATAGGTGTATGTATATATAGCTCTGAAATCAAGTGAACTTTCAGCCTCTTTAAATACTAAATCCAGCATATTCATTTATTCATTGACCCGTACTGGAATATATCGCTTTTAAATGTTTTTATTTATTTTGGCTTCTATGTTTTTATTTTCATACGCAAATTCAAATAAAATTCCAATTCTTTTTTATTATTAATTCATAGATTCAATTCAAGTTCGTTTAGAATAACTATTTTTTTTACCTGACACTATCCTGGCTTAGTCAGGGCCTGTCTTCGACTTACCTACAGTTTACGGTCTTAAAGCAAGAAGTATAGAATGTATATATATAGGATTTAGGCTTTATTCCTCACATGACATGGTAGGCAGAGGGAACGGCAGGGACTATATGAACCTAGTATTAAGACACTCCGTTGCTCAGTCCCTGCTTTCTCAGTCCCCGCTTTCCGCCATTTTCGAGGCAGTGCCCGTTTAGTGGCGGAACTCAACGACGCGCTTTGTCTAGTTTCCAGAGCGAAATAGAAAAATCCATCTTCCCCGAGTGGAAATCGAACCCACAAACCTGTCGCGTCTACAGGCAAACGCTTACTCCTCTGCGCTACGATGGTCCTCGATATTTAGAACTAAAATAAACATTTAAATATATATATATTTCGATATTAGTAGTCGATATCTGACATATCTGACAGAAACCTTTTGGTACAACTTGTCTAAAGTCAAACTCTAATACATTCGGCATTCGCACTGTAAGTTAAATTGAAGTTTCATATTATTAACAAGGTGCCATTCACAATACAATGTTACCAATTAAGTTGGCCTTCCTCGTGTCACACTCACATGGCTGAATCCAGATCTGAGCTTGGGAATATTTGTACTGCAATTTTCCTCGATACCCTACCTTTGTACTGATTTTCCATTGTTCAAAGCTCAATTTGATTCTTTTGCAGGCAACGCAATAAAACTTCAATTATTTTTTTGTTTTCAATTACTTCATTGGTAGACTAAGATTAACAACTTAGTGACAAGACATTCCTCTATTTTCTCTCTTTATGTTAATCTTATGATTAATCTACGTTTTATCTTACTTTAAAGAAGTGAAATAAAAAAATCATGTCACCCAAAGCGAGAAAACTATTGACACCATAAAAAATTTAAATCAAAGCTTTTTTAGTTATTAAAAAACACCGCTATTTCTTGTAAATAGAATGGTAAACAGAGAGAAAGTAGGGTTATGACACTACGTTCCCCTCTATATTCTTAATTCTGAGAAATCTCAGAAATTTTCTTGGATACGGCTACAATTTATATTATATAAATCACGGTTGACTTATAATCACGATTATAAATCTTTGTTTGATTCACATTTGATTTATAATCACGATTATACGTCTTTGTTTGATTCAAATTTGATTTACAATCATGATTATAAATCAATAGTAATTCAAACACACAATCTCAATTGCTAAAACTCATCAATCATCAAATTCTGCTACAAATATCGATTTTTTGATTTAAAATTCTTTTCCAAATAATTACAAGACTCATTTCCCTTTAACGTAACAAAATCGTCAAAAGCCTAAAATCCCGCTGTCTTTGTAATTGGCAAAAGTTTTGAGGCAGAAATTTTATGACGCCAATTGGAAGAGCAATTAAAATATATATATAAATATATATATATATATATATATATATATATATATATATATATATATATATATATATATATATATATATATATATATAAATTAGTGAATTTAATTACTTCCACTGATTGATAGGATATTCTTGCCTTTTCGTATCTATCTAGGCTTGGCTGACTGACTTGACTGACCAATCGGATGGTTGTTTTAATTGTTAAACTCCGTTGATTGGTTACCTCGGTTGATCTTCGAGAAAATAATGTTAAAGATACTAGGGGAAGGTTACAAGGTTAAGGTCAAGAACATGTCCCTGAAAATATGTAAAAGATGTTGCAAACTGATGTTTACGCGTTTTCAGGACAGATGTTGTGCCTCTGCGTCACAACGGTCCTCAAATACAATATGAACATTAAAAAACATATAATACTATGAGTATATTATCAGGATTAAAACAGATAAAGAAAAATTATACACAATTCACATTTTTTACCTATAACCATAAAATTCTTCAAAAACAATTCAGCCTACCCACAGTCGCACAGTAATTACGTCCTTACCGCCATCTAGTGACTAAATTAAATACTTAACATTAAAAGCCCGTCAAAAGTGCACTTTTGTCGAAGTTCTTCCGCCGTAATTGGTAGGAATTTTTGCAACGTTTCAAAGGATTTCCTTTAAAAACGCTGTTACACTGTCAGCTTTGTCTTTTTTTCAAGCGGTACGCCGTTCCGTGCGGATTTTCACTGTGTATAGACTTGATTGGAATGCTTAATTTTATTAAAATATGTTAAATAGGTGTTTAGTAAGCTATTTTAGCTGATTACATTTGTTTAGCTTAATAACTAAGTCGGATAGGGGTTTAAAAATTCAGCTATTACTCAGAATTTTTTAGTGTTTTTTTTGCATAGAGTAAACTAATTTATTTTACACACAACGTCGATGGTTTCGATCTCCATATTATTTTTGTTTCTTCTCCTTAATAGATAAAGCGCGGCGTTAAATTACGCCAATCATTATCTGGACATTTGTCGGTAATCGTGAAACGCCATATCTTATCACTAAGCTAAAAACACTTTATTCTACACTTTTCCACATCTATAGAACTCTTATGTATAAATTCTATGGTTCTGTTTCTTTGTTTAATTTGCACCCGCTTTGAGATAGAGATATTGCATGGTAACTAAACGCCCACCGCTTTAACTAAATAGGGTAAACGAAAGCATCGAAGTAAAATATCTAAGCGTTTCTATTGAAGCATGGTTAATAAGGTGGATCGTTAGCAGTTGTTAGTTGTAATTTTGTTTCAAACTTTATATTGTCTTCATTGAAACTCGGTTGGTATATTCAGGAGTTACTTATCACAAGCGATGCGCTCGTGTCCTTACTCGCTATAATTATGGAAATATTGTTTTATAAATTGTATTGCTTTCGTGAATCTGTAAGGCTTCAGTGACTTCTTATATGAACATTTTAATACATTAAAATTATTATTACATTATAGCAACTTCAAGTCATATTTAATTTGTCCCACTTAAGTTATTTAAGTCCTAGCCAAGTCATAAATAGTTGGCAAAGCGCGGCGTTGAGTTCCGCCACTCAACACGCAATACCTCGAGAAAGGCGGAAAGCACGGAGAAAGCAGGGACTAAGCAACGGAGTGTCTTAACACTAGGTTCCCACGGTTCTTGCAGGTCCCTCTGCCTACCCTGCCATGTGCGGGATAAAGCGTGAAGCTACATAAATAGTTATTTCGTAGCATAATTGCCTGAGGAAATAATTTATATTGAACATTTTTATTTATGAATCTTAAATAAGACAAAAACTTAAAATGAAACAAGGCTTACAACAATACAATGGTGACTACTACATTTGAATCAGTTGGGGTGTTTCTAATATTATAGCACGCATATACAAACTAACAAGGCAAAACGCGACGTTGAGTTCCGCCACTTTACATGCAATGTCTCGAAAGGCTGAACGGAGGCCGGGAAGGCTATGAACGGAATGTTATCACTAGGTTTCTTGTGTTCCTTCTGCCTACCCTGCGATCAGTATAAATCGTACAGTATATGAAAATTAAAAGAATAAAGTACATTAATAAATAAGAAAAGAAATACCTTAGAAAAACGGACACGTCTGCCTCAGAACATCTTTTTGACTTTGTAATCATCGTTTTTTTAATATATTTATATATTTTTCTTTGTTCCAGATGAAAGCGCTACCAATATGTTTGACTTTAAGTGCTATACTGGCTGTCACGTTGGCACAACCTGAAGGTAAGATAACGATAGGTTCCTTTAACTCCCTGGTACTGGCACTGGTATAAGATATTTTTTGGCTTAATTATCCTTATAAGGATAAAATTCTTATGTAATAAACCCAATTGGTTTAATTAGGTTTGTTTAGAACATAATATATTTGGCGAGAAGTAAGATTTTGCGCTTTATTTACGATAATAAGGACTATAATTGTACACAGAGTCAACGTCTGCTTGTAAATTCGACCGTTTGTTGGTTCTATTCCGATTCAGGAAGGATAGAGTATTTCATTTTGATTTTCTTTGCTCTGGTAACATGGCAAGCACGGAGTTTATTTACGCCACTCAAAGCGCTATGCTATTGCGGAAAGCGGGAAAAGTTAAAACAATGACATGTAGTTAACATAAAAAATTAAAGTTATTAGTTGTATTTTATTTCATACTAAAGTAGTAGGCTCGGTAATATTTGTATGGAGCTACGCAAATTTCGCTCGTATTTGACTGTTTCTTTTCTTGACATGTCTAATTCCATTGATAGTTTATGCTATAAAAAAGCATTTTACATGAATTATGAACACATATAGTACATAAAAGCTTCATTCTAAATAGTCTCATTCCTTACAAAGCACATAATTAAATATAGTTGAGTGAATATTGAGAACTGTTGGACCGATTACAAAGGGTTACAAAATTCCTTTATATGATTAAACTTAATATTCCTACTTTCTTTGAGATTGGTTAAATAATTCTGAGGCAAATGCTATTAAAGAATGTGGGGCAAAGGTATGTATCAATAATTTCAAAGACAGTAACAATTGACTTGAAGAAAAAATATAATATAAAACTCTATTTATTTAGTCAGAAATGAATAAGAAAATTGTTATTTAGTGATTAGACACTCTTTTTTCTAAGTTTTGTTCTCTTATAAGCTATTAATACGTGGTGTTTTGTTCCCTGAAATATGAAAATTGAACTAAGAAATTATACGTAGCAAAATGTGCACTACTTAAAGGGAACATATGACAAATTGAACGCAGCAGGGATTTGAACTCAAGCCCACTTGCATACCATGCAATAGAATCACGTATGCAGCCAGTACCAATCTGCACTAAAACAGATAATAAATAATTAACAAAAACATTAAAATATACGGCGATGACATTTTAGTTGAAAATGACGTTTTTTCATTAATTTTTGACTTTTCAATTAGCGTTATTGAAAACGGAATAGTGTTGTGAATGAAAAAAAAAAACGCCCGTCGTAATCACAGAACATGTACGGATCTGACGTTTTACAAGCTTAACAAAACAACGGTCTGGGCCTATTTTTTTAATATAAAACTTGTTTAAATGAACGCTAATTGAAAAATGTCGTAGGCCAAATATTTCTATACAAATAATAGTCTGTAAATTAATTAATAAATAAAAAATAATTGAGAACCATCGTGGCTCAGAGGCATAGCGTCTGTCTGTAGGCGTGACGGTATGTGGGTTCGATTTCAATGATGGGGATGGATATTATCTGGCAACTAGGAAAAGCGTAGCATTGCGTGCGTGCGTGTCGGGTGACAGAACTCAACGCCGCGCGTCTGTAATATCATTTGTGTAAAGCCTTTTTTTCGTTACCATGGCGAGCATATTTCGACAAAATTATTTTTTAATGCGCACTTCTATCCTCTTGTAGGTCACAGGACCAAAGAAAAAGTAATCAAGATTTGGCTTGTTACATCAACTCTACTCGCACAATTAATAATAATAATTTAATTAGAATCGCAATTTTGTATACGTCCAATTGTACATACATATATTACATCGTTAACACTGGCTTTTATTAGAAGTATGTATAAAAATTAAAATGCCATTTTAACTAATTCAAGCGATACTGTGGTCCAGCCACAATTTAACACAAATTTTCTCAAATTTCAAACACAGAGTGTTTGCCACTGTAATCTCTCCGCTTATTTTGCTGAGTAATGCGGAGAAAAACGTAAAGAAGTAAATGATATTTTCCATACTTCAGTGAAAAAGCTCGTGTTAAGTAACAAAGACTAAAACAATAATTTTCAACAACAAATAGCAGTATATAATTACTTTCTTAATAAATCCTTTGCAAACTTTATGCAGTCGCACCGACGACAAAATAGTTAGATTAATCTTATTCACCCAGTTCCTTTCTTTGCAAACAATTCTCGCCACTAGACTAACGTATTTAAGACTATTTTCATGTGTATTTATTATGAACGATTAAAACTCAAAATTAAACACTTTGCTAGTTAATTTAAGGCTTGTAGTATTCTATTAAAGCTTTTAGTAAGCGTATACGTGGAAGGTATATGAACGAGGACCGTCATAGCGCAGAGGCGTAGCGTCTGCCTGTAACGCGTGGTTTGTGGGTTCGATTCTCATTCGGGGTAGAAGCATTTTTATTTCCATTTTCTTCGTTCTGACAAATAGGCAAAGAACTGCGTTGAGTTTCAACCCAATAAACCCAGTCAACCCAATATACTTCGATAAAAAGGCGAAACACGGGAAACGGACTATCTTAGTACTAGGCTTCCACGATATCTGCGGTACCCTCTGCCTACCTCGGCTACGTGCGGTATAAAGCGTGAAGCTGTAAAAAAATTATATGAAACATAAGATGAATTATTAAGACAAACTATCATTTTCTTATTTTAAAAATTTTGCTTATATATGGTTAAATTCAATAATAAAGTGTGAAGCCATTACTATTTTTTAAGTTTAAGTAATTTTTACATTAGTAATAATTGCAATAACAATATACAGTACATTTTTTTTATTTCCCTTTAGTTTTTGTTTTGGATATAGTTTAAGTAGTCATTTATATTTAAATTATAATATCGTAAATATTTTTCCACATTATAAATTTAAGTATTTGGTTATTAAAATCCCAAATCAACGTTTGATTGTGACGATGGATCTGGTATAAGCATATATGAACTGCTTGACTCACAGTTTATGGAACTTAAATGAAGCGCAGTGATTGGATTTATAAATAGTTATACTGTAATTTAATAAATTATAAAATTTTCTCATTTAAAAGAAACTCAAAACGTTTTGCACCTTTCTGGGTGTTTTTTTCATAAATTTTATTTCATTAAATATAATGGTTGCCTGTAAGAGATCGCTTACAGCGATAAGGCCGCCATTGCACATATATATTTTTTTTTTAATTCAAAACGTTTCAATCTCGTCTATTGCGCCTTCTTGAGTCAAAGAAATAGAACCAAAAGTATTATCCGACTTACGGTAGCCTAAGCCTAGTACTTGGCTAAAGGAAGGCCGTCTTGGCTTTGTAATGTGCGCTGTTATATAGCTAGGTTTAATAGCTAAGTATATGTTTACATAATTTTCTGTTTTTCTTTATATTTCTGAAGTGAAGTGAATTGGCTTCTGAAGAGTTGTTGTTTCATTTTTCAGGTTTTGGTATTTATCGTCTTATTTATATAAAAATGCCAAGTTTTATGTTGGTGACTTTACGTTGTATTCTCTATAGAGCAGTGTGGCGGAGTTCAAAAATGTTAATAAAAATTTGAACGAAGCGAAATTTGAACTCGCGCCTCTTGGATACCATCCAAGCGCTCTTACCACTAAGCTATGCGTTCTTAATCGGGCTGCGTTGAAATTTCTATATATATAAGTGTTGAATGGCGGAACTTTGCTCTCGTTACTAAAGCGCCATAACCGCTTATACTCTGATGCTGTGCCACAACCGCTTTTACTATTCAAGCTTCAGGTGACATAATTATTACAAATTTCAGTTACTTAGTAACACAAACAAAGTCGTTTCCAAGCAATAAACTCATGCAAGTAATAAAATATACATTATTTTTAGAAGATATTTCATATTAACATATGAATATTTTATAACTATATTTCTGAACAAAATAAATGTAACACTACAAAACTTAGACTATTCAATCCAAGTTTCCTTCAAATCTAAAACCAGCATAGTCCTTTATCACTTCAGCTAGAAACGCTTATTTTTCAGAATTACTCCAAAATTAATAATTACTTGCTGAGTTTAGTAAAAATTGACAACAAAAGATGGACAGTGACATTATTTAAGTGAATATTTAAAGAAAATTTTTGTACGGCAATAAAGAATCAATTATTCACATCTTTCCTGTTCTAGAAATCAAAAGGCGTCTTAAAATCATTTAAAAATCGTACAAAAGACATCATAAATTTATTCGGAAAATGATAACATCTTTAGATTGAGGTACTATCTTCTATACTGAGAAATAGTGAGATAAAAATGAAGGCGAAAAAAGGAAGAGAAAATTTTGATCTAATTTCACAGTAGATAGGTAGTAAACAGATCCCAAATCAATTTAACTGAGCGTACAAGTTTTAACACATTCCAACAAAATTAAGCTTTAAAACGTAACATTAATCGTTACGTTCGGATCGTTGAAAAAGGACTTATCCTATAATCACTGTTAGTAATTACACCGTCTTAGATCCCTCCCATAAATGACATCTAAATCTGACCCTAAATAATTGGGAAATGGCCTGAAAGACGTTATCCCTTAGCTAACTTCCAAAGTATTTGAGATGAATTCAAATGATACTTAACAATAATTATCTCAACGCTGCCACTTAGACTACAAAATCATTTACTTTGACAAAACGTTACTGTCATCATCATTATATATTATTTGTGGAAGTTTTAATTGCCGGCACTTAGCCTAGTTTTTGACCTGTAATTGTACTTTTGGTACCGTTTTAAGGATCTCGTGAAGACGACTTCTCGTAAAATTAAAAATTATTGCAATCACTATTATATTTACATGAATTAGTCATAGGCTCTCTAAAGCTTATTGTCAAATTCACCCTTGGAATTTTGGAAATAGAACCCGCGCCCTGAGGCAACCGTCCAAGTGACCACTAAGCCATACGTTCAAATTCATCAAAATAACAATAAAGTTATCAACCGTCCTGTACAGACCGGGTCCGAGCCGAACAATACGTCATTCACTGATATCTTTTAGTTCGGGGGGAAGTCCGCAAATAAGTTTAATGGATCTATTCTTTGGATACATACGAGCATATATTTTATAACGTGTACTTGATCTTATCATTTAGCGATTTTGGATATTACTTAGGACTCAGTAAGTTATTACTTAGATACCAATATTCTTAATGTTAAATTTATGAGGATAAATATCTATTTCAGTTTTTGCTATAGTATATTATGTAAATCATAATAACATATAGTAAAAAAATTATAATAATTAAACAAATATTAATACATTTCTTTCCTTTTTTTTTAACTCCACGCTTTATCACGCACATGCCAGGGTAGGCAGAGGGAACTGCAGGGACCATACGAACCTAGTGTTAAAACACTCCGTTACTTAGTCCCTGCTTACTCCGTCCCCGCTTTCCGCCGTTTTCGAGGCATTACGTGTTGAGTGGCTGAACTCAACGCCGCGCTTTGCCTTAGATGCCAGAGCGAAGAAAAAAAAATTTTGACAATATCGTAGAAAACTGTACTCTAACTGTAACTCCGTGTGTATTAACCGTATAAGATAAAGACTAGCGTATAAGCGATCTTTCATTTCTTATCTCTGAAGGCGACCACTCACCAGTATCAAAGCTAGTTTGTGACTCCCTTATATATACATACATATATAGTATATTTAATATAAAGAAACTGTAATCAGATTATCCATTGTGTAACAGTGGTCGAGAATTTAGTATATTTGTACGAGTACACATTAGTAGGTGCGATAAACTAATGTTGCGTAAAGCAACTTCCTTTCTATTTCAATTATTAGTACTTCATTCAAATTGAAGATTATATTAGAATGAATATTTGAAAATTGTATATTACTAATTTCAAAATATATTTGTAAACTTTATTGAATATATGGTAATGAGTTAGACGTTCAAAAAAACAAGATTATATCATCTAATTTTAAATAAAAGTATTTAACTTTGACTTTACTGGCTGAGTGGTTCATCGCTTTGATTTACTCTTCTCTCTTTCTCTCGCTCTCTCGATCTCTCTCTCTCTCTCCATTTTATCTTTATTCTGCCTGAACGAACGTGAATTGTCTTAACAGAATTAAGAAATAAATTCCTAAATTCAATTCCCAAGTTAGAATACCACCTACAACATTTGCGTTTATTGTCAAAAATTATTAAAAATTTAAATTTTAATATGAACTTCACGTTTCAGCGGGGACGGAGAAAGCAGGGACTAAGCAACAGAGTGTCTTAACACTAGGTTCCTACGGTCCCTGCAGTTCCCTCTGCCTACCTTGCCATGTGCGGGATAAAGCGTGAAGCT
The DNA here is from genome assembly GCA_037178615.1 of Dione vanillae. Taxonomy (NCBI): domain Eukaryota; kingdom Metazoa; phylum Arthropoda; class Insecta; order Lepidoptera; family Nymphalidae; genus Dione; species Dione vanillae. The sequence continues at coordinate 1,116,350 of JAZFAU010000187.1, read as the reverse complement.
AAAAAAAAGAAAACTTCACACTTTTTCCCGTTCATAGCAGGGTAGGCGGAGGAAACTATGGGCACCTAGTGTTAAGACACTCCTTTTTCTGCTTTTCTACTTTCAAGGTGTTCTAACACCGCGTCTTGCCAACTAGGCAACTATGGAAATAAAATAATCCATCTTTCCCGAATGGGAATTGAACCCACAAATCGTCTTGCTTACAGGCAAACGCTGTGCCTCAAGTCGTTTTGATATTATTAGAGTGTCAGCCGAAGTTCACTTTTATCGATCACATTTTAACTTGGAATGTAAGCTCCTTGTGAAATATAGATGAGCTTTCTCGAATATGGAAGTTAAGAAAACATTTACAGCTTATACCCCAAATATATACCAAACAAAAATACCCCAGTCTAGGATTTGAACCCGAAACTACTAATGATATCATAAATATGTCACGTTAACGAGAATACTTAGTAAATCAAAGTAATCTTATACTGTGAAAGTTAAAGAGACTATCCAATTAAAATTAATTGCACGACATGTTTCCCTCACATTTTACTTCATATAGATAGAGGTACTACTTTTTAATATATCTATATAAAGTGATATTAATTATATTATATTTTCAAAGCTTTCACGCTGTATCCCGCAAAAAGCGGGATCGGTAGAGAAACGGGCGATCTTCACTTAGAATTTGTCTTGGAGTTCTTTATTTTATCAACGAAGAAAATCTTAGTTTATGTTAATAATAACTAGGAGTTAAAGTCTCTATTCTAAAGAAAGAACAAATATTTGAAAAATATTACTATCTCTATTTTGTTTATATATATATATATATATATATATATATATATATATATATATATATATATATATATATATATATATATATATATATATATATATATATATATATATATATATATATATATATATATATATATATATATATATATATATATATATATATATATATATATATATATATATATATATATATATATATATATATATATATATATATATATATATATATATATATATATATATATATATATATATATATATATATATATATATATATATATATATATATATATATATATATATATATATATATATATATATATATATATATATATATATATATATATATATATATATATATATATATATATATATATATATATATATATATCCTCCAAACGACATTCAACCGCCCTAACACCTTGGGAGGCTCTATTAATAAACAAGCGTAACGACGGTAGACGTCTCGCTACAAATTAATGTTGCTTAATACTTATTGAGATACCAAACAAAATTAATTACTTCCATTTTGAATAAGTTTTGGTAATATCAATTTACAAACGCAAAATTCGTCGTCTAAGTGGTTAACGCTGTTATTTGTGTGTACATTGCTCGTGGAGCCTTATATAAGAATTATAAGAAAATTTAATAAACATTCATTCTTGTTTTACTTAAACTTTTGTTTATATTTTGATTTCCACTAATGGACGTAACATAATATATTGAGTATTTGATTTGAATATATCAAATAAATATTTCTGTAGTCTGGTTATATTGAATTAAACAACTTGGTGTGGAATTCATAATTTTCTTATATATTAAGTTTTAAGTAGACTACAATAACTACAAGTATATGTATTTAAATATATTACTTTGTCTATTCTAGTGGTAAGATAAACGGCCTTAGTTAAAATTAGTTGTAAAACCGAATAAAACAAGTGCTCGTAGGGGCTAACTTGGCGCAGAGACACTGCTTACTGTAAATGCGACGGTTGTAAGTTTGACTCCCTGTTAGGAAAAATAAATTATTTTCTTTAGTCTCGCTCTGATGTTAAGATAAAATATAAGTATAGTACCGTAGAATAAACTCGAAAATTATATTTACTCTAGAATGTTGAGATCCGCCACTCAACACTTCATGTCTTGGAAAGACATATATATTAAATAATAGTTAGTAGTAGTCTTAGCCCAAGAGATAGTTGTAATTATTTTGAATAATTATGAATTAAATTACAATCAAAATCAATAGCATTTCGAGTGACTTATTGTAATTCTCTTCGTCTCTACTTAGTTTTATTCGTTCAGTTATTTTTATATAAAGGTAATATAAAGGCAAAAACTTGAACAACAGACTCAATCTATCAAAATACGCTTCTGTATGTTAGTTTTTACATTTTTACATACAAATTTATTTTAAAATTTAAAAATTTATTACATAAAAAAAATATTTTTGCTTATAGTTATGTCTATTTAATATTATATTAAATAAATATATATCATTTACCTTCACACCTTATACTTAATATATATATATATATATATATATATATATATATATATATATATATATATATATATATATATATATATATATATATATATATATATATATATATATATATATATATATATATATATATATATATATATATATATATATATATATATATATATATATATATATATATATATATATATATATATATATATATATATATATATATATATATATATATATATATATATATATATATATATATATATATATATATATATATATATATATATATATATATATATATATATATATATATATATTATACCTTCACGCTTTATCCCGCACATGGCAGGGTAGGCAGTGGGAACTGCAGGAACCATACGAACCTAGTGTTAAGACACTCCGTTGCTTAGTCCCTGCTTTTTTCCGTCCCCGCTTTCCACCTTTTTCGAGGCATTGCGTGTTGAATGGCGGAACTCAACGCCGCGCTTTGCCTTAATACATATATTTTTTTATATAATTATTTTTACCTTAAAAAGGGTAATTTGCATTTAACCAAAATAAAGCAATGTAAGAATTTACATGTATCGCCAGATGCTGTCTTAGATGTATATTAAATACGTGCTTGAAATTATTATTACCATATCCTAGCCTACAATCTAGGCACTGAAATCAAAATTATATTTACCGTAGAATGAACTTGAGTTCATGTATATGGATATAACGTGTGTGTTTGAAGGAAATGAGAGCTTCGAGCGAGATTTGTTGACTTTATTTTACACACTTACAAAAGTGTGTAAAATTCATTACTTCACTAAATTATGATTTCGGTACACAAAATTAAATAATACTTATTATTATATGTATCGAAATGTAATAACAAGTATTATTTGAAGTGATCGTGGTCTAGAGGATCGTCCGTCTGTGAACTAAGCACGATGGTCTTGCATTTAAACCCTTCTTCGTTAAGTTATTTTATTTCCTTTATGTAGATAAGTTGTAGCATTAAATTTCTCCAATACATAGACGTGAGTGTATATATGAAGTAGTCAGTCTCAAATGGATAAGGAATGTAATAACTTTCAAAGTCTTGTTCAAACGCTACAAAAAATAATAAAATATTTCGATATATAAAAACAGGGAATGGAGTGTCTTAACACTAGGTTCCCATGGTTCCTGCAGTTTTGTTTACCTACCATGCTATGTGCGGGATAAAGCATGAAACTATAAAAAAAAAACACTATTATATCTCGAGTTCAAGCGAAAACAGACAAGAGAATATTTAAACACTATCTCTCTGTTTTTCTTATATACGGGATAAAACATAAAGCTTTTAGTCATTAAAAATAACATTTACCCTATAGTAAAGTCAGGTTGATATACTTGAAAATAAAATACGTTATAAGCATCCCGCAATGTTTGAAGGAAACGAGGGTTCCGCGTGATGTATGCGAAAGGATACTTTACATACTTGACGTCGTGCTCTTAGACTATTCACAGTGACATAAATATACTGGTATGGTAGATTAATTTACTTTGGAAATGTTACTGGGAACGCTTCATGCCTCTAAATAATTGCATTCTATTATATATTGATATATCGTTTTATAAATATTTAGAGCAACTGGTAGATTTAGTTACTTTTGAATTCTGAATCGACTATTTTATTTTTAAGTGCATTTAAAGCTACTACAATATTAAAATGTCAATATAAATATTATAGAAAAAAGTATTGATACATTTATAAAGTATATATTGTTTAATTAATTCTATTTACACCTGACTTTGATAGTGAATTACCACACTTAGAGAAGCGAATTTTTGATTCAGGATTTTGCTTTTGGTACCGCTTTAAAGATCTCTTTGTATCCGATGTATGAACTCGAACAATATCCAACATCTTAACAAATTCAAACTAAACGAATTCCACGCGTTAGCTTGATTGAGAAAAAACTTTGCACGTACTATTTGTCATTCTCCGAAATTCTGTCTTTTGACAATAAAAGATTTTAATAACTTATAGATACTTAAAGATAACTTTACCATCCCTAAATAGTGTTAAGCTAATAAATCGGGGAACTCACTAAGACTAGTGAGTTCCCCGAATTTGAATTTGAATTGAATTGAATTAAATTGAATTTGATTCAACTAGAAGTATCTTACAATACGTGATTATATACGAATGAGACATATTACGTATCTTGATACGGATAGTAGCGGAACTCAACGCCGCACATTGTTACCAGAACTATACCAATCGTTAATCTAGACCTACGTAACCCACGTTAAACAACTCAGCGACTGCTCTACAACGGCGTTTACATCATAAATACAATATTACGTGATTTTCATAATAATTATCAGAAAAATCTGTCATTTACACAAACATATCAAGCTTTTATGATATCTTCGTACGCTCAAAAACTCGAAACGTAACAAGTTTGTTATTCAAACGAGTTCTGTACTTTTAACGAGATTCGCCGTTCACGTAGCATTCGCACTGTGAGAAGCGATTTGTGAAAAAATCTCAACACTTTTACATAAGGTGAATGTATTCAAATGTTGATAACAACTTCCTCGCGTAGGCGTTGGAGTGTTAAAATTATAATACTCTTTCAAATAAACGTAAGTAATCATATACATGTGGCAAACAGTTTTCGTTCTTAACTCGTTGGCATAATGCTTATTTTTCTATGGCATGTCTTTGACACGGTAACATATTTGCACTCAAAAATTTACTTTGAAATATTGTAAAGTATAATTTTGTTTGGTGGTTATATAAATATTTATTAGGGAAAGACCCGTAAGGGTCGAAACTGGTACGAACGTCCCTTAGTCCATAGATTACAAGGAATCCTCAAATAAATCTATACAGAGATTTAAAACGCATTTCAGATATGGGTAACATAATAAAAGTAATTAAAATTATTAAAGTATCGGAATTTCATAAAAATAATTATTGAAGAATAATAGGTTCTAAGCGTAATCCAAGTGATGCGGTAACTAATTCGATTTTGTAATCGAATGGAAAGTGCTAGAATTATTTTCATGCATATAGCGATGTGTTGTGATGTGATGTAATGTGATGTGATGTGATGTGATGTGATGTGATGTGATGTGATGTGATGTGATGTGATGTGATGTGGTATAGCTTTTTAGCCTACCTGGATAAATTAACTATTTAAAATAAAAATATTTTGAATTCTATTTATAGCTCTAGATTCATCATTTAGTCATATTCAATATTAGTTCTTTGCAAAGATATTCAAATTAAAATTCAAATAATTTTATTCAAAATTAGAATACATGATTCATTTTTTGAACGTCAAAAACACTACCACCGGTTCGCTAAAGTTAATGCCTCAGACCTGAGAAGAACCGGCGCAAGAAACTCAGCAGGACCTTTCTTTTTTTTTAAGCGGTCAATATTTTTACATTAATTCATTTTGATAATGACACATTTGAAACAGACTGGAGCGAGCATCTCATTCCCAAGGTATGTTGTCATTTAAAAAATCATTAATCAGGTAATAACCTTTAACACACAAACGTCTTTTCACAATTCTTTTAAATTGTGATATAGAGCATTGTTGGACGTTGTCTGGAATCTTATTGTAAAAGAGTACACACTGCCCCATGAAAGAATTGCGGACTCGTTGCAATCTAGTTATAGGCGCTGTAAGTTTAAGCCTATTTCTAGTGTACATATTATGTGAATCACCGATTTTCTCAAAGTCATTGATATTCTTTTTAACGTACATGACATTTACAAAGATATATTGAGATACAACGGTCAATATATTTATTTCTTTAAATTTTTGCCTTAAAGAATCTTTAGGTCCTAGATTATAGATTGCACGAATAGCTCGCTTCTGCAAAACAAAAATTGATTTAACACCGGCTGCACCCCATCGTATGACGCCGTAAGACATAATACTATGAAAGTAGCTAAAGTAAACGAGGCGAGCCGTTTCTACGTCAGTTAAGGATCTAATTTTCTTAACTGCAAAAACTGCTGAGCTAAGTCTATTCGCCAATTCCTCAATATGAGCTCCCCACTGTAATTTGGAGTCAGTCAGTGATACCGAGAAAAACCGTAGAATCAACAGGATCAACGGCTTTACCATTTAAGAGTACATTGGTTTTCACAATTTTCGTGCAGGGCGTTCTAAAAATAACACATTTAGTTTTCTTACTGTTCAATAGTAAATTATTAGCACTAAACCACTAAAACTGTACTACTTTCGAGAGGGCATTGTTTACATCGTCAAATATATTTTGTCGTCTTTTCATTTTAAAAATTAATGAAGTATCATCCGCAAACAATACTATCTCGTGGCTCCTTTCAACTAAATATGGTAAATCATTTATATATATTAAAAACAGGAAAGGACCAAGAATAGACCCCTGTGGGACTCCCATACTGATTAAGATATGGTAAATTAAAATGTGTCAGCTTCAAATATATTTATATTATATAAAGATTTAAATATCGATTGTTGATAATAGGTTTAGTAAAAAAGGATAAAAAATAACAAAAAGAGTCCATTTTAATTTTTTTTGGACACAATTTTGAAAATTTACATAAGCTTATGTTCCTGTGAACATTCTGACCAATTCAATGACACTCTATATGTCAAAAACCATCCAATAAATTGGGAAATATAGCTTGCCAAAAAAATAAATAAATAACATACATATATACATGTAAATTCGTTCGTAAAACATTTTTTTAACACAGTTGGTTAATATATTCACAACAATTTTATTTATTAATTTAGTTTAGTTTAGTTTAAATATAAACTAATCACCATAACAATTTTGAAACTCCCTAATAGAAAACTATTCAGCTAACACCTGTAAAATCGATATGAAGACTTATGAATGCTCGTCGGTAAGGACCGTCGTAGCGCAGAGGCGTAGCATCTGCCTGTAAACGCGACGGTTTTTGGGTTCGATTTCCACTCGGGAAAGACGGATTTTCATTTTTTTCATTCTGGCAACTAGATAAAGCGTTGCGTCGATTTCCACCACTCAACACACACAGCCTCAAAAAAGACGAAAAACGGGGAACGGAGTGTCTTAACACTAGGTTCATATGGTTCCTGCAGTTCCCTCTACCCTGCTATATGCTGGGATAAAAGCGTGAAGGTATAAAAAAAGGCTTATGTCGTAATAAGAAAATGAGAACAGGTAAATAAGACGTCTCAAACAATGCTCAGTGCTCTACTTCATGTAGATGAAAGTGAACAGCCTTTATGTTAGAATGTTTGCCATTTTGTTGTTGGTTTCTATGCGGGAAAATAAACAGACCTGATCTAGGAACAAAATGCAGTGTTTAACGCCACGAGAAGTAGTTAGAAATTAACTGCTATTATTTTAATGAAAAATGTCCCGCAAACTTACTTGCGCCGGTTCTTTTCAGGTCTAAAGCATTAACTTTAGTGCACAGGTGTTAATGTTTTCGACGTACAATAAATTAATCTTGTATTCTTATTTTGAATTAAATTATTTAAATTTGAATTTGAGGTGTAATATGTATATTCTTACGTAAGTACCACTTTGTCTACCTAGGAAAGTGAATTTATAATTTCAACTTCATTAACAGTATATTGCAAGAGTCTCGTCGTATAAAATATTTAAAATTGATATACCTTTTTAATTCATGACCAATTTAAATAAAACAAATTCTAAATAGTAAACTGCACTTAATTAAACTGCATTTAGTTTGCGATGACAAACTGCATTTGTATCGATAGAGTCGTTTCTGAGATTAGCATGAACAAACATACAAACTAATATTTTAAAGAGTTAAAATATAGCGTCAGAGAAAGACACTTTACCATTTTCCACCAGAAGTCTAGACATAGCGGAGCAATAATATAATTTGTTTTTATAGCTTCACGTTTTATCACTTCACTGCTACGAGCTGCAGAAACCGTTGAAACCTAGTGTTAAGACATTCCCTACTTTATATAAGAGTAAACCATAGCCCTAATCTATGCCATTACGGCAAATTCAAATAATTTTATTGAAAATATAGGTATATACTTCAATTTTGAACTTCAAAATTTGAAACAACAAGCTCAGCTCAGCTTTGAAGCTCATTTTTTAATCCACTGGTATTACTCCCACATTACTTTGAAACAAAAAATTCTATATACATAATTTGAAAATGTCTATATATAATATAAAAGCGAAGAAAACACTTTGCGTATAGTCTTTCAAATCACACTCGTCAGTTTTCATTTTAAGCTGAAATATTTTCTACGTTTTTCAAATGTAATCTTTATTTCCTTAGTACTAAGGTACAATAATGCAACGCAATAACATCAAAGTGCAATTTTTCCACTCTGGATATTTCATATCTGTCTGTATTAACTTTAATCTCAGTGCAATCTTATTCAAGTTACGTCATGCTTATTAAAGCGTCGTATGACTTATACTTATTTAACTAGTCGTAATATATACTTGTATATATATGTACATATATATATATACATATACAGTAATCCCTCTATAACACGTTACTCTTATAACGCGTTTTCATATAACGCGATTTCATGTCCCTCGTATAACACGTGTTTTCCCCCATATAACACGAGGTTCTTGGTTTGATTTTAATAAAACGCATATATTTCGTTCATAAAATAGTTTTTCCTTAATATTCGATTTAAACCCTCTTTAACAACAAAAGTTAAACGTGAATCATGTGTATATAACGCGTTGTACGAGGTCATAAGAGCGCGTTTTACGAGAATTTTTATACAACGCGTTTTCCTATAATGCGGAACAAATATATCGTGTAATAGGGGGGATTACTGTATACATATATGTGTGTGTGTGCGAGTGAGTATTCAAATTATATATAAAAATTACATTTCTCTCGTAGAAGTTGCTCTTTCATACATAATTTTAATAAATTATTACTAAAGTTCTTACTATTACTACTACTTACTATTATTATGATAATTACCAAAACCATGAATATGCCAATAAAAATCTTTCGATTTCTCTATTTCGACGCCATATCGAATGAATAACTAAGGTTTAATCCCTTCACGGAGTTATTGAATTTCTAGAGCTTCGATGAACCATACTAAGCTTTTCAGTTGCCTTAATATTTTTATTTTTGGATTCACGTAGCTTTCAGGGCTTACAATGTGCTGAAAAAGTAGTAAACTTTGTTCCAACATATATTTTTATACCTCTACATATAACTATAAACGAAAAATTAAAGAAAATTGTTTATGTATCGATATTTTATATGATAGGTATATAACCTATATATCATTTCAATTTGATATTTATTCATTCATTTCGAATAATGATTACATTAAATGGTTATAATACGTGCTTATAGATGACAATGCAGTTTTCGTACGCAAGTACGTAAGTCGTAAGTTCCAGTTTACAACTAATTATATAACAAAATCAAATACGTTCAAGTGTCGAAGAAAATTTTACAAACGCTTAGTAATTATTGAAAACATTCTTTCTTATATGAATTGATTCAATAACAATATATATAATAACAATGGATCTTGTTATTATTTCAAATTCAAAATGAAAGCCTATATATATATATATATATATATATATATATATATATATATATATATATATATATATATATATATATATATATATATATATATATATATATATATATATATATATATATATATATATATATATATATATATATATATATATATATATATATATATATATATATATATATATATATATATATATATATATATATATATTAGCTTCACGCTTTATCTTAGCCCCTGCTTTCTCCGTTCCCGCTTTCCGCCATTTTTGAGGCATTGCGTGTTGAGTGGCGGAACTCAACGCCGCGCTTTGCCTTGTTTGCTAGAGCGAAGAAAATGGAAATAGAAAAATCCATCTTCACCGACTGGGGATCGAACCCAGTAACCGTCGCGTTTACAGGCAGACGCTTACGCCTCAGCGCCACGACGGTCCTCCTTTTATATATAGATTTGCTTTTTCTAATTTCTCTCTCTAACTGTGTATTTTTCTATATTTAGCTATAGTCTGAATTCTTCTTAGAATCCCTTGTATATTTGGGGAAATCCACAGTAAACGATATTCGATTTAATTTCAAAAAAGGCCAATTATGGACTATCAATGTATATGTACATATAAATACTTTATTCCAACAGAAAAGGGAATTCCAACAATTCTCACTAAATGTATCAATCTTTCAGCAGAATCAACGGAAATTGAATTTAGGAACAATATAACAGTTTGGGTTGAATCATAAAAAAGCTGTTATCATACAGATTGATTTTCCCCAGGATGTGTGGCCGAGAGCTCAATTTGCGTCGATTCCTTCATCCAGGGCCTGTCAAGTGAACTATGAGCTGAATTTCAATGAATTTTCCATATGTGGTCAAATTGAAGGCGATAGTTTTATTGTATTGTAAAACATTATTATATTATTAACTTGTTACTTATTTAAGAGTATAATTATATATTTTCTTTATCGCAGAGCAATATAGCAGGATAGGCAGAGGAAACCGTAGGAACCTAGTGTTAAAGCTTTCCTTCCCCAATTTTACGCATTTCGAGGCATTACGTGTTGAATGGCAGAACGCCGTGCTTGCCTAGTTGCCATAGTGCAGAAAATAAAAATGAAATGCTCATATAAAATAATCATATATAAATGTATCGACAGTGAATCGTTTGTATTTATTTAGGCCTAAATAACTATCATTGTGCAATTTTCAAATAATAAAAGTTATTTACTGGATCTTCTCGACACTTCATCCGACTCAGTAGACAGGTTCTAACGAGTCGGATGTTCTAGATTAAATGTTAAATTAGTAGGTAAAATGTTTGTAGAAGTCTATTTCAATAAGCAAAATTAGTTTGATTTTTTAAGTAAGTTCTTAATTTTTAACACAATAAACCATATATTATTTAACCTTAATAATGTGGAAGAATCGCTAGCACTCGCACTCTACAAATTTTATTCACATTTATATTCGCAGAGCAACCACGAAGGGTTTGGGCGACCTTTTTATCGGAGGTGTATCTGCAGGTTAGAATTGCTTTTTAAGCCGGTGCCTTAAAGTTTGAACATACAACTTTATTAGGAGCTTTAATAATAAAATGAACACAGGAAAATTTTTCATTATTTAGGTAATGTTGGGTTTAGATGATATATATATATATATATATATATATATATATATATATATATATATATAATATATATATATATATATATATATATATATATATATATATATATATATATATATATATATATATATATATATATATATATATATATATATATATATATATATATATATATATATATATATATATATATATATATATATATATATATATATATATATATATATATAACTAAATGACATAGTACCCAGACAAAATAGTGTATAATAAAATCAGATTCAATTTATCAGTTTTATTTGGTTTCGTCAAGCACAAAATTACATTTGAAATTGCAAATCTCATAAGGATCTAAATTTCAATTTACTTTGTACTCTACTAATTATAATACTAGTTATTTGCCTTTTATACATTTATGTGATATTACATATAAAATAGAGTGTTTCATTTAAGAATATTTAAACAAATACTATAACCTTAATTTTAACGCGTTACACTTAATAAGTATTGGTTCGTGTTAAAACATGCGTGCGTACAAAGTACACATGTCAGAAGTGAAACTTCTTTGGCGAACTAATTTATAAATCTTGTTTATATTTATACAAATCTAAAACTTTAAATTTCCACGATTAAGAGGAAGGGAAAAACGAAGATAGATTAGGAATTTAATTGTCATTAAAATAAAATAATTAAAGAGAATTATTAAAATAAATTTATTTTATATTGTTTGAAAAATAATATAGTCAAATCTTAGATGTTGAATTTTAAATTAAAATTCCTCGTGATTTTTTGTAAATATTAAAAATACCTAATCCAATTTAAATATATACAAAATTTTTGTAAATTAATGATAACTCTTGAAATTCCAATTTTTAAATAAAAAATTTCGTCAAAAGAATTTATGAAATATTGTTATTAGTATTTTATGCACAATGATTTATTGAAATCTCAAATGACGAATTGTAAATAAAAATGCCACGTGTTTTTTGTCAATATTAGAAATTATTAATTAAGTTTTGTTTTTGAATTCAAAATTTAGAAAAGCGAATTTATGAAATATTTTTATTTTATGGTAAATGATTTATTAAATTATCAAATGACGAGTGGCAAGTTGAAATACCACATGTTATTTGTAAATATTAAAACTACCTAACCTTCAAACCAATTATCATAAAAAATTGTAAATAAACAAAAAGATAACAGATATATTACTTACTTCGAATAATTGCTTGATGCAGGACAACTTACAAATTTTTTCACAAAGATTTTTCACAAAGTTTTTATTTATAAAATTCACTTCACTGTAGAAGTGCCTAATGATATTGTAAATATTACGCTATGCGACAGAAATGCCATCTAAAGTTCTAATAATTAACTAGTAAACGAATACACAACCAATAGGGCGTGTATTCTTTCTCGATATCCCGTATTCTCTCTCTCTCTTGTTCAATCTTTCTTACTATAGCTCTCTCCCACCTCACACTCCATAGCACTATGCGTGATACGACGTTCGCTCTGTCTCACTTTTTCTCTCAATCTTTCTCACTCGCTTGCTCCCTACTCTCACTCAACGGCTAGTTGCTCATGCTACGTTCGCCCTGTCTTACTCTCTCTCAATCGGTCCCGATCACTCTCTCTCTCTTTTCCGACACTTCCGTTGCATACCGGCGTGACGTTTCATTTGTAAAAATTTTACCCTCATGCGCCTAAAGAAGTTTCACTTTCAGATTCACCAACTAGCTCTACGTATGTAGAGCTAAAATTATTTTAGATATATGTATTAATGTAGACTACAAAAAAGAATAGAAAAGAGAAGATAATAATATTTAAATTTAAACAAAAAACCTACATAAGTACAATACATGCAATCAATCTTTTTATCATGATAACACCTAATTGAACAAATGATAAATGAAACATTAAATATTAACAAGCTTAGTTAATAAAATTAAATATGAAAAACAATGAAAGATGAGGACCGTCGTGGCGTGAGCGTCCACCTGTAAACGTGACGGTTTGTGGGTTCGATGCCCACTTGGGGCAGATAAATTTTTCTATTTTAAATTTTCTTCGTTCTGGAAACAAGGCAAAGAGCGGCGTTGAGCTCATTGAATTTGAATATGGTTCCTGCAGTTCCCTCTGCCTACCCTGCCATGTGCGGGATAAAGCGTGAAGTTAAAAGAAACGAAGGCTTTTGTTTAACATATACCTACATATATACATATACCTATGTCAATTTTGATTAATACTAGGTATTCAGCCCATCAGGCCTGTTAATTGAGCGAGCGCGGAAGCGGTACAATAAAGACACTTTTTGAAGCGAAGCTCTTATCGCAAGCTAATCCAATGCATTTTCAATGAAAATCGAATTTTGTTGGTTTTTTCTCAATTATTCCTCAAGGACATGTCCGATCACAGTTTTTTATATATGTTGGCACTCCTCATAACCACAGTGATCGTTTAAAACAAATCCGATCAAAATCGGTTTAGTGGTCTAGGAGGAGTTAGCGAACAAAGAATGCATAGACCCCCACTAACAGAGAGCTTCGCTCGTCGCTGCGCTCCTCACTCGCTCAATAATCATATGAAACTGAAAAGTAAATTACATATGGGAGACATTATGAAATTCGATTAATACAAGTATGACAAGATCAAACGATATTTTATAAAATAATCTCTCGGGAAATCAGAGATGTATGTTTATTTTAAGAGATCATTGTAGCTCAGTGCGATATCGTCTGACTGTGAACACGGTTTTTGTGGAGCTGTCAACACTCAAGAGAATTAATTCTTAATTATATATGTAGACCCGCTCTATTATTATAAAACCTGACGTTTAGTTCGTATGTTAAAATGAAATGTCCCAAATTTTAGTAAATAGTGGACAATAGCTTATGGCTTATAAATAAAATAAACTTAATGTAGAGGCTGGGTGAACTTAGTGTTTTAACACTTCGTTCCGCACTCTCCACGTTACGACCTTTACCAAATGCCAGACAACCAACCAGAGTATTTACTTTCTATAAAACAACTAATTCTCCTTCTTTTGTGTGCTGCTACGCCTCGACGACCCTGATTAAATTTGTTTTGACCCCCAAATAAATATAATAAAATATTTTCGTTTGAATCGTCATAATCAGATTGAATCAAAAGTAGAGAACAAATTCTGAATCCAATAATACAATGAAGCCTTTCATTTTCTTATTGAATCAATCTGATAAATTTTATCGTATTTATATTTAGTTAATACATCCTTTAATTTTTTCGGCTTTAGGAATCGCAGGAACTTTGAGAACCTAGTGTTAAGACACTCTGTTCCATGCTATCTGCCATGTTTCGAGGCATTTTGTGTTGAGTGACGGAACTTAGCGCCCCACTAGACTGACCAGAGCAAACAAAACCTAAATGAAATAATCTTCCCTCATAGGGAATTGAACCCATAAATCGTCACGTTTACAGGCAAACGCTCTATGCCACGAAGGTTCTCTTAAAATATTATCTTTCACTTAAATCTAATATTTAAAGTCATTCTCAGTTGACGACATTTGCAAAGTGATAAAAACACTGTGTTTAATCCTTGTGTTCTTTCTCAATAATTGAAAGCTATTTTATTTTAAGATGTGGAGTTAAGCGACGCGTTTTAAAAATTGAGTTCCTATTAGAACAAAAAGAAACAATCACCGACATACCAACACTAGAAATAAGAAATAAAGATAAGTTTGTAACGCCTTGTTATCGTCTCCAAGAGGTAAAGAAGAGGGAGAAGTCATTTATGTTAAGTTATTTAAGTTAACTAGTGAGTTTTCTGCGCACATGTGCTCCGTGTTTTGAGCTTAACACTTTAAGGATGGTAAACAGTATTTTGAGACTGAAAAAATGGCGTGCAAATGTCAAATGAATCCAATTGACGTATAGAATTTGTTTGATCAATTATCAGTTAAACTGTTCAAGTTTGATCATCGGCTATATTTTTTTTTATCATAGGCTATAATAGCCTTTTCGAGGTCTTTAAAACGGTAACAATGAAAATCTAAGAGAAAATCTCGCCTCTCTAAGTGTCCGCAATTAAAACGTTTATGCAAATAATTCATATTGGTGTCGTGTCTTAGGTAAAATTCGGCAACCTACACTAAATTTAAAGAAAAATGTTAAAGCAATGCTGTATATGCTGGTAGTGACATGTTCCTTCAACTTTCAATTAAAAATTTTGATTTGAACTTAAATTGAATCAATTTTGAACATTATTAGCAACAGAATATAGAGAATTGCCCAAATTAGTTTAAAATAAAATACCTAAATTTCAAATTAAATGTAGTAAACGTGAGTTTAATACTTTAATTCCTAATTATGTTTCAAACAATCAAAATTAGTTAGTTTTAATAATGCAATTGTTTGTATTGAAACTAGTATTTTAGAACAATAAATAAGCTCTTTAATCTAATGCATTAAAACGCAACCTAATTAAAATTAGTACAAAATAGAATAGCTTAACTTATTGATAGATATTTTTATTTATAAATATTTAAGTATTTTCACTTGTGTTCAACGAAAGAATTTACTGGGTTCAAAATAAAAAAATCAAAGTACACCTGTATTAGTATGTATGTGTTTCACATATTATCTTAATTATATAATCTTTATAAAGCGGCGTGGATTTATACCACTTACGATTGTTTTTATACTTAATACTGTAAGCTTCATTTTTTATTTTTTTTTACTGCAATAAGGTTATATTTAATAATATAAGACAAGCAGGCTATGCAATTTAATAAAAATAATTATCAATTATTTAAAAGATAATTTTGTTACAGCAACTAAAGATAAATCAGGGAAAGGCAGTTCTGGTAACCAAGAAGATGACGAGCCAAAAGAAGCGTGGATGAGAGCTCCAGCTGGCGGCGTAGCAGCGAAGAGTGGAGAAGATGCTTTACTTACTTGTGTGGTTTTGGGTGCTAGAGGAAAACCGGTGTTATGGAAAAGGGCCAGGGACCTCCAGGTCTTGACTGCTGGTGGAGTAAGAGTAACGAGAGATGAGAGAATCCAAGTACTCCATGATGATTGTGAGTATAAATGTTATAAGAAAAATATATTGTTATTTTATATTTCCTAGATTTTTCAGTTGTTTCTTAACGAAATACTTTCTTGTCTATAAAAATTTTACTTATTTTTTGCTTTGCTCTAGCATAATTTAATTTTCCTTACGTAATAAGTTTTATTTTAAATAACTTAAAAACTCATATTTTTTGCAAATAAAGTTCTACCAAATTAGATGAATATCGTAATAACTTTTTGCCAGCGGAAGAACCTCTGCAAGGGCCAGGTATAGCAAAGGGCGGAGATGTCTGGGCTCTTGTCATAAAGAACGTGAAACCATCCGATGCTGGACTTTACATGTGCGAACTGAACACAGAACCGCCAGTCAGGAGTTTCCATAAATTAACTGGTAAAGCATGAAATTACATTTATTTAAATATAACGTAAGCGAGGAAAAGAATGTCATTGGAATTTATGACATTATAGACTTAACAAACCGTCGGTGATGAGGATCGTCATGGCGCATAGGCCTAACGTCTGTCTATAACGCGACAGTTTCTGGGTTCGATCCCCAGTCGGGAAAGATTGATTTTCTTCGCTCTTGAAACTATTCAAAGACGGAGAAAGTGTCTTAATATTAGGTTCATATTTTTCCTGCAGTTCCCTCTGCCCACCCTGCCATATGCGGGATAAAGCGTAAAGCTAAAAAAAATCATTTACTTTTTTTTGCAAGAAAAAACTAGATGAAGTCCCAAAATAAAGAGGAAAGCAGAAATAGGATGTCTTGATTAGTCTATTGTTAGATAAAGGTTAGCATAAGGCTCATATTTTTTTGTGAAATAGACGGAAAATAGAGATATCTCGATAAATAAGAGAGAATATGATATATTACAATAATTGTATGAAATAATTTCAGTAATATCACAAGGATTGACTCCTCCTGAGAACAGAAACGTTACTGACACATATTCTTCAAACATACCAGCTTCAGCTCTTGCTCATAATTACACGGATTGTTGTGTCAATTCTAATGTCTCGAAGGGATGTTTGGGCTATTGCAGTATACAAAGTATTTTGGATGGACCTGGTCAGGATCCAGAAGCTTGCCAGGCTGACTTTCCATCTATTGTTAGGTAAGTGTTATATATATATATATATATATATATATATATATATATATATATATATATATATATATATATATATATATATATATATATATATATATATATATATATATATATATATATATATATATATATATATATATATATATATATATATATATATATATATATATATATATATATATATATATATATATATATATATATATATATATATATATATATATATATATATATATATATATATATATATATATATATATATATAATATATATATATATATATATATATATATATATATATATATATATATATATATATATATATATATATATATATATATAATAATAATAATAATAATAATAATAGTTTATTTGCTCGAATATGGGTTAACAAAGGTATTTCAAAGATTTTCACTGGTCCAACATATTCTGCCGATTTGGCGTGCAAATATTTTTAATGAACTAAAAATACTATTAATGAATTTACTTTAATTATAAATATAAAGTTTATAGTTTTACAATTTAAATAAATAATTATCAATATCATCATTATAAATTAATAGTTATTTATCAATTAATTCAAATAAAATTACAATATTATTTATAATTTAAAATTTGTCATTAAAAAATTCATTTATACTATAATACATTTTATCTATCAGTAATTTAAAACAAAAATTCTTAAATAAATTTAGAGACAATTCTTTACAATTTCTGGGTAGGTGGTTGTAAATGCGTATGGCCATGCAATATACATTGTTGTGATACAAAGCTAATCGTTGAGCTGGAACATACAGTTTGTCCTTAAATCTGCTACACGTATTCATTACATCACAATTTCGTTTAAACAAATAAATATTTTTATGAACAAATATACTAATTTCATATATGTATAGGCAAGGAACAGGTAATATATTTAGACTTTTAAATATGGGTTTACAGCTCTCAGTGAAATGAATATTATAAATAGTTCTTATACATTTTTTTTGTGTCCTAAATGCAACATGCAAGTCCACAGAATTACCCCATATTACAATACCATATCTTAGCAAAGATTCAACATATCCATGGTAAGCTGTAATTGCTGCTGTAACAGAGACTATTTGGCTTATACGCCTCAATGCATATATAAATTTATCAATCTTGGTACATAAATTTTCAATATGATTCTTCCAGTTACAATATTTATCTATTATTATGCCCAAAAACTTTGTATTATTAGCTTCTAATATATCAGTGTTGTCAAAATTAATTTTAATGGCCTGTAATTTACTTTTATAAGTTTGAAATGTTATAAAATTTGTTTTGTTTAAGTTGATTTTTAAATTATTTGCTTTAAGCCAATGAATTACTTTTACTAGAGCTAATTTTAGTTTTTCTTTTAAATTCGTATGATTTTGACATTTAATTAGAATAGTCGTGTCATCAGCAAAGAGAATACATTCATGCTTTATGTGATCAGGAAGATCATTGATATACAAAATAAATAGTAAGGGTCCCAATATACTACCTTGAGGCACTCCAATATTCTTATTAGTGTAATCAGATCTATGAGTTATTTTATATTTATTAACTATACTATCTAGTACAACACACTGTTTCCTATCTTTTAAATATGATTCCAACCATTTATTTGCATTTCCTCTAATGCCGTAAAAATATAGTTTATCTAGTAAAATTTTATGGTTTACGTGATCAAAGGCTTTACTCATGTCAAGAAATAGGGCCACAGGGATGGTACCCGCATTTATGCAATCAGTAATACTTTTAACTAGAGAAAAGCATGCATTTGTTGTAGAATTATTTCTTCTAAAGCCGTATTGTTCAGATTTTAATAATTTACTGGAAACAATAAAATTGTAAATTTTATGATACATGATTTTTTCGAATATTTTAGATATAATTGGAATCAATGTGATAGGTCTATAATTATTAATTTCTGTGGCATCTCCCTTTTTGAAAAGAGGCTTCACTAAAGAGTATTTGAGTTGATTTGGAAAGTGTCCTTGTTGCAACGATAAATTTATTATATGACAAATAGGGAAGGCGATAATACTAGCACTATATTTTAAAATCTTTGTATTTATTTCATCATATCCTGTTGCATTCGTATTTTTTAAAGATAAAATAATTTTATAAATATCTATATTATTGAGTGGGGTTAAAAACAAACTTTTAGGATTAAAGGGGATATTGTAACAGTATGCTCTTTCAGGCGCTAAGGAATTTTCGATGCTTAAGAAAAATCTATTGAAATGTTCGCAAATTTGATTCGGATTTGTATAATCTTTATTATTATGTTTTATTTTCTGTATTGTTTTACATTCATTGTCATGTTTGAAATTATTTTTGATGATTTGCCATGCTGATTTACATTTATTTTTAGCTTTACTTATATTTCGATTATTGTCTATACGTTGTGCATTTTGAATACATTTTTTTAAAATTGTTGAGTATTTCCGATAGTTATTCTTATTATTTCTTTTATTGTTTCTACACGAAATATATTTAAGATACAAAAAACGCTTCTTAACACAACAACGACGAAGACTACTGGTAAGCCATTTATTCTGATATTTTTTGTTTGAAATTTTTACGTATATTTTGGGGAAACATAAATTATAAAAAAGAATTATAGTGTCATAAAAAATATTAAATGCCCTTTCTGTATCATTTTCGATATAAATTTAATTGAAAGATAAAGCAGACATTGCATCCAAAAATTTTTTTATGTTGTCCCTTCCATAATCTCTTCTTTCTTCAAACCAAAATTTATAATCATGTTTTATTTCATTCTTAATTTTTATCTCAAACTTAATAACTTGAGCAGTTTCGTGATCAGATAAAGCTAAATAGTAAAGATTTGAGTCAACATTGGTTTCTAAATTACTTACTATTAAATCAAGACATGCTTCTTTTCTTGTCGGTTTAGCTATATGGTTTTTAAAATTGTGATTGTTTAGTATTGACATTAATTGATTCGACAATTTTGTCTTTTTCATAATGTCAATATTCCAATCTCCACAAATAACTATCTGTTTTTTTAAATTCCTATTATATTTGTTTATAATTAATTCCAATTCTCGAAAAAACATATTAACATTTGATCCTGGCGTTCTATATATACAAATTACTATAAGATTATATTGTGATAATTCTATGGCACATGCTTCAAAATCATATATAATATTAGGGACGTGAATTGGCAAGAATTCAAGATTATTTTTTAATAATATACAGGAACCTCCTCTTTTTACATTAGGACGCGAAAAATAATTTGCTAATTTATAGTTTTTAATTCTAAAATTTGACTCGTGTCCTTTCTTTAAGAATGTTTCAGTCAAACATATAATATCTATAGCACCTATTTTATTTTCAAGCTCACTGAATGCAATTTCAATAAAATCTTGTTTGTGTAAGGCACCAGCTATATTTTGATGCAGAATAATTAAGCTATTGTGTTGAGAAACGAAAAAAATCTGTAGCATTAGTTTGCGTTTTTGTATTTTTATTAATTTTATTTTTATTTATTTGCTCAAACAGGTAAGGTATTGTTCCTTTTTGTGGTTTTTTTAGTTCTATATTTTTATTGCATGTATTGTGGTTTTTAATTTGTTGTGAACTTTTATTAAAATAAAATGGAATTGTACCTTTTTTCGGCAAATTTTTTTTATTATTTTTATCCTTATTATTATTTTTTAATGTTATGTTTTTTTTAGAGTAAAAATTTAAGGGTTTATTTATGTAAGTATTTTTGTAATGAATGTAATCAATTTCCACACTTATTTTGAAACAGAGCCATGACATAAGATCTTCGAAATTATATAGTATTTGTTTATTGTAACTAGGAGATTCAATAAATTTACAATTCATAAAATTTTGCACAATTAACTTTATGTTATGATTTAACAAATTTTCATTTAAGCGCGAATTACGATTTACATTTAATACAAAAACGTGATATTTTTTAACTTGTGCAATGCATGACATAACTCTGAAAAGACAATGTAAGGATTTTTGTCGTTTGAACCAACTGCTAATACAATAATATCCTCATTACACAAATTTTGCAATATATTATCGCAACTACTAAGGACCTGTTCACAGGTCGCATATGGTTTTACCCAAGATGATATGGTATAGATATCGTTTTCTATTTGGCTTCGATAATTTCTCAATTTTGTTGAAAATCCCTGCACTTGTTCATCACCGAGAATTATAAGTTTAGCCTTGTTCATTTCTTTGTTATTGGTCTTGTTAGAAATATTACATTTTTTGCAAGTTAACTGCGCATCCAATGTCTCGTTGTGAAAAGTACATACTTTATCATTGTTATTTTCCACATTCGTATCTGACACAATCTTTGCTAGATCCAACTCTTTGTTATTATTTTCAGTAAGTCTTTGATTACAGATTGTTTTTGCTACTGGCGTTTGGAAAAGTCTTTTTGGCATGCTGACATAACTTTTGTATATATATATATATATATATATATATATATATATATATATATATATATATATATATATATATATATATATATATATATATATATATATATATATATATATATATATATATATATATATATATATATATATATATATATATATATATATCACAATTATTTAAATAAAATAATTTAAATAAGCACAAATAATATGTATACTAAAAACGATATCAAAGACTGACCTAAATATATAATAAATAAATATATAATGAGTATATATATATATATATATATATATATATATATATATATATATATATATATATATATATATATATATATATATATATATATATATATATATATATATATATATATATATATATATATATATATATATATATATATATATATATATATATATATATATATATATATATATATATATATATATATATATATATATATATATATATATTGGGTATACAATATTTAAAGTCAAATTATTTACATTTTCGTTTCATTATATATTTAGGTCAGTCTTTGGTATCGTTTTTAGTATACATATTAATTGTGTTTATTTTATTTAAATAATTGTGATATACGGCACGTAGAAGCTTGCCCTAGTTTAATTTCGGAATTAAACGATTAATTACTTTAATTAATACCTACTCTGATTTACAAATTCCTTTACCATTCAAATAATGTAAGGAGCGTAAATATGTAATACAAATATTTAATTAAAAAAAATTCATAGTAAACACATATATTTTTTTACATAGCAAAAGGTTAATACCAGCGCCTATTCGTAACTATTAAATCGATTTATAAGAGTTCTGGGTCCATATTCCATTACATTAATACGCTTTCTAAAAATATTTCTTCTACACTTCTACACTGTAAAAATATTGTGTATATGTACATATATATTTATATTTTTAAGTATATTTCAAAGACTTGTTAAATCATCTTAAATTATATTAATTATAATTATATCTTGATTAATTATATCTTGAATAACATTTCTCAACCAGATGTATGGCAGATGGACGGAACCACGTCCCCTGTTGTATTCAAGAGCACATCCCAGATATATGCCAGGACGTATGCAGAGGAGAGTATTCGCCTGTCACCGACAATATAAAGACACATTACTCTTGTGCCGCTTCTATGGAGAAAACTTTAGCTTGCATTGTTGAAGGCATTGGTACGTCAGTTTTGTTTAAATTTATATGTATTATTTAGATTTACTTCGTTTCATGTACGAATGCTAGCTTTTAAAGGTTTTGTTTATTTAAACGAAGTATTTTATTTATCCTCAGTGTGGATTGATACTTTAAAAAATATCAAAAATATAAAGTCGCTGGTTAATTTTTTTATTTAATATAGAATAGCTTATTAGTCCAAGAAGGCATACAACTTTAATAGAAATAAAAATGTAAAATAACTATTAACTAAGGATAACCACGTTTTTAAAAATATATTACTAGCACTATTTTTCACTATTTTTCATGAGTTGTTCAAAATAGTTAGTAAATGGCACACATTTGGTACTTAATAACATATCACGAAATAGAAATAGTTTTTATACGAGTATAACTCAACATAGCGTAAGAAAATCGAGATGTTATATTCTATCTATCTATTTCCTATCTTCCATCTCTATTTCCAAAAGATTCATGTCTATATAATTAAGTTGTATTTTAATTCATATAAAAGCGATAACTTCAATTAAATTTTTGTTTCAGAATTACTGCCAAGTCCACCAGAAGACTGTCGAAGTTGAGCCACTAAATGAAAAACAATTAAACGTCTCATGGTTGCCACCTACAGAAAATTATGAATCTGTCACAGAATATGTTGTCAATGTTACAACTTTGAGATCGTTTGATGCCCATTTAATAGATCCCTCTGAGAGTTCGTTAAAAAATGTAACTAACAAAATGGCATCCTTCACCTACAAAGTACCTTCAAACAAAACATTTTTAATTCTTAATGATTTATTGCCATTTACAATGTATGAGATAACGGTCACGTCGTACAATATTCATGGATCAAGTCTACCGAGCTACGGAATCAGGTGAATTTGTAATTTTTAAAGCTTTTGTTTCTAGTTTATTAATGATTATTGAAATGAAAATTAGAACACGTTTGTGTTCTAAAAGTACTTGAGAAAGATTTACGACATTAATTAGAATGATGCCTCAGATTTATAATTTCAATATATATATTCTTTTTTTAATTCATATAGGTCATTAACACTAACTCCTGGTAAACGAAGACCAGCAGCAGTGGCGGCAGCACCCAAGTTACCTGATGTCCGAGGATGCTGTACAGCAGCTGGAGTGAACCACTACGGTTGTGTGGAAAAAATGTGTGATCCAACCAAGACTTACGAAATTCAAGTAAGTTGACCATAATACATTGGTAATGGCGTTTTGTGTACATTCATTCATATAAATGTTTTCGCACAGGATTGTGGAATAAGTTAAAAATTCATATAAATATTTTTGAGGCCGATGTGGGTTCTATTTTATATTACTTTTGACATGACGCCCGCAATAACGGAGAGCAGAGTGTTTTAACATTAGATTTTTCAGAAATCTGCAATAAGCTGGGTAATTAATGCATTGATTCTCTCTGTAAAAAGTATCTTTAGTTATATCATACAACGGATTTAGTTATATCATTCAGACAACAATATTTTACAATTTTTTGTATACTTTATAATTTATATATTTAACTTCAATAAGCGTAGGTGCACAGCATCATCATGTCAGGATTTTCATTAATATTCATCAACCTGTACCAATATCAAAGGTTTTAACTTAGGGTGGTGACATGAATTAAACTCATCAAGACAGCAGCAAAAATGCTCGATGACCGACTCTGAATGTTTGTCAAAGGTGGAGCAACTGGATCTCTGAAGAAAATGTAAATCAGCAGTTAAAATGGACTAATTAATATTAATAATAAACCAAATGATATTTGATTTCATGCTTTTGATCAATTTTTCTCAACAAAAAAGAAACTTCAGTAAATATTTAAACATTGTCATATATAGAAAAATATATTATTTATTATAAAACATATAATAAATATAAATATAATAAAAAATCAATTTCGCTAATAATAAATACCTTTTGTACATCATGTATAGCAAATCCTATAATAATATTTTTCCAATGAAATTTCGAAGGTGGAATACTAATTAGGCTGATGAAACCTTAAGCACTCATAATACTATAAACCTTATTTAGATTTTCTAAGAAACAAGTTCTGTTTTATTAATTTATAAACGTTCAAATAAAAAGCTCAAAACGTCAAGTACCAAAGCTGTTAACAATTCCCGCGAAGTAATAAAACTGCTTAAATTTTTGTTTTTATATTAATAGGGCAAATACCTAAACGAATTCATTTAGGGATACTTAATAACCTATTATACCAGGAGAAAGGAACCGTACACGTGTTATATACCCGTTACCATAGTATCGTGTATATGGCGTACATACAAAAGTGTATTTTTTTTGTAGCTTTACGCTTTATCCCACACATGGCAGGGTAGGCAAAGGGAACTGCAGGGACCGTGGGAACCTAGTGTTAAGACATTCCGTTGCTTAGTCCCTGTTTTCTCCGTCTCCGCTTTCCGCCTTTTTTCGAGGCATTGCGTATTGAGTGGCGGAACTCAACGCCGCGCTTTGCCTAGTTTGCCAGAGCAAAGAAAATGGAAATAGAAAAATCCATCTTCTCCGACTGTGGATCGAACCCAGAAACCGTCGCGTTACAGGCAGACGTTGCGCCTCTGCGCCACGACGTTTATTTTTTAAATAATGTTACTTAAAATATTTCTAATGCTTTATTTTAAATATAAACCCTTCCAAACCATATTTGTTTGAATAAGTCCAAAGATTTTTGTTCACATGTCAAAATATATAGATTTACAAGACAATTAATTTATTAGATAAAGTAGCTTATTGCATTTGATGTATCAATCTTGTAAACGCGGCGATTTATGGGTTTAATTCCAACTCTTAGAAGGTGGGTTTTTTTCATTTCCATTTTCTTCGCTCTGGCTACTAAGCAAAGCAAAATGTTGAATATCGCCACTCAACACGCAATACCTCAAAAGACGGAAAGCGGGCAACGGAATATCTTAAAACTAGGCCCTTATGGTTCTTCCAGTTCCCTCTGCCCGTGAAACAATAAAATACGTGATTAATAAAAGTTTATATGTTATATAAATTTAAAACAAAAGTTAATATTTTCTTCCATATGACAAGATTTAAACTAGATATTAAATTTCAATTTGATAGTAAATCTGTGGGAGGATTATGTTCTTATATACAGCCTATTTAAAATCAGTGGTTACAAAGAGAAGAAATGACGTGGCGAAGCAGTACAGCGTCTGACTGAGCATACGACGAGCATGAGTTTCGATTTCCACTTGCAGTGATGACTTATTTTCATTCATTCACCAGGCTTTAGAAGCGCGGCATTGTATTATACGGCGTGAATAATATATTAATAAAGAATAACTGCTACTTGGGTCATGAAATGCCACGTTCAAATGTTGAAATTTAAATTCAAATTTTTACACCAAATCTCATTATATTGTTCATTGTCAAATCAATATTGTGTGAACGCTTTAAATTGTTATAACCTAACAATCACAAAAAAACCATTTTCATTTTATGTACCACCAGAGCAACAAGCTTCTATAGAAAAACACACACACCATCGCCTCCATTTGTGACTAACGCACAATCATCCAGAGAACACCTCTCTAATCATCAGTTGCAGGTCACAGATCTGATGATTTGCGCTCCCTGGGCTGGGGTTACATTTGGATGTTTAGCCAACGGTCTAGACCATACACCTTGCTGTCGATCCAGGGGACTTCCGGAACAATGCTTGCCGTTGTGCAGTGGAAATATTACATCGTTGGATTTTAATCATTTTAAGTGAGTTTTGTTTTTTAAATTTATAATTGTGTAAGATAAGGAATAACTTAATATTTCGTAGATTTACGGTGATACCAGGAGAGGAGTTCCGAGGAGTGTCTGGGATTTATGACCCTGTTCACCTCCACACTCTGAGCTTCTCTTTCTTTTTCTCTCAATATATAAACATGAGATAATTTTGCATTTCATGAATAATAAATCTTAAAATTAATTATTTTTAGTTAAAGCCTTATTGACATACCAAAATACATATCTCTAATTTTTGGATTGGTCCACTGGACGTACTTCAATGCTACCTGCCTGACTAACATATGAACAATTATTTTTTTTTTAATTTATTTTTATATAAATATATTATATCACTAAAGTCCCTTACTCCCTTCTCGTTTATATAATATTTTAAATTGTAAGTGACTTGACTACAACTGCCCTAAAACTTGTAACGTGACTGTAACATAACCTTCCTCAATAATTGGACTAGCCATTACAAGATTATGTTTTCAATAGGAACAATTCATTATGAAATAAGCATATCCAATCAAACTCTTCACTAGAAAAAACCAGTCAAGTGCGAAGTTGAACTCGCGTAGAAAGGGTTCCGTACACAATGTAGTGAAATATTTCCCCTTTTAATACGTTTTTTAATACGTTTATTAATACGTTTTTCGTTATTTATTAATTACGTTTACTTTATTAATACGTTTTTTCCCTAAAAACATTTTTTATCGAATTTACCATTTTATTTTCAATTTATGAAATTCTTATAAGTTTTTCTGTAATCTACAAGCCATAAGCTATATTCAGTAATTTTTTTAAAATTTTTCGGCCCAGTAGAGAGTTCGGAGTTCGGAGATTAAGGGGAGGGAATGGTCAATTTTCGGCTTTTTTCATGAATATCATCGAAACTATTTATTTTAAAAAATTAAAAATATATATTCGAGATCCTGATAACAAGCCCTTTCATTTGATATATATAACTCAGTAAGGTTCGCAATTTTTTTTTAATTTATCCCCCGAAAATTATCCTTATTTAAAAGAAATATTTTTTATGTTACACATCTGTGTTCGGGTCAGGGCATTACACCATCCTGCCAAATTTCACCTGATTCGGTCAAGTAGATTCAGAGAAAATTGGCTGTGACAGACGGACGGACAGGAACACGAGTAATTATATAAGGGTTCCGTTTTTTTATTTTTGTACGGAACCCCAAAAATGTGTACCGATTACATACAATTACATCAAAATTTGAACTTACAAATAATTTTCTAAATTAAAATATAACACAAAAATTAATCATTAAAATAATAGATGCGTAATACTTAGAGCTAGAACTACTTAAAATTTAAACAGCTTAAAACACATGTCACTATACTATCAATGTACTATCAGACTATTTTTTTTTGTAGCTTCACGCGTTTTATTCCGCATGGCAGGGTAGGCAGAGGAAACTGCAGGGACCGTGTGACTCTAGTGTTAAGACACTCCGTTGCTTAGTCCTTGCTTTCTCCGTCCCCACTTTCCGCCTTTTTCGAGGCATTGCGTGTTGAGTGGCGGAACTCAACGCCACGCTTTGCCTAGCTTGCCAGAGCGAAGAAAATGGAAATAGAAAAATCCATCTTCCCCGACTGGGGATCGAACCCAGAAACGGTCGCGTTACAGGCAGACGTTGCGCCTCTGCACCACGACGGTCCTCAGATAATCTAGTATAGAAATACCATCTACTAAGACACCACTTCATCACTTAATATATTTTATGACAGATAATCATGTGAATATACTACTTGATTTTTGGTTTCTTTTTTGGGGCTTTCCCTAGTAAATGGACTATAAAGAAGAAAAACAAAAGATAAAATGAAAAAAAAAAGAAGTTTTCACGTGTAATACGTCATAGCATAGTATTTGTTATCAGGCTAAATTCCCGTACAGAATAAAAGAAACAAAGGATTAAGACTTTTGTTCGTAGTGTTAAGACTTTTCGTTCTCTACTATCTGTCTAATTTTTATTTCCACCAGGTGTCTCCGTTACATGACCGGGTACACCAACTGTCTCCTCCAAGGCTACGGCGTCCTCCCTGGACCGCCATCTCGTCTCCATCTTACCAACATCGACACTGACTACGCAGTAGTACACTGGGCGCCGCCGGCCGCTTTAGCTGATACCGTACAATACTACAATTTGCACTTCAAATCTTTACAATTAGAAGATGATTATAGGATCTTGGATAAGGTAAAATTAAAAATAGCCTCCAAAATTGTAGCTGTTACTTAAATATCAATAAAGAATGAAAGCCGAAAAATCAAAAATTAAAAAAAATCATCATTACAAATTATCTGTTCCTATTATATGCATATATTTGTGTTAAAAATTATGTAGGCGGAATTCAACGCAGCGCTATGTCTTACCGGAACCGGAAACGTAGACATTTTTTCTTTATTTATATAACTGAATAGAAACTTTTCTATAATTTTGATACTTAGATTTCTGTTTCGTGATGATGGCCTCCTTTTATCATTGAAATAGCAATGGATTACCACCTTATCACCAACATGCCAACAAGGAATATAATTTGTTAGAAAATTATACAATTCAAACATGTTCTTGGGTTATATTGTTCCATTTTTTACTATCAGATTCAATCTCCTTACATCTTAGAAGATTTGGAGTCAAATACTGATTATGAGATATTCGTGGAAGCTGTCAATGAACACGGCGTGGGCGAGGCCTCACCTAGACTTATATTTAGAACACAAAGCCAGGTACGACAAACGATTTACGTATTATTATACGATAACGATTTATATTTTTTTACAAAATTCAACCATATCCCCTTATATTTCAAACAGATTTTTAAGTTCTTAGCTTGTAGCTCTTTGTATATTTATCCTGATAACTGAACCGGTTACAACAATTGATTCCAGTACGCGTTTAATTTTTTTTTTACTTTGACATCTAACGAAAAAATATATTTTTAGTTTGATTCATTGAAACATTAAAATGTTGAATCAATTATAGTCTAATCAAAACTATACAAAACTAGGTCCTGGAGGAAGAAGAGATAAACGCCAACGCCTACAACATGACAGCTTGCTGTGAACGAGTGCAGCTCTCAAGCGTGTGCATGCCCCTTTGTTCCTACAATGCCAAGATGTCTGACTTGCGGACCCTAGCGCCGCTATGCGAACAGGAGTTCAATAAACTTGTCAGATGTGGAGCTGGTGGTATGTATTAAGTACGAGTGACATAGTATAGTAGACACAGGGAACCTAGTGTTCCCCAATTTTAAATCAATTTTTGAGACGTTGCACGTTGAGTAGTAGCATTCGACCAAGTGTTAGAAGAGCTGCAGGCCATTATTTAGTAGACTGTTGACTATAAAATGTAAAAACCCTGTAACTTTTATTTACCGTTGGATTTCCAGAAAACTTTTCTTAGCTCTTACACTTTCCAAAGTAAATTTCACGTTAAACTCAAATTTCAGTTTATTTTGAAACGAAAAATGTTTTAAATATGTTAAAACAAAATATTCTTACGATGTTATATTGGTATGAAATAGTATAAAATTTTGCTACTTCCAATATTTAACTTTGTACAATCTGTTTTGGTCTGTAGGTCGCAATCACGAAACCTGCTGCGCAAGGCGTGGTGTGCCAGCAGCGTGTCGTGGCGCATGCGCAGGCGCATACAGCGGTCTGTTCTATACCTGCATAGCCTATATTGGCAACATTGTGCAGTGCTTTGAGGAAGGTATGAATTTTAAATATAACTATTTTTATCATCTTTTTCTTCATAATAAATATCTTTTAAGAAATAATTCATATAATAATAATTTGGGCTAAAAATGCGTTATTCTATGTTTTTTTTTTTTAATACAAGTCTCTATATTATGCTATAAAACATTTTCTTCCATACAGGCACTGGCTATCTCCCTGGACCACCAAGGGAAGTGCATGCAGTCGTGTCCCATGACAAATTGTTCTTGGACTGGACAGTGCCAAGTGACGGCGCCAACGCTACCTCGTATACTGTGCACTGGCAGAAAATTGGCAATAACACTCAACCATACTATTATAATACCGTACAATTAGATAATGTAAGTTATAATTAGATATACACTTTAATATAAATATACATTTTTTAACTTGAAGTTAATGTTTAAGTTAAGTTAAAATTGATCGATTAAATTAGAACAGTAATTTAAATGGATAAACCTAAAAACTAAATGGCGTTATTATATTTGGCGTTATTATTAAAAAAAAATTAACGCAGCATGATTCGTATATAACTTGTAAAACACATATAAGAATTTTGGTGCAGCGTATTGAAGAAGGTATGACTTAGTGGTCAAAGCACTTGGACGGTTTCCTAGAGATACGGGTGCAAATACTGTTGAGTTCATTTTTTTTATGCATATTCTTTAAGTATTTATATAGTCAGTCAGTCAAATTTGATTCCTTTTTTGTTAGCTTCACGCTTTATCCCGCACATGGCAGGGTAGGCAGAGGGAACTGCAAGGACTGTGGGAACCAATGTTAAGACACTCTGTTGCTTAGTCCCTGCTTTCTCCGTCCCTGCTTTATATTTATACCTATAAAATATATAATAATAAGCTTTTCATAGACCAAATTATTTTTTTTTTAGCAAATGAACGTAACACAAACTATGGCACGTATTGAAGGCCTAGAAGTGAACAGCACATACCACCTCTTCGTAGTGGCCGTCAATGATAAAGGAACCTCTCTACCATCGAGCATGCTACTACTAAATATAACTGGAGGTATGAAGTATGGTTTAATCGTTTATTATAGAAATATTTATATTAATAATTCTGTACTTATGTAATTTACCTTAAAATATTTTCCATCTTTATAAGCAAGTTAACATTAAGACTATCAATAAATATACGGAAATTTTAGATCTAGTGAGGATTTTGATTTTTATTTTCTATGCAAAGAATAACGTTAATTTTCACCATTCAACACAAATTATCTTAAATTTGGCTAAAAAGTGAACAAAAAGTGATTTAGATATTAGTTATAAAGAAACACTTATCCTGCTACATGTTGACTGCGATATAACTCCAAAAAAGCTCGATGAAATTATCTAAGCAACTTAAAGAAAAAAATTCTATTAATATTTTAATATAATTTTAACTTTTGCAACAGATACAGAAAATAAGGAGGTGTCGGGTATACCATCACCTCCCCACTCGCTGTCAGTGTCGTCACACTCCGCCACATGGCTGGCACTCAGCTGGCAACCACCGCAGTTCTCGTTGCCTGATGAAAAAGTTTCATATACGTAAGCATATTTAGTTGTTACGTTGCCTTGTTTATTTTTTCTACTTGAAAAATGAATTTTATTGTTATGACTTTAAACCTTTATAAGGAGACACTGATAGTTAACCGGACTACAATCTTGAGACTATACTGAGGAGATAAAAAAATCTGCTTTCCTCTGAGCGGAAATCGAACCCGATACTGTCGTAAAATGTGTGACACTGTGCCTCCTTTAATATTTTAGCATTAATACAACATTGTTTTTGTTTGATCTTATCCTGCTCATTTTGTTTAGTATGAATTGAAAAATGCAAAGTTTGAGATAACGTTGTCTTCAACTATTTCGCAAAAAAAGGCAAAGAAAAATAAAATTGTGTTGTCATGAATCTTAATTAATCTTATTAATAAACCTTTATTTCCATACATTTTTTTTAAGATACTAGATTTAAGAAAATTGGTTATTTTCCCAAAACACTAGGTTGGTATATATAAGTATATGTATTTGATAAATTAATTAAAGTTTTATAATTGAATAAAGTGATTATAACTTCAACTGTGTAATACCTATTACTTAAACTATGAAAGTTAAAGCTGCCAATATCACGTTGAGTTGATAACGATAACCGTCTTCACAACTTATGACTGGCAAAGTTTTGATTGAGATCACAGACATGGTGTACATAGAATGTGGAAAATTTATTTATGTTTAAAATATTTACTTTTCATAATATCAATGCGTCAATAAAAGTGACGATGATGCTCTAAGATCGCATGCTTGAAGGTTCTAAACCCACTAGGAGAAATGTTATATTTTTAATTATTTTTTACTTTCGTCGCTCTGGTAACAAAGCAAAGTGCAGCGTTGAGTTCCGCCACTTAATCGATGTTACCGGTTTCTACGGTTTCTCATGAGTTTCCTCCCATTTCCTTTCTAAAGTTAAAAACGCAGCGTTGTATACTGCAACAAGACACCATATAAGTCCCCTTATAGTTTTAATCTGGTGAAAGAATTCTAAAATATATTTTAAAACATTTACTTTTAACTGGGAGTGCTGTCTATAAATACAATAGTCTATAATTTTTTTTTTTAGCTTCACGCTTTATCTCGCATATGGCAGGGTAGGCAGAGGGAACTGCAGGAACCATATGAACCTAGTGTTAAGACACTCCGTTGCTTAGTCCCTGCTTTTTCCGTCCTCACTTTCCGCCTTTTTCGAGGCATTGTGCGTGTTGAGTGGCGGAACTCAACGCCGCACTTTGCCTAGTTTCCAGAGCGAAGAAAATTGAAATAGAAAAATCCATCTTCTCCGAGCGGGAATCGAACCCACAAACCGTCGCGTTTACAGTTAGACGCTTACGCCTCTGCGCCACGACGGCAGCACGGCAGCACATTTTTCTAAGACAACTAAAATAGAGAAAGAAAAAATATTCAGTCTACAGAATACAGTAATCTGAGATAGACTGAACTGAACTGTACCAAATTGAAAAACAGTAT
The DNA here is from genome assembly GCA_037178615.1 of Dione vanillae. Classification (NCBI taxonomy): domain Eukaryota; kingdom Metazoa; phylum Arthropoda; class Insecta; order Lepidoptera; family Nymphalidae; genus Dione; species Dione vanillae. Next base: position 1,082,541 of record JAZFAU010000187.1, on the reverse strand, counting down.
CAGTACTAAAAAACTCCTAACACCTTACTCAATTTGCTTCAAATCGATTGACGCGGTAATCACAGTGTCCACTTTGCCCACTTCGAAATGAGGGTCGTTAATCCGAAATTCTGTTTCAATGCTTATTGGTCCAATCAATGCTATAGGTTCTTTATGTCAGTGGAAAAAGTATAATTATCTGTGAGTTCTAAGTTTGTTTTTCGTATTAGGTGTATTATGTTTTTTTAAAAAATCAAGACCGTAGCGGCACAGTGTCTGATCATGTATGTGATAGTTGTGGGCTCAATTCCCACTTGGGTAGTTTTTTTTTTTTTTTTTTTTCTTTTTCTTGGTTGGTCTCGTACCAATAAAAACAGAATAGGATATCTTTCCCTACTGACATGTGCATAATTATAAAATGAAAATAAAAAAAAATGTGAAGTTCTTAGTTCACTCAAAATAGCTAATATATTACGTAATAAGTTTCGAGATTGCAGAATAAGACGTCATAAAATTTTCTACCTTTTTTTGTTTCTTTAAACGTGTTTAAAATTTCAATTTTTATTCTAATTGTTGTTTAAATTTTACCAGATTGTTCTTCAAAATGCCGAGCCAGAACCAAAGCAATGTAACGAAGATTACCACTTCAGTATCTGGGCACACTCTGGAGAAGTTAACACCTAACACGCAATATGTGGCGTGGGTCAAAGCGCATACTGATGCTGGTGACTCCTTGCCGTCGGAGACACTACTGGCTTGGACGGATCCAGCTTATCCAGCTTTTGTCGAGGTAAGTAAGGAGTCAATACTCTATGTATATATTTTTGTTTGCTTAAATTACAAGTACTACAATATGAGAAACATATATTTGACATTCACAATTGTCCTGCTTTAATAGAGGATTTGTTTGAGTAGGGATCGCTTAAATTTATTTCATTGTATCTAAAAAAGACAAAGAGCGGCGTTATGTTCCGCTGCGGTATACAATGTCGGAAAATGAAGTGGCATTTTATTTCACTTGTTATTTCTTTCCACATACATGAAAATATGCATGAATATATATATATATATATATATATATATATATATATATATATATATATATATATATATATATATATATATATATATATATATATATATATATATTATATATATATATATATATATATATATATATATATATATATATATATATATATATATATATATATATATATATATATATATATATATATATATATATATATATATATATATATATATATATATATATATATATATATATATATATATATATATATAAATATATATATATATATATATATATATATATATATATATATATATATATATATATATATATATATATATGTATATATATATATATATATATATATATATATATATATATATATATATATATATATATATATATATATATATATATATATATATATATATATATATATATATATATATATATATATATATATATCCCAACAATATCGTAATACTTTATATCTTTATTAATTAACGCGTACAATACACTATTCTCCAAAAACGTCAGCAGCAACATTGACAAGTAGCGAACAAATGAATGAGTATGAGACCTTCATACATATATCCACGGACAAGTTCCTAATTAGAACCAGGCCTGTTAGTGACAATTAAGTAAATAGATTGATATTACTTAATCTAACGTAAAATATAATTGGAATTAAGTTAGTAACTAAACATTCTAGGTTGTACTTCAGGTACAACCAAAGGTAGGCTTGTTGCCTTAGATTAATTTAATTTTTGATTAATTAATAGTTGTTATGATAAAGAGATTGATAGCATGCCTTACAACTGTGTGTTTGACTCTAACTTAGAACAGGTTGTATTTTACAATATTTATAAAATCTATATAATAGAGACATCACATCTTCGGCTCTGCATAATAAAAGAATATGTTTCATGATGTAATGTATTGAAATGAATTTTGTGTAAAAAATACTAAGTTTGAGCTTCGCTGTCATGATTAAATGGATACTACAAGAAAGCTTTTACTTCTTTAACCAATGGTTCTATAAATGGACAATTTCTTCGTAATTTGAATTATTTTGTTTAATCAAACTAATATACAGTATGTATCACTGACAGTCGTAAAAACACCGTTTCTATGTATATATATTATAGAGATGAGATGTAGAGGACCGTCGTGGCGCAGAGACGTAAGCGTCTACCTGTAAACGCGACGGTTTGAGGGTTCGATTCCCACTCGGGGAAGATGGATTTGGTATTTCCATTTTCTTCGCCCTGGAAACTAGGCAAAGCGCGGCGTTGAGTCCCGCCACTCAACATGCCTCGAATGGAGCGGAAAGCGGGAACGGAGAAAGCAGGGACTAAGCAACAGTTCCCTCTGCCTACCCTGCAATATGCGGGATAAAGCGTGAAGCTATTAAAAAAATATATATGTAGATATTATTACCTGCTTACTTATATATTCACAAATTACCATTTTCCTACAGCCGCCAACTATAAATCCTGTGAACTTGGTCGTGGAGGGATCAAGTATGACAATACTGTGCATCGCTATGGGAACACCGACGCCGACTATCTCTCTGTACATTACTGGTAAGGATTTCTTTTATTATTGAAATCTTCGAATATTTTACTCCTTGTTGTGATCCTCTGTATTCGAGTTTTATAATTTTTTATAGGTTTAAAAAAGTATATTTTTATAAATATTTAGAAATTATATCTTTTTAGACTTTTTTAAAAAAACTTGGATAAAATTTATATAAACAATTGACTTATATTTATATACAAATAGTTGAAAAGGAGATACAAAGAAAAATGATATAACAATATTTTATATATCACTCAGGCTTTATTTGAAAATGAAAATAATTGATCTACAGAACGGGAATTGAATACGCAACTATCTTGTGTACAGTAAATTACTGTTTCACTGCACTATTGCACCCTCAAGTAAAACTATAACTAAACCTTTTATATATGAATAATATCTAAAATAAGCCTAAAAATAACATAAAAAAACAAAAATACCTAACTAACAAGTAGGCATCATGTCGGCCTCTAAAGCACTTTATCACTCCGCCCGAATAAAATCAACAGTCAATAGGCTGTCAACATTATAATTGACACTTGAAAATCGTTGATCGATTACATGACATGTTGAACACAAGTGCAGAGTATATATGATGGGATGAATTCATATTCAATAAAATATAGATAAAAAACTATAAGGCTAATAAAGAAAAAATATGGATATATAGTTTAAAAAAAACACTCTCCTTACTTTTTTTTTAAAACTATAAGATTAATGAAGAGAAATTATAAATAAATAGTTAAAACAAGCTCTCTCCTTACTTTTTCTATATTACCATAAATTACATATATATGTAAAAACAGATGGGGTTTTTGGTGTTAAATATACATAAATACATAGCTTCACGCTCTATCAGTCAGGGAGAACGTAACGCCAAACTCTGCGGTCTCTGCATACCTCTTTTGTCTCGTCCACTGTCATTAACCACTTCATACATGCTCCCCGGGGAGTCCTCATGCTTTTTACGTGAGCTTCCTCCAGTATCTTCGATACTGTGTTAAACGTTTCTTAAAATATCAGTCTTTCATGACGCAATGGAATATAAACTAGTGTTTTATTAAACGAGGTGGTTTTAGGTTCAACTCTTTAGATAAAGATGTTATATTGATTTATCTACTCTGGTCATAGTGCTGCCACACAAAATGTAATATGCAAAAGCTTAAAAAGATATCTTAGATCTAATAAATTTTGCAAAATTCCCAAAACTTTGCTAAATTGTGAATAATTTCAACAAATCACTCTATAGTTTCAAATATCTACTTCCAACGTGTACCTCTATGTAGAGCCAATACTAAAAACTCGCCCAAATTAATCTTAAGCGTATTTGCAATACAAATCAGATATCAGGCTACCATTTACTATTCATAGGTTATTAATCCAATAGCAGTGACTATCTCCCTTAGCGACTTACTCTAGCTAAGTGAACTAAGTTTGTAATGTATATAAATAATGTTAATACAAGCTTTGTAGGTAGACTTTGCGTGCTGTATCGTGATTGACAGTAAAACGATGTCTTTTTGTTTTGATCAATTAAAAAAAGGGAAATTCCAACAATAGTATAAATGTAGTTTAAAAAATATTAATAAAAAAGCAGCTTCACGCTTTTTCTTCGTTTAGAAGGATAGCTCGGTCGTCGATAAGTCGTTTAGGACCGTCGTGGCGCAGAGGCGTAGCGTATACTTGTAAATGCGACAGTTTGTGGGTTCGATACCCACTAGGGGAAGATGATTTTTTCTATTTCCATTTTCTTCGCTCTGGAAACTAGGCAAAGCGCAACATTGAGTTCCGCCACTCAACACGTAATGCCTCGAAAAAGGCGGAAAACGGGGACGGAGAAAGCAGGGAGTAAGCAACGGCGTGTTTTAACACTAGATTCATACAATTCCTACAGGACTCATCCCCCATATAGGAATCAAACCCACTAACATTGTGATTACAGACTGATCCGAAAGCAAAACCAATATACAAAAAATGCATAAAATCCCTTTGCAATTTGTCCAAAACTTTATAAATATTAAATAATAACACATGAGGACCGTCGTGGCGCAGAGGCGCAACGTCTGCCTGTAACGCGGCTAACGCGACGGTTTCTGGGTTCGATCCCCAGTCGAGGAAGATGGATTTTTCTATTTCCATTTTGTGAGCGCGGTGTTGAGTTCCGCCACTCAACACGCACGCGAAAACGGCGGAAAGTGGGGACGGAGTAAGCAGGGACTAAGTAACGGAGTGTCTTAACACTAGGTTCATATGGTTCCTGCAGTTCCCTCTGCCTACCCTGCCATGTGCGGGATAAAGCGTGAAGTTAAAATAAAAAAAAAATAAAAAAAGAAAAAAAAAAAACAATAATAATAACATAAAACTTGTAAACAACACGATACACCCTGTATCCTAGAAGAAATAAATTGCAATAAAAAACATATTCCATAAATAAATCAAAACACATGCTGTATACATACAATATGTGACACAAATCGACCTGCCAGGTGATATAGATGGAAAACTATAATCAACATTGAATATTTTACCATAAATCGATATCTACATACACATGGCACATGTGGCCTAAACTATAGTTAACACGTTAATGCTTTATGTTTGCTTTAAAAAGACTAAACGGCAATATACAGAAGCTTTTATTAATATAATATAAATAACATATATATTATCAATAATTATAATAATATATAAAATAATATATGTTTGTGGGTTCGATTCCCACTTAGAGAGGGTTTTCTTTGCTCTGGTAACTAGGCAACCGAGGCGTTGATTTCCACCACTCAACATGCAAAGCTCTAGCGTCTACCTGTAAATGCAACAGTTTGTGAGTTCGATTCCCACTCGGGGAAGATGGATCTTTCTATTTCATTTTCTTCGTTTTGGGAACTAGGCAAAAGCGTGGGTTCCTTGATTTCCGCCTTTTTAGAGGAGGAGAAAAATTATTTTAGTATTTATGGTGATATAACTTTTTTCTGTTGTAGGTCGCCTCGTGCGTCAAGAGGTGACTCGACACATGGTCACAGTGGTCCACAACGTCACGCGAGACATGGACCTGATCTCATGCTACGCCGACAACGGGTACGGAACACCTATGCAAGCTTCTAGGAAAATTAATATTTCACGTAAGTAACATATATTATACATTAACATATATTATACATAACTATTGAAGCTTTCGATAACTTTTGCGTAGACTTTAAAACTTTTCCCATTCCGGTTGTAATTTCGGAATATTTTCTCTTGTAATGGGATGGCCAGTTGTTGGAAAGTAAAGGATTATAATATGAGATATTACACAAGATTTATATGTATATACTATATATGTAAAATTAAGCACGAAACAAACGGTTTCATATGTTAACTTTATTTTGACTTTGTCTTTTGTTACTAGAAGGTTAGGTTTAAAAATGCAATTATACTACTAAACTGTTTTTCTTTTATTTAAGTTTAAATCGTGGCAGTAATATTTATTTTAGAATTATTTTAAAATTAACCTATATTTACTGTAATCCCTTAGATATACCAACCATCCAAGCGTCTGGCATCACAATGGCAGCAGCAGGCGATTCCGTCATCTTAGAGTGTAGAGTGGAAGCGCTGCCCAAACCTAACATTGCGTTCTGGAGAGATCCTAATGGAAGAACACCTGTTATAGATGGACCCAATTATACAATACAGCTTCTTGCTGATCCAGACGTGAGTATATAGAAAATAAGTTACTTTTTATAGCTTCACGTTTTACTCCACACATGGCAGGGTAGAAAGAGGGAACCGCAGGAATCATGGGAACCTAGTGTTAAGACACTCCTTCCCCGCCTTCTGCATTTTTTAAGACATTGCGTGATGAGTGGCGGAGCTCAACGCCGTGCTTTGCCTAGTTGTCAGGGCGAAGAAAATAGAAATGGAAAATTTATCTTCCCTGAGTGGAAATCGAATCTACAAAACATCATGGTTACAGGCACTCTGCGGCACAAATGATGATGATGATGTTAATGTTAGTACAAAAGTAATTATTTCTAAGACCTAATTAATTATTTATGCCAACTTCTAGTGCCATTTTAATTTTTTATAAGAAATTTAGTGCTAAAATTAATCAAAACCTACTTTATTACACGTTTGTTGTAAGATTACATTCCAGACAAAATACTGTTTTTAAGCAACACAGTAAGTTATTAAAATTTTGTTATTAAATAATTTATATAAACTCAAATTCCATACATTGTTCTTTTATTAATTGCACAAAGTAATCCCAAAACGTAAAATAGAAAATTATTTGAAGCGTAAAAAGCTTTTGTTCCCAACATTTTATATGGAGACTGGATAGCAAAGCTTACAACAAAACACTGGAATACATTTTATATTTTCTACAAGACACTACACGAGAAATAACAGTAAAGAAGCTCGCGGTAGAAGAATGCCGTGTGGAGCAACGTACGGAGCTTTTGGCGACATTTTATGATATAACAAATTTATATTTATTGAAATTCGGAAAATTTACCTTTATATCGTGAGATGTGGTTAAAAATTTCATAGGAAAAGATAAAGCTCGCAAGGTTGGAGCTTTGAGATATCTTATCATAGAACGTATGTATGGTAAATTTTAATTTTGAGACAAAGAAAATTATTTGGCCAACATTAGTATATGTGACAAGTTGTTTTATTAAAAAAGGAGATCGTTAAAGAAGATTTTATTTACAGACGACATTACCTTAAAGATATTAATGTAGGTGGACTTGAGTCCTTCTTTTTACATCTTATAAAAATAATGTAAAAGGTGGTTCACTCCGTTCTTTCTTTTTGGTCCAATTTTGAGGCATTTTCTATTGGCGGAACTTAACACCGCACTTTGTCTTGTTACCAGAGCAAAGAAACTAAATAACTAACTCTTCACAACTGGGAATCGAACCGCCGCGTTTACAATATGACACTGTGCCGTTGTACTACAAACCATTTCCAATTTCTCATTAATTTTAATATAAACAGAAAACGTAAGAACATGGCAGGATTACATTTCAATTACTGGTTCTAGCAATAATGCGATTAATCATATCGCGGTCTCCATAGACAGCGATTGTGGTTGGAATCATTAGCGAGCGAAATTGTGCCTTGCGAGCGTTCCATAAATATTACGTAGATATTTTCTTTTACTAGTGTATATATTTTTTTAACATTTTTTTCATTTACCATTACATTCATTAAAAATGTGACTAGTAGATCAGATGTTATTATTTTGTTGTAAGCAGATTCGATTATCGTTAATGATTAATTGAGGAGCTTGAGATTTGAACTAAATTAATGTAACGCCTCAGTTTACATACTTAAAGGAAATATATTAGTAAAAAGAGTATAAAACTAATTGGAAAAGAAATATATTAGACAATTCAAATGTAAATTATGACTAGACATATATATGAATATAACGGTACCGTGTTTGTTTAATATTTAATAGTATACATTCTGATGGTAATAGTTTAATAGTATATGTATATGTATATGTATGTGTTATATGTATATGTATGTGTATGTGTATGTGATGTGTATGTGTTATGGGTATGTGTCTGTGTATTTGTATGTGTATGTGTATGTGTATGTGTATGTGTAGGTATGTGTATGTGTATGTGATGTGTAGTGTTGTGTATTTGATGTGTTTGTGTATGGTTTGTTTGGTATGTTATGTGTCTGTGTATGTGTTTGTGTATGTGTATGTGTATGTGTTTGTATGTGCTGTGTATGTGTATGTGTATGGTAGGTAAGTGTATGGTATGTGTTATGTGTATTTGTATGTGTATGTGTATGTGTATGTGTATGTTGTATGTGTAGTTGTATGTGTATGTCGTTGTGTATGTTGTATTTTGTATGGTATGTGATGTGTATGTGTATGTGTTGTGTATGTGTATGTGTATGTGTATGTGTATGTGTCTGGTATGTGTATGTGTCTGTGTATGAGTATGTGTATGTGTAGGTGTCATGTGTTATGTTTGTGTATGTGTATGTGTATGTGTATGTGTATGTGTATGTGTATGTGTATGTGTATGTGTATGTGTATGTGTATGTGTATGTGTATGTGTATGTGTATGTGTATGTGTATGTGTATGTGTATGTGTATGTGTATGTGTATGTGTATGTGTATGTGTATGTGTATGTGTATGTGTATGTGTATGTGTATGTGTATGTGTATGTGTATGTGTATGTGTATGTGTATGTGTATGTGTATGTGTATGTGTATGTGTATGTGTATGTGTATGTGTATGTGTATGTGTATGTGTATGTGTATGTGTATGTGTATGTGTATGTGTATGTGTATGTGTATGTGTATGTGTATGTGTATGTGTATGTGTATGTGTATGTGTATGTGTATGTGTATGTGTATGTGTATGTGTATGTGTATGTGTATGTGTATGTGTATGTGTATGTGTATGTGTATGTGTATGTGTATGTGTATGTGTATGTGTATGTGTATGTGTATGTGTATGTGTATGTGTATGTGTATGTGTATGTGTATGTGTATGTGTATGTGTATGTGTATGTGTATGTGTATGTGTATGTGTATGTGTATGTGTATGTGTATGTGTATGTGTATGTGTATGTGTATGTGTATGTGTATGTGTATGTGTATGTGTATGTGTATGTGTATGTGTATGTGTATGTGTATGTGTATGTGTATGTGTATGTGTATGTGTATGTGTATGTGTATGTGTATGTGTATGTGTATGTGTATGTGTATGTGTATGTGTATGTGTATGTGTATGTGTATGTGTATGTGTATGTGTATGTGTATGTGTATGTGTATGTGTATGTGTATGTGTATGTGTATGTGTATGTGTATGTGTATGTGTATGTGTATGTGTATGTGTATGTGTATGTGTATGTGTATGTGTATGTGTATGTGTATGTGTATGTGTATGTGTATGTGTATGTGTATGTGTATGTGTATGTGTATGTGTATGTGTATGTGTATGTGTATGTGTATGTGTATGTGTATGTGTATGTGTATGTGTATGTGTATGTGTATGTGTATGTGTATGTGTATGTGTATGTGTATGTGTATGTGTATGTGTATGTGTATGTGTATGTGTATGTGTATGTGTATGTGTATGTGTATGTGTATGTGTATGTGTATGTGTATGTGTATGTGTATGTGTATGTGTATGTGTATGTGTATGTGTATGTGTATGTGTATGTGTATGTGTATGTGTATGTGTATGTGTATGTGTATGTGTATGTGTATGTGTATGTGTATGTGTATGTGTATGTGTATGTGTATGTGTATGTGTATGTGTATGTGTATGTGTATGTGTATGTGTATGTGTATGTGTATGTGTATGTGTATGTGTATGTGTATGTGTATGTGTATGTGTATGTGTATGTGTATGTGTATGTGTATGTGTATGTGTATGTGTATGTGTATGTGTATGTGTATGTGTATGTGTATGTGTATGTGTATGTGTATGTGTATGTGTATGTGTATGTGTATGTGTATGTGTATGTGTATGTGTATGTGTATGTGTATGTGTATGTGTATGTGTATGTGTATATGTATATGTATATGTATATGTATATGTATATGTATATGTATATGTATATGTATATGTATATGTATATGTATATGTATATGTATATGTATATGTATATGTATATGTATATGTATATGTATATGTATATGTATATGTATATGTATATGTATATGTATATGTATATGTATATGTATATGTATATGTATATGTATATGTATATGTATATGTATATGTATATGTATATGTATATGTATATGTATATGTATATGTATATGTATATGTAGGTATTTCATATCTTTGTATATATGTATTGCAATATTTTTAAAAGTACAAACAGAAAACACCGCAGAAAAGCTCTAGTACAAAATAAATTGATATTAAAGTAACAAATGGCCTACATATATCACGCCTACATCAATATCGAGCTCGATATTTATTGGAAGGACCTAAAAATTTTCAAATTTTAACACCTATAAATTTATACATACTTATGGTTCTGTGACAAACTTGTCCGACTGTCGATTAGGTTATACGTTCAATTCTTGGATATAATTTGAAAGTTTACTATGTGAACTATTTTAGTGATTTTGATCGTCTAAGGTCATCTTACGTACTGTTATGAATATATAATTTAACATATTTCGTAAGAAATTATAATAGTCGTACTATAAGAAATTATTATGTTCCTTATTATGTAATATATATGGCAGACAAACAGAGGAAACGCAGTGTTAAATTCAACTCTATACTATATATTAGATCCGTCAGAGAAAATAAATCATTCCCCCTCATGGGAATCGAACCCACAATCGCTGCGTTTACATTCATACACTGAGCCACGATGACACAATAGTTACACGTGTAACAAAATCTCAACACAAGGTTTGTTATAAATAAAAACTAAGTTCCATCGAGACCGAGCTTTCAACAATCATTAACTTTTGTTATTTCCACTTAAGGCGAAGTGTTGTCTCCTCAGGTCAGGGTCTACTCTATTCTAATAAATGACTAATTGGCGTAGATTTTACATATACCTTTGTTCTGGTCTCTTGAAAATGCTGGAGTTAATTGTATACATTTTGTTTCGCTTTTGTCTTGTTATTAAGTTCTTTAGAATCAAGCTTTAAGTTTATTTTTTTAATAAGGTGAGCTTTTTTGTCTTGTTAAGAGATAGCTTACATATAAATAACCTTGTGCATTTGTTTTGTATTTAATATGATATTGATGTATTATTTAAAGATATTAGGGAAATAAAATCCTAATACTCTAAGTTATAGTGAAAATATATAAAAGGTCAGTTGCATCGTTTATTAAATCTTTGTCTTGGTACTGCAACCAGAAAAATAATTTACTACCCCGAGTGGGAATTAAACCCACAGCCTTCGCGTTTAAAGTGAGACGCTGTGCCATTGCATACTTCTATGATATTATTGTTCTTAGATAATTAATTAAACAAGTACTAAATATCATCTGTTTCTATTGTTTGTTCATAAATAATTCATATTAATGTTTTAAATAATAAGAGGCTTTTAATTTTTGGTATTCCATGAATAGAAATGAGGTTATAAGTTATGGTATAAGTTGTATAAATCAAATTTCCATAACATTATGGTGTATTGACATACTTTTGTAAGGAAAACATAGCTGTTATACTGAAAGAAAACTTAATAATGTTGTATAGCACGTATAAAAATTTTGACGCAGCGTGATGAACAACGCATGGCTTAGTGGTCAGAGTGTTTGGAAGGTTTTAAAGGGGCGCCGGTTCAAATCTCGCTACGTTTAAATGTTTTCTTTAATTATTTTTTTTCTTTGGTGTGGATTAATACTTTTAAAGTCATAAAAATCAATATTGATTTCTCGTGTCAGAATTATAAAGTATGCAACATTTGTTCTACCTATGAGCGTAATGCTTGCAGGCTCGAACCCCATTCGGTAGAATAAATAAAGCTATTCTTTCCGCTCTACCAAGACAAATTGCAGCGTTGAGTTCCGCCACTCAACACGGGATGCCCCAAAAATTAGGTAGAAATTAGAGACAGTATGCTCCTGATTCTCTTCACCCTGTTATGTGTGAATAAGTGTATATTTTTTCCTTCAACAAATAAGTAATAACCGTCGTAATTTAAATTTATATGAAATATATAAATAAATAGCTTTACACTGGCTACTTCCCAGTATATGTATACAGAGAGAACATAGTGTTAAGACACTTCGTTCCCTCTTTCCCATTCTCCGCCCAATTTTAAGACATTGCATGTTGCATGGCGAAACTCAACGCCGTGTTTTACAAGTAAATTTAAAATATAATGTGACTAAATTCACCGCGTTAAATTATTCTCACCCTAACAAAAAGCCCTCTAAGAACGTGTCAATCAAAACTTAATCTGTCATAAGTTAGGCAGCAGCTTATCGTTATCGACTTCGCCATATTAACGAACTATAACATTGATTGATTAAGTAACACGGCGCTCATCTTTCACTTAATTAGTTAACTATTTGCCGTTGCAAATTGTTTGTTGACATTATTAATTTATGGATTTAATATATGTACGTATATTTAGCTTCACGCTTTATCCCGCATATTGCACGGTAGGCAGAGGGAACCTCAGGAACCATATGAACCTAGTGATAAGATTTTCATTCCGTTGCTTAGTCCCTGCTTTCTTCGTCCCCGCTTTCCGCCTTTTTGGAGGCATTGCGTGTTGAGTGGCGGAACTCAACGCCGCGCTTTGCCTATTGGAAATATTTATTTTTAATTGGGATATTTATGTAATATACTATGAATATTAATGTGACATTCAGAGACGTAGATTAATATTAACTGCTATAATATATGTTTTAATTACGTTTAACAATAAATTATGCCTTTGAGAGTGTTATTATTGTCATTTCTTTTAACTATTATTCATACTAATTTGCAATGGTTGCATGAAGAATTATAATTATAACGGCATCTATATTGATAAATATAATGAGCCTTTGTCTACCGAAATCTCGTAAAACATTATGCAAACATTATCAAAAGGAATTGTAGGGAATGTAGAATTGAAAATAATACTTAACTAGCTTTTATCTACGGCTTTGCTCTTGTTTACTTTAGAATTTACTTAATCTTTTGTCATATATACAATTTCAAAGTCTCTATAGTAACTTAGTCCGCATATACAGGTGCTTAAACAACAAATTTTAAACAATTAACATGATAGATTATAGCCTATAAATGAGTCTAAATTTATAGCCTATGCATGAATAGCTTTATAAATGAACTATTAAAAGAGATTACAATTCCAGTCAATGGTTCATAAAAAAAGCGCAATCAAAGTCTTCATAAAATTTGGTATCGAAATAATGATTTGGATATATTGTTTTCAATATAGAAAAATCAAAATAAAAAAAAAATCAATACAATATGTTTAATATTTTAAAATTAATAATTTTAAAATGTGACAAATGTATCTAAATTTATTTTTTTTCATCTAGGAGCAAACAAAATACACGATGCGCCTCATAATAAAGAAGATCACTGAAGCTGATGAGGGAGATTACTTCTGTCACGCGGAGAACGCTTTCGGCAAGACACTAAGGCCGGTCTCGGTACGCTTGAGGTCGAATAATCCGCATCACAATGTCACAGAGTGCTGTACCCAGGTATGTTTATTTCAATTGGATAAAGTTATTACAAATTGTTGGTAGTGTGTTATTTAAGAAAAACATCTAAATTTAGTTTGTTTAGTCATAGAATTACATACTTACAAAATCATATTTTCTTTTCCTTGCTCAGAATTTTGGCGATTGAGCTAAGCCATTTAAAAGCCAATATTGGTGTCCTGACACTAAATTCTCTTTGCCAACCCTGTATTGCAGGTGACTTAATTAAAAAAACCTAGTTTCGTCGGTTACACTTACTATTATATAGGTATACCAATAAAAATAATAATAAATAAAAAAAAACTTAAAAGAAACTTTAATTTCTGTCATCAAAGTACATTGTACAGCTGTGTCCAATTCAATTTCGCAACAATCTCGTGATTGAATTAAAACTGAAATAGTCAGGCTTTAGACTTTGACGACGTCGCTTGGAACTTTCCAACTCTGAAATTACATAGCCAGGTGGTGATGTTAATACGCGATTACTTATTTAGTTATTAAACTTCCATATATAAGGCTACCTAGTCCTTCTTATTTCACTGTGCGTAAAGAGGTACAACATTTAAAAATATGTTTTTTTTTTATTTATAGATAGTCCTGAATCTTGATTTATACATTGCATTACAAAATGTGCAACCATTATATTTGTAGATTCATATATAAATATCAGTATTTAAAAACCATAAATTCTGTTTATATTTTTATTTTTACATTTTTCTAGATTAATTTAAGTAATGCGTAATAAAAACGTTAAAAAGCCAGAAGAAAATCATAACTTACCTTTTTCATTAGCATAATAGGTTAAAAATATGGTAAATAATTTCAAATTAACACGTGTTTGTTAGAATGTACTAGTTAAATATATTCTATCGCTTCAACAACAGAAATTAAATACTAGGTGTGTTCAAAAAGTATCGCGAATTTTGTGTTTTTTCAAAAATTATTTATTTATTCATGAATATCTATTTTGTCCCCTTCAAAGTAATCCCCATGAGATATTATACACTTGTGCCAACGGTTTTTCCAATCTTCGAAGCACTTCAAAAAATCATTTTTTTTATCTTGTTCAGCTCCTCCTTCGATGCCGTCTTTATCTCGTCAAGTGTAGCATAACGTCGTCCTTTCATGGGCCTCTTCAGTTTAGGGAACAAGAAAAAGTCACAGGGGGCCAGATCTGGGGAATACGGTGGCTGCGGCATCATTAGTGTGTTGTTTTTGGCCAAAAAGTCGCGCACAAGCAACGATGTGTGAGCAGGGGCGTTATCGTGGTGCAAAAGCCAATTTTTGTTCTTCCACAAAACCGGGCGTTTCTGGCGGATTGCTTCGCGCAAATTGCGCATAACTTGCAGGTAATAAACCTTATTGACCGTTCTACCCTGTGGCAAGAACTCATGATGCACCACGCCCCTGCAATCGAAGAAAACTGTCAGCAAAACTTTCACATTCGACCGAACTTGGCGCGCTTTTTTCGGTCTTGGTTCGTGCGGCAGCTTCCATTGAGATGATTGAGCTTTGGTTTCCACGTCATAACCATAAACCCACGATTCGTCACCAGTTATGACCCTCTGGAGCAAATTTGGGTCGTCGCGGACAGAGTCCAACATCTCATTAGCAATGTTCATGCGATGCTGTTTTTGGTCGCAATTGAGCAATTTTGGTACGAATTTCGCGGCGACCCGTCTCATGCCCAAATCATTGATAAAAATCGAATGGCACGAGCCAATCGATATGTCTAGGTCCTCAGCAACTTCTCTAATGGTGATTCGACGATTGGCCAATACCATTTTCTCCACTTCATTAATTTTTTCGTCTGTTGTTGAAGTGCTCGGGCGTCCGGCACGCTCTTCGTCGTTCACATCTTCTCGGCCTTCTGAGAACATTTTGTACCACCGATAAACGTTGCTTCGGTCCAAGGTAGCTTCTCCGTATGCCACAGTCAACATTCGGAATGCATCCGCGCACTTAATTTCGTTTTTCACACAAAATTTGATACACGTTCTTTGAATGGGTAAAAATCGAAGACGATCCAAAACACGTGCAAGCAAAGCAGCTGTCAACAATTAAGTGAACATTCAAAATGGCCGAGGTTGTCGGCATAAGTGAGAGACATGAGTACCAACATAACGCCACAAAAAAATTGAAATTCGAATATACGTAACCCGCGAAAATTCAAAATTCGCGATACTTTTTGAACACACCTCGTATTTAACATTCTATATGACATCATCACAATATGCAAACACCAAGATATACATATTTAACATATATACTTATATTTCAATTATTTCTAAACCAGATGAACGTGACATCAGCGTGCATCGACGCCTGCAGCTTCCATTTGGATATGGACAACATCATGGACCGACCGGAATGTATGAATGATTTCGACAAGCTAATGAAATGCGCAGCGGATGGATCAGGTAATACAAAGTGGTCCTTTAAAAGTTTTCGTGGCCATAATGTTTTTTACTACTAAATATGTTACTATTTTTATTAGTTATTGGTATTTACTTATGATTTGATTTTGATGTGAGGTAAAGGTTATTGTAATACATAGGTACTACAAAATTGAGTTGAGTAGATCTGGACTGGAATAGAATATGATTATGAAATGATTATAAATCGATCTGATAAGACGCTGATAAGGTATACATAAAAATTTTAATGCATTGAAAATTAACAAGGCCTGCAGGCATAGCTAAATTAATTGATCAAGCAGTGTTCACAAACTTCTGTGTTGAAATAGCGTTACAGATAATAAAAAAATATATTTATGTAAAAGCTTAAAAATTACTTACACATATGAAACCTTTTTATGAAATAATAGAAGAAATAGGTTGTTGAAAAGAATTTCTTTTA
The DNA here is from genome assembly GCA_037178615.1 of Dione vanillae. NCBI lineage: Eukaryota > Metazoa > Arthropoda > Insecta > Lepidoptera > Nymphalidae > Dione > Dione vanillae. Next base: position 1,065,924 of record JAZFAU010000187.1, on the reverse strand, counting down.
ATAACAGTATATAAGTAAAATTATATTTAATAGATAATGAAAAACACTTCCATGAAATATCATTAATATAGGCGTATGCTAATAGCTACTTACCTAAATTAGACTAAATTCAGCAAAATTCAAAACATGACTCAACAGTCATGCGAGTCAACTAGACAGCGTTATTCCTAAAACCATTTACTCAGAACTAAAATAAACAAAAGAAGCTTTTACTCGCAGTATAAATTAAACTCACAAAGGGTTCACTTACAAATAGTACTCTTGGAACTAGATCTTGTGTACATTTCATTGCCATACAGTGTCTGGTATAATAGAGTATGTTAGATATGTTAATGAGAATGACAATTTACACTAAATTGTGTTTTAAACGGTTGTTTGTTCAAATTGTTACTGTAATCTACAGACAAAATTGAATTGGAATCCTAAAAGATTCCAGAATTTAATCAGAAATTAAAAAAATACGACCTTGACTATAAAACAAATATAAGTTTTCTATAATAATGTCATGGTCCTAGTGAATTGCTTTTAAATAGGAATATATTCCACCAACTTTATGCTTATCTTAATAAATCATTCTCAGATCATCGAAGTTGTTGCGCTTCTTGGGGTGTTCCACGAAACTGCTTGGAACTTTGCCGAGGAGGGCCTGTCTCTAGGAGCTGTGCTCTACAGCATGCGAGACGTGCTTTGGCCTGCTTCAGAGATTCTGGCGCTAGAATGCCTGGACCACCAAGGAATTTGAGGGCTCATGCTGCGCCTACACCACATGCAGTTTTATTGAGGTATAGCTTTTGTAGTAACAATAATTTTTCTCTATCTTTTTGCCTAATATTTATTATAATTTGAAAAAATATTAATTTTTAATATTTTTTAGTTGGGAGCCCCCGCGTAAGAACCCCGATACTGTATACTTATACAGAGTATTCTGGCGAGCTTACGGTGCCAAGGTACCGGAAAAATTGGACACTAGCGAAACAAGCGTCGTTCTCACTGGTCTACAGGATGATGTCAAATACGAATGTGTCGTGAAATCAGCAAATGATGTCGGTATGTAAAGTATTATAATTTAATGAGACATATTAGACGTATAGACCAATTTTTTTTTATTATGGCTTGGTTTTGCGGAGACGGACGCAAAATGTTCTGCCAGTGTCACGTATATACCAAAATTTTATTCATATCAATAAAAAATATGAATAAAAATATATAAATAAATTCCCTTGTGTTAAAAGTTTCGCAGTTTTAATTTAGACTTCAAGGTATGTTCATATTGTATCAAATCCAATCTACTTAACGTCCTCGTTTATATTTATGGTTAAATACGAAATATTCTCTCAATCTACGAAAACTTAACTAAAACTACACTATTTCAATAGAATTATTAATATTGTATTATTAAATAAATAACCCTCAAACTAACTCTTCTTCTCAGGAACATCATCCCTTAGCCAGCCAATAATGTTCACGACAGCCGGTCAAGAGACAGGTGCTGCAGCTGCCCCTGTGTCGTCTTCGGGAACAGCCTCAGCTGTTGGAGTTGCTGTGGCGTGTATATTAGTGGCCGCTATACTGCTAGCTGCTGGATTTTATTATAGACATAGAAAGGTAAGGAAATGCTTCTTGGATTTATTTTGTTAGAATAAAAAAAGTGGTCACAAAGTGAGTTTAAACGCCAATATATATGCTAACCAAGATATATTTTAACTTTGATTGTATGTTTTTAAATTAAAAAGTTGTAGGTAGAGGGAATAGAGGCTCAAATTTGAAATATTATGACATATGAATTTGTTATCAAATTACAAAATGGTTTTGCGTTTCATCTTGCCAAAAATAAAAGCAGTTCATTTTCTCCTCTTAAGATCATACTCACACGTCGTGATTATGTTGAAATCAATGTTTGAAATAGTAATAAAATAACTCAATTTAGTTTTCATTCGTTTTCCATTGAATGCTATTTTCCAAGGAGTAAAAAGTGTTGCTATGTTAGTTCTTTTAGAATCTTATTCTAGATCTTTGCCGTAATAATAATAATAATAATAAATATAACTACTAAATAATGTTTTGAAATATTTAATCAATCTTATTTTTGTTTCCAGAATCTTAGACTTAAAGCTCAAGGAGGTGTTGCTTTTGAAAATCCGAGCTACCTTCGAGAACCAAATCCTGATAATGCTGTCAATGTAAGATAACATTTATCAAAATCAATTAAAAAATTAAAGTCACATAAATACATTCGTAAATATTGAAGAAACTAAACAGAAAGTAAACTACTAATCATTTCCTAATTTCCAATTCTAGGGCACAATGCCAAACGGCACTGCTACTGAAAACGGCTTGTCTAACGGCATTTCAAGCAGCGCAGCCTGGCGACAAGAGACCCAGAATCCCACCACCACTGGACTCAGGGAAGTAGATCCAACTCTATACGAAGAACTTAAGCTGGGGCACGATGGGGCAGGCTTCAAGAGACTAAAACCATAGCCCGAGGTTCGCCGCTCCCCGCTCCGCTCGCCGCGACTGTCGGCGCGCGTAGCGCCATACTGAGCGGCTTTACTCACGTTGTCTCTGTTTATACTGATCTAGGTTTATCGATGCGTATATATATATATATATATATATATATATATATATATATATATATATATATATATATATATATATATATATATATATATATATATATATATATATATATATATATATATATGTATATGTATGTATGTCAAGTTACCATATTTTGAATTTATTAGTTTAATATGTTCCATACAAAAGTTTTGTTACAAGTGTTTTTGTTTGATTTTTTTTCAAAGTTTTGTTGTTTTAATTTTTAGCAAGTATTGTAACTTTGAATTTTAGAATATATACGCTTCGTATAACTGAATTCGTCAGTATGACAACGTGACGTCATTATAGTACCCTCTCATTCACACGTTCGATAACAATCGAAAATATATATCATAGAAACCAAATATTAATGTAGGTTTTGCGGGTGATTTAAATAATACCTTAAGTCGCACTCAGAAACATCAATTAATATTTAACTGGCTTCATACAATAATGAATGAAATACTAATTGACAACTATGAGTGTGACTATTAGACAATATGAGACCAACATAGTACGAGCGGAGTTTAGAATAAATATAAATATATTTTCAATACCACACTTAATGTGATTTCAACCAAAAAAAAAAGTTTCATGTAAATATTTAAACGTATTGTATGTGAATTTTCTTAAGCGCCATGATGATGTAGATTAAAAAAGAAAATGTAATGTTATATTTTACATGGTGGCCCTTAAAAAAACTATAGTGTTAGAGTTTTGACGTTTAGGTGGTTCTATAAAAATGTGCCTTCGATCAATTTATAATGTAGTTATATAGTAACTTTCGGCCTCTCGTGTACATATGTATGTATATACATTCCACTACATATATATTAGGAAACGAAGCCTCCTAATAATAACTAGCGATGTTCGCGCTAATGGAGGCCTAGATTTAATTGTAATTAAATAACACAGTTATTGTAAACGATTTTCCTTTTTTGTTTGTGGAATTTTAGAGAAATCGTTATATTTGTGTGTAAATATACAAAATGATATGATTTTTGGTATCAGAGTATTGAAAAAAAATCTTGAAACGCCATATATGTGTTTTCCTTTGATCTATTTGATCTTAATGTGTATATTCTTTACCCATAAAATGGTTCTATGCTACGTAACTTCAACTTACGATATCTAACCGTATACGTCGAATAAGTAAGGGTAAGAATTTTATATATAAATATATATAAAAAATTATATCGTAATAACGCAAATTTAAAATATTAGTATTTATTTAAAATATTTGTTATTGAAACAGACTTGTCAGCACAGTTCAACTCTCAAACAAAGCGACCACAGTCTTTGAAGGTTCTGCTGATAAGAGGCGGAAACAAACTCAATAGATGCCCTTTTTAGTATAATAACGACTTATAAATTTGGAATTTTTGAATATATAATTATTTAAACTTTATTTTTTGTCAGTTCAAACTTCAAAAGAAACATGTACATGGCGTTACATAAATTTGCTCAGACTACATTGTGATGAATAGTTTTCTTTAGATCTTTCTAAACTAAAAATTTAGATAAAAGACGAATGTGATTAGATTTGTAAATAATATTAATAAAAAAATATTTAAGATATACGCGTTTTATTGCATTATAAATTACATGACTCTATGGTAGCGTTGTTTTTTACTAACCTTAGAAATATAATTGAATGTTAAAAAGTTTTTATGATTTTTAAAGTGTTAATCCATACTGAAGATAGAAAATATACTTAAAGAAAACATATAAAAATTTGAACACAGCGGGACTCGAACCCTCGCCCTCCTGCGAACCGTGCATGCTCTCACCGCTTAGCCATGCGTTCTACATCACGCCGCATTGAAATTCTTATATGATTTATACAACTTATTTCGTTGTTAGCATCTCTGTACGGAGATTTTTCATATGTTTTATTTAAGTAATTTTTCTATCTTCAGTGTGGATTAACACTTTAAAAATCATACAAATATTTAATAAAAATAGCATTCTCTCTCGCCAAACGTTGTTCTTTGTAATGGTCTTTGGGTAGCGGAAATTTGTAAAAATCTCCCTTCAGAGATAAGTTGTATAAAGCATATAAGAATTTCGACGCGTGATGAAAAACGCGCTTGAACGGTTCACAAAAGGGTGCGAGTTCGAATCCTGCTGTGTTCAAATTTTTATTGGTATTTTTTAAGTATTCTTTGTTAAATATTTCTAATGAAGTAACTTAAAGTAATAATATGCGAATTTCTATTTAAGTAACTTAATTTATTTGATTCTCCTTTACTGTTTATTATTTTTTGAGTAAAAAACATGCCTCCTTATAAAAAGAAGTCAACATATCCCAATTTCATATCAAATATTCAACAAGTCATAGTTTTGAAGGTTTTGCTTACTTTGCCATATATATATATATATATATATATATATATATATATATATATATATATATATATATATATATATATATATTACAGGCAAAGTAAGCAAAAGCACTAAGACATTCCTTTCCTCAGTTTACGCTCAACATTGCGTGTTAAATATCGGAAGTCGAACAATATAAATGAAAGAAATAAAATTATTCAATACACTGAAACGAAAGAAAATTAGTACACAAAGTGTACCCTCATCAAAAACAGCAACTGTTACTTCAAAGAGGCTTGAAAATTATACAAAGTACCGAGCGATTACCTAACATTTGAAACGTTCTCCTTCATTTTGTACCGGACCCAACTAATTATGGAATTTGTGAAAACTTCCTCTCGAACAGTACTAAAAGAGTATTATAATAATTTCGTTACAAAACAAAAACTTTGGAAATAATATAAAATATTAAACGTATTGCTTGATGGTATATTAAGCTGTTTATTAAGAGTTATTTCCCTTTGTTAGAGAAAATTTATACAATCGTGTAACGTAGTACCTGACTAAGAGCAACTTGATCGTAGGTTCGATTTCTACTCAGGTGAAATAATTACTTTTAGACAAAGATTAGATATAACTAAGATTGTTAATAATTTGGAGGAAAATGGAGGCTGAATTATTTTAATATTATATTTCCCCAGCTTATAATTGTTTCCGGAACCTGTAAATCGGTTACTGCGTGAAGCTAACACATAAAGGAATGTTAAAAGGCTCGGGTATTCGCTGTCTACTCTTTAAATCCTAATTCAACGTCTAAATTTGTCTTACCAGACTTCACTAAACAAGAAGCACTTCTCAATAATTGATATATACCTTCTTACTTAGTTTAGTAGACATAGTGCAAAATGCAACTGACTGAAGTTGAAGAACCTAGTGAAATACAGTTAATACTGCGAACCGTAAAGTATCACACTAACAATATCATATTGTTAATAATATAACTTCATGTTAGTATGTACAAGTATCAATACGAGAGAACTAAGTATCTCGTGACCGTGATAGTAATATTTTAGGCACAAAAAAGTGAAAAATTACCTGTAGACAGTAGGCGCGGATATCAAAGTGATATATTTTATCTTATTCAAGTACGGAATCCAAGTAATAAAAATGCTTAAAATGTCAATATTGTAATTCCAACGAGTCTATTACTGGGACATAAGCGAGTCATAGATCCAACATAAACTCAATGAATTGGCAAATACTATATGGATTAATGAATAATTTTCAATCCAAGCCCATTCCATCCGTCCTATAAATCCCATTCAAAACTATTCAAATTGGACACGTGCAAACAATTATAGGTGAGTAAACACTCAAAAGCTATCGGGAGATTCTATTTATTGATCATGAAGTTACATACGTGCCTTTAAAAGAATAAACAAAAAAGTTAAATGAATCAATTATATATTAGTTACGTATTTAGTCATTAAAAAAATATTACATTATTTCATTGGACCATTGAAAACGAGGCAAACTATCCTAAGAGCATGTTTATTCTCATCTTTAAGCACATCACGATGGACCCGGCTGCTGCAAAGTGAATCCGAGGAGAACCAAGGCAGTTTTTTTCCTTCTTCCTTGTCCCCTTCGTTTGTTTACACACATTACTTGCTGAAAGATTTATAGCATAAATTATTCGAAATTTAGTTTGTACTAATGACGCACGACAGGTGATGAATAAAGTAGGTAAGATAAAGAGGAATATAAAAGTGCAAAAGCAGGGACTAAACAACGGAGTGTCTTAACACTAGTTTCCCACAGTTCCTGCAGTTCCCTCTGCTTACCCTGCCATGTGCGGGATAAAGCGTAAAGCTAAAAAAACTCCTAATTATAAGGTACGTTCCAATTACCTAGAAAATAATTTTGTGTGCGTATTTCTTTTGTCATTTATATATAAAAGCGTGCAATTAAGAATACTGTGAATCAGAAGGCACTATGGTTCGTAGTAGGGGTAAATAAATGCTCTGATTCTTAAAAATATATAATACTTAAACATATAACAAATGGACAGGTTCAAATTTTTATAATTTCAAGTATTTTTCTATCATTACTGAGTACACTTATTTAAATTATAAAGTAAGCTTACAGAATAATTATAATAATTTCATACCAACTTCCGTCCTCCATTAAGAGTATACCGAACGTATTCTGAGTAACAGCAAATATGATCTAAAACATTCAACCGAAAGAGTACTATTGGATCGTTCAAACACTGTTTCGAGCTTTATGCAATGTTTGTTCATATATGGCAACCCCGACTAGTTTAGAGTCTGGTGCGAACACCCCGCGCGAGCGGTCAGTTGTAGTAGTAGTAGTTGTCGAGAAGTAAAAAAAGGGGCACGTGAGACGGCCGACGCGAGCGCACGTCCTTCCTGAGTCGATATATTAATTAGCGGTGTGATTTTCCCTCAGCCTTATTTGATTTCCCTTTTGTGTATTCCCTCTTGATATTGAACCTGACAAAGACAAACCTACAAAAGATAATAGTGCAAGTAACCCTAAGTGAAGAAGACTAATGTGAAACATTCCATGGCGGCCGTGAACAATCAGTGTTTGTGTTGTGAATTATGAAGATAAGGTACTGTACAATTTCTATTATCCTAAGACCGACTATAAGGTAAATAATTAATAAATAACCTCCCCCTCAGCACGCTTCCACAAATGCGGCACACCCTACCATACATTATATACCCTATACATTTTCTGGTAGCAGGGCGTGGTTTCACTATATACTATATACATTTTTTGGTAGCAGAACGCAGTTCATTATATTCATTATATATACTATATACATTTTCTGGTAGCAGAGCGTGGTTTCATCCCTCTGAATCCCACTGATTATAGCGTAGTTTTCATCCCTCTGGGCCCCCTTAATTATAGCGTGGTTTAATCCCTCTGAGTCCCCCTGATTATAGCGTAGTTTCATGCCCCTGAGTCCCTTTGATTACAGTGTTATTCTCCCGTTTTGGTATTTTGGCTCTTAATTTGGTACCTAACGCATAATTACAATATAATTTGATTTCCTAACCTTTTAAAACGTGTTCGCATCGAGTTGTTTAAAAAATAATATTATATGAAATTTTTATACATATAATATTGAATATATAATTGTGTAGGGTGAATGTATAATGTGTAAAATATATAAATAAATATTGAATATAATTTTATATATTAAATATAAAATATAATAAATACACATAATATGGTTACATATATTTTATAATATTACGCCTATACGTTATTACCTATCCCGTTTTAAATTATAATTGAAGTTAGTTAAAATATTTTAATATAATTTCCTTAAAAAACTAACTTACTTTAAAATATTATCCCTACACTTTTATTGTTACCCTTTTTTTTTTTATTTTTATTTAAATGAAGCTTAAGCCTTAATTGTAGTCATATTGTATATCATATTATTTTGTTGTATTGCGATATATGTAGATGCGACGCGTCCCTGAACTTGACCGTAACTGGTTTCTTATCTCGCCAGTTGTGGATTCATTGTTTATTACGAGTTTATTATTTTTTTAATATTTTAGTTGAGTTATTTGTTTACTTGATTTCTGATCTCGCCCGTTGGTAGTGGGTTCATTGTTTATTACGCGTTTATTAATTTTTAATATTTTAGTTTAGTTATTAGTTTACTTGATAATTTAAAATGGCTACTCATGATGAAACAGTAAAATGTTCCTTATATACGGAAAGCGCAGAATATAGAAAAAATATAGGTGTGGTACGCTTTGTTTCCGATTGGATTGCCGATACCTCGGAACTTCTTGGCACTTCTGAAATACCTAGATTATTAGTTAGGTTCAAGGATTTAGATTCTCATTGTAATTTATTTGTAAACGCGTCCTCAGTGCTCCTGGGTGGGTTAGACCCGGCTATCGATTACCAAGAAATTAGTTATGTGAAAAAAGAAGTGCGTTTAGTAAATAAGAAAATAGACGACCTCCGGGTGCGTCAGTTAGAGTTGTGCCCACCTGCTCCCGTAGTTGATCCTGTGCTGGCCAGTACACCCGTAAGAACGAGTAGTAAAAATATTACTGAGCGAACTCCTTATAATAGATTACCTGATTTACCTATCCCTAAGTTTGATGGACGTCCTGACTCCTGGATAAGTTTTATTGATCAGTTTGACAGTGTAGTAGATTCCCAACACCATTTAACCCCCACAATGAAATTACAGTACTTGGTTGGATCCTTAGCAGATGAACCTAAGCGGTTGTTGCTACATTTAAAAATTGAAGAAGGCAACTATGAAGTTGCTCGTGAGTTGCTGAAACAGCGATATCACAATACACGGGTTCTTGCTGATACCTACATAACCCAGATACTTGCCCTGCCGGAGATTTCGAATAAATTTACAGGTTTGCGGGCGGCCTTTTTGAACCCCTTGTTAACTGCCTATCGCTGTTTAGAACGTTTAGAGTTACCCGTCTCCTCATGGTCTTATATGTTAGTACATATATGTTTGACTAAGCTTCCCTCTGATTTGAAATCCCGTTTTGACCGTTGTTATGGCGGTGACGCTAATGAATTACCTACCTTTAAAAATCTTATTACCTTTTTGGAAGACGAATGTCGTCACCATGACAACGTTGGCAACACCTCCCTTGTAGATTCTAACCTGACGAAATTTAAAAGTACTGTACCTAAACATACTTACTTTGCGGCTCCTCCCTCCCCTATATAAATAATAGACAAAAAATGTTACCTGTAATAAATAATAGTAAAAAATGTTACCTGTGTGCTTCCTCTTCCCATTACCTCCGTGAATGCCCCAAATTTAGAGCTATGAATCCTAGAGAAAGATCGGGATTTGTAAAACATTCCCGGTTATGTTATAGGTGTTTGGACAAACATTCAATTCTTATGTGCAAGCGGGACTACAAATGTTCAACCTGCGGTCGCTCATCCCATCACACTATGCTATGCTTTAATGATTCCCGTAACCCAATGTATCCCACCTCATCCAATCGCAAGTATAATTATAATTCCAAATTTAATAAACGCAATTATCCGCGTACCTGTCCTTCTTCTACCCGCGGTCCCCATATGGGCGGGGGCCAGCATATGAAATATTCCCCTTTGCAACTCCAGCGCTCCCCCCAACGACATTCCCAGAGAGCTTCTCCCCCCAGAGAAAATGCTCCGCCCCCAACCTAGACAGGTTGAACATAATATAAGATATCGTGATAATTCCTATAATAGAGAAGATAGACCCACATAGATAGATACTTGTATTACTCCCCCTTCCCCTTGCCTGAATATCTCACCCAATTCCCTTATATTATTGCCTACTGTTAAATTACACGTTAAAACTGCTAGTGGCTATTTTATTGAAGCGCGTGCCTTATGTGATACCGGTGCCCAGGGTTGCCTCATTACAACCGATCTTGTTGTTAATTACCTCAATTTGACCATCTCCCCCTCCTGTGCCCCTGTACGTGGCATAGGTAATATTCCTTTAGTGGTTTCCCGTGGTTCTATTTCCCTGTGTTTTAAACCTTTGTATAATTCCTTCCCTGAGGTGTCAACCTCTGCTATGGTTATAGATGTGATTGCCGGTACGCATCCTGAGTTTGAGTTCCCTGAGTCTGTGTTTTTTCCTAGTAGTGATTTTTCCCTTGCTGACCCTACCTATAATAAGCCTGGCCCGATAGATATACTATTGGGTGCTGACGTGTTCGGCGCGCTTTTATTACAAGATAAAATATTTAACTTTAACGGCCTTACTGCTTTATCTACAATTTTTGGTTATATTGTTTGTGGTCCAGTCGCTGCCGATTATGGTGAATTGGAGCCCTCTATGACTGGAATATCCTTATCCCGTCTCATCGAGAGATTCTGGAAGGTCGAAGAGACCCCTCAACCTATGATTGCTAACCCCTTAGATAACGTGTGTGAGATATTTTTTAAAAGTACAACCTCCCGTCACACTGACGGTCGGTTCATTGTGAGACTCCCCTTCCTGAACGATCGACCTACTCTTGGAGAATCTAAACCTACAGCTATCCGTCGTTTCCTTGGCCTCGAGAAGCGTTTAAACGCGGACCCTAAATTACGTGATAAATATATTTCTTTTATGCGTGAGTATATTGAGTTAAATCATATGAGTGCTTATCCCTTCCCCTTACTCAGTGAACATTACTTTATTCCCCACCATGGTGTCTTTAAGACCGGAGACACATCTAAAATACGTGTTGTTTTTGATGGTAGTTGTCCCTCGTCTAACGGTATCTCACTTAATGAGTGCCTACATAGTGGTCCTAAATTACAAAAGGACATTAGTCTAATCCTCCTTAACTTTCGTAAGCATGTCGTTGTGTTTGTGGCAGACATACGCATGATGTTCCGTATGTCGTGGGTACATCAGGATGATCGTAAATACCAACTTATTTTATGGCGTGAATCCCCTTCTGATCCCTTACTCACCTATTCCCTAAATACTACAACTTATGGTTTGCGTTCTAGTCCTTACGTTGCAATGCGTACATTATTAGAGTTAGCTGAGCAGGAACGTGATACTTACCCCAAAGCTGCTGCAGTCCTAGAGAATGATGTATACGTTGATGACTGTCTTACTGGTTCGGATTTTCTTGAAAATGCTCGTATCCTTAAATCTGAACTTGAGAATATTATGAATTGTGGTGGTTACGAGCTTAGGAAATGGATTAGTAACAAACCTGAACTTCTCGCAGACTTACCTTCAGATCATCTGCAGCTGTCTCACTCTTTTCAAGACCCTGATAACCCTCAAACATTTGCAGTCCTCGGTGTCCTTTATAACCCCACCAGTGATGCATTTACTTACCGTTTTTCATTTCAACCTACTGAGACAGTCACAAAGCGCAAGGTTTTGTCCTTAATAGCCAGAATTTATGATCCTTGCGGTTGGATATCCCCTGTTGTATTAAAAGCAAAATTATTTATACAGAAATTGTGGCTGTCTGGCCTTTCTTGGGATGATGTACTTACCCCTGAGCTAACCCTAGAATGGAACCTTTTTATTAGAAACCTTGAGTGTGTTAAAGATATTTCAATCCCGCGGCGTGTCTTTACTGACAGTTCCTTTTCCTATTCCATACATGGTTTCTGTGATGCCTCAGAATCCACCTTTGCCGCAGTAGTGTATTTAAGAGCAGAAAATCCTTCAGGCCAGTGTTCAGTTCATCTCCTAATTTCTAAAACTAAAGTTGCCCCTATACGTACCCGATTGACTATACCTAAATTAGAATTACTTGGTGCTACCCTGCTTACTAAATTAATTAATCATGTTGTCCCTGAATTACGAAAGTCAATCCAGTTAGACTCCATCACTACCTGGACCGATAGTAAAATTGTGTTGGCCTGGCTTAAGACCCCTCCTCATAACTTACAAACCTTTGAAGCCAATCGAGTTTCCCAGATATCCTGCTCAGAAGTTCAATCAGAGTGGCGGCATATTCCTGGTAATGTGAATCCGAGCGATTGTGCATCCCGTGGATTAACAGCATCAACCTTACTTAAAAATTATTTATGGTGGTCCTGTACCTGGTTATTACTTCCTCACACCCAGTGGCCCGTTGCAGAGTCTAATGCTGATTCTGATCCTAATCTTCCCGGACTTCGTTGTTTGTTAACCACTACTTCCTTACCTGCACCTGATCCATTATTCTTACTTGAACGTTTTAGTTCCTTTACAAAATTAATTGGCGTGACCTGTTATATGTTGAGATTTGTAAATAAAACCCGAAACTTACCCGTTGAGCTATCTGTATCTTTATCTACCCAAGAAAGAAAGCATGCACTCCTGTATTTAGTAAAAATAGTACAGTCTTATTGTTTTTCTGATGAGCTGAGTTTGTTAAAACGTGGCGTTTCCTTGCGGTCTTCCCTAAGACGACTCTCACTCTTTCTTGACAAGGAAGAAATCATCAGAGTCGGTGGTCGTTTACGAAACTCTAATCTTCCTTACGATGCTCGTCATCCTATACTCATTCCTAAAAGGTGTCATTTTGTTACCTTATTGATATCCCATTATGCTTATGTCATGCTGGAGCCAATGCTCTTCAAGCTTTATTATCCCGTGAGTTCTGGATATTGTCTGCTCGCAGAGCTATCCAGAATGTAATTTTTAAGTGCCTCCCTTGTTATCGCCTTAAAACTGCCACATCTCAACCTCCTATGGGTGAACTCCCTAGAGATCGTGTTACTCCTACCCGTGCCTTTGATGGTGTTGGAACAGATTTTGCCGGCCCATTCCTGACCAAAACCCAGGTGTTTAGAAATAAAAGATTAGTAAAGAGTTATCTTTGTGTTTTCGTGTGTCTTTCTACAAAGGCAGTCCACCTTGAAGTAGTTTCAGAATTATCAACCGAAGCCTTTATCGCTGCATTCTCTCGTTTTGTTTCCCGTCGCGGTCTCCCTAGTTTAGTAAGATCAGATTGCGGTAGAAATTATATAGGAGCTTCGAACTATTTAAGCGATGTTTATGATTTTTTAGTTAAAAATAAACTTGATATTAGTGATACCCTCGCTAAAAAGGGTATAAATTGGTTATTTGACCCACCTGCCTGCCCTCATTGGGGAGGATTGTTCGAAGCAGCCGTTAAATCTGCGAAAACCCACCTTAAAAGAGTGATTGGCGAAACTCCTTTAACATTCGAGGAATTAACTATAATTTTTGCTAAAATTGAAGCGGTATTAAATTCCCGGCCGTTATGTCCCTTATCTAATGACCCTAACGATCTAGAGGTTTTGACGCCTGGTCATTTTTTGATTGGCCAACCTCTTAGTGCTTTGCCGGAGTATCCCTATAACAATGTAAAAATTAATCGTTTAACCCGTTTTCAAGTAGTGCAACAGATAACTCAACATTTTTGGTCGCGGTGGCAGTTAGAGTACCTATACACTCTGCAGACTAGGCAGAAGTGGACTGATTCAGTGAATCCTCCAACAGTAGGCGAGCTAGTCCTCATAAAAGATGATAATTTACCCCCTTTACAGTGGCGACGTGGTCGCATTTCTCAAATTTATCCTGGTAAAGATAGCGTTGTGCGTGTGGTCGATGTTAAGACATCGACAGGTATCCTAAAGAGAGCCTTAACCAAATTAGTTCCTCTACCTATTAGTTAGCTACTCCCATTTTCTCGTAAACATTAGATGTTTAGGGCGGGGGCTATGTTTGTTCATATATGGCAACCCCGACTAGTTTAGAGTCTGGTGCGAACACCCCGCGCGAGCGGTCACTTGTAGTAGTAGTAGTTGTCGAGAAGTAAAAAAAGGGGCACGTGAGACGGCCGACGCGAGCGCACGTCCTTCCTGAGTCGATATATTAATTAGCGGTGTGATTTTCCCTCAGCCTTATTTGATTTCCCTTTTGTGTATTCCCTCTTGATATTGAACCTGACAAAGACAAACCTACAAAAGATAATAGTGCAAGTAACCCTAAGTGAAGAAGACTAATGTGAAACATTCCATGGCGGCCGTGAACAATCAGTGTTTGTGTTGTGAATTATGAAGATAAGGTACTGTACAATTTCTATTATCCTAAGACCGACTATAAGGTAAATAATTAATAAATAACCTCCCCCTCAGCACGCTTCCACAAATGCGGCACACCCTACCATACATTATATACCCTATACATTTTCTGGTAGCAGGGCGTGGTTTCACTATATACTATATACATTTTTTGGTTTGAACGCAGTTCATTATATTCATTATATATACTATATACATGCAAATATATACGGGACTACTAAAGCTTTACTTTTCCCATTGTTTCCAAATGAAACTTCTGGAAATCTAAAACAACGAATGAATATTTCCTAGCGCATTGTACGCTTGTACAGTGTTTGTATTCAAAGTTCGATATTACATCAATTTGATTAGCTATGTATATATTCTTTACTTTTATATATTTATTATCTAAAATCAACTGAAAGCTATTACCTGAAAGACCGCTAACTAAAATTCAATTATAAAAAAGAGGACCGTCGTGGCGCAGTGGCATAGCTTCTGATTGTTCGTCACGTTTTCTAGGTTTATTTCCAATTGAGAAGATTGAATTATTCTCACCTATTTCGCAAAGTAAGCGCGGAAAGTGGTGAACAGAGTATCTTAACACTAGAATTCCTCCAACTACCCTGCTGTATGCAGGATATTGGCGGCATAATGCTCAAAAAATATTATAAAAACAAACTATTATAAACTCTGGTACCCAATTTAAGATTTAAATTTGTTATGGAATAAAGTTCTTATAAATTCGAATTAGTATCTAGATTTATAAAATGTATCTAGCTAATTATATAATTACGTTCAATTATATTTAAAAATATCTTAAAAATCAACATTTATTATGTTATCAAACACAACACCGTTCAACATAAACTATATTTTTATTTGATCTTTAATAAAGTAAAAATCACCATTATAAAGTAATATATAATTATATTATTTAAAAACATCATATGTTATATGTTATATCTGTCAATTACACATATACATATTCAAGATATAAATTTCATTTCATTTCATTTCAGAAATCTGTAATAATATATAAAGTTACATAAATATAAAAAAACGTTTACAAAATAAAATTACAAGAATCCCGTTCCAACTCCTGCTGCTGCCACTCGACTGAGCTGCAAACACGCTTTGATATTCAACCGACCGTTAAATGAGTAATTTACTTAAGCTTTTTACAAAGTGAAGTGAACGCAGTGATTTACGATAATTGTGGAAACAACATGCTTTACACAATTTCAGTATTTATAGCAAACTGGAATAAATCTTATACTATTATTTTCAATAATATTAGTACAATTTAAATTGATTGTCCTTTAGGCTTTATGTAAATCATTTGTAAAAGATATTTCAAAGAAGCATATGTTGAGTTTCTCGTCTGTCCTTCTCAACAGAACCTGCCTTGCCTGCTAGTAATAGCTTGCTGTACTGACACTTCAATGTAAATTGATGATTCAAAAGTGTTTGCTATGGATTTATTGGATAAAAATATTGTGTTTCGATAAACATCACGTAAAATAAATCATAGGTCTTGTTTTTTTTAAACAGACATAGTTGAACTGAACATAGCCTCATGGAGTACACAGTATGTAATAAGTGTACCTACCTAAATTTAGCCTAGATTTATAATATTTCTTTACGTTACGATATATAGAATTATTCCCCACTTTTGAAAAAGAAATTTAACTCTCGTTCGTCAAGACTAATTCCGACAAATCTTCAGTTGGCGCAAGTCCAAATTCTCAACCAGTCATGAATACACCACCATCAACGGTTAGGTATTTCTTGAGTTACAATTCAGGAAATAAACTCTTGGATGTTTTCCAAATATTTTAAACGTATTAATTGTCATTTTCTATCGTACTTACATTTCTGAACATCATTTGGGTTTCCAAAAAACAATTATAGTATAAAATGGAATACAAATTTCTGAAAAAACAAAACTCATAGTTTTCTTTAAACTCCATATTGAGCTGTAAAGTTCTTGCTGTATTTTTTTTTAAATGGTAACAATAATCTAGTAAAAATTTAGTTTTAATCAAACAAATCTCTTGATACAAAACACCATACACCGTATTTATTGTTTTATTTTTATGAGTTAAAAAAAATCACTACACAAAGTAGCTCCTAAAAATCTACCTTCGTAAGATTATGTTTACTAACCTTGTATCAGTAAATATTTATACATGGTAGTTACGAGAAATTATAGACGGAGAAACAGAATAAAGTCTGAATTTTTTTTAATTTCGGACAATATTTTTTAATTTCATACAATAATATGTTCTATCAGACGAAACAAATTCTATAAAGTAGAACTTTCAAGCACATAGTCACACAGAGTAAGTTATTCTCAAACCCCCTTGAACTTAATGTATTCTAAAATTATTGAACTAAGGAACTTCTGATTTGGGGAAAGCTTAGAAAATGAATCTGTATATTTATCGTTTAAAAAAGGACCGTCGTGGCGCAGAGGCGCAGCGTCTGCCTGTAACGCGACGGTTTCTGGGTTCGATCCCCAGTCGGGGAGGATGGATTTTTCTATTTCCATTTTCTTCGCTCTGGCAACTAAGGCAAAGCGCGGCGTTGAGTTCCGCCACTCAACACGCAATGCCTCAAAAACGGCGGAAAGCGGGGACGGAGTAAGCAGGGCCTAAGTAGTGTCGGAGTGTCTTAACACTAGGTTCGTATGGTTCCTGCAGTTCCCTCTGTCTACCCTGCCATGTGCGGGATAAAGCGTGAAGCTAAAAAAAAAATCTTTCCCATTTCACCACAGAACCGTAACCACCATGAGTCTTACTTTGATTAATAATGACAGTATTGGCACAGCGATGGATGGACGTGAGGAGTTTAAATGATACGTGAAATTACCCACATTTCCGACGGCTTTATTGCTTTCCCAGAATTAATAAATATTGTATCTCTACAACTCCGTGATCTATCTTTATACCTTTAGGACACTGTTATACAGTTTGATATACAATTTATAAAGCGTTAACTAAAAATAAATATTAAAATACTAAATTGCTACTAAATTGCTTCAACAATTAGTTTGTCTCCACTAAATTCCTTGAGATATCATATTAAAAGTAATAAATAACTGGCATGTGATTATATGTCAGCTTTACTATATTTTTTATATTCTACCCTTTCTACACTAATTTGAAACCACTCCATGCTTTGTCTCACCGTAGTGAAGAAATCTCTATATTTTGTAGTAACAATTACTTGGTTTTAAAACTAATAATTTAGATAATAAACAACAACGTGACGGCTTAACACTTTAAAATTATAAAACACTACTGTAAAAATAACACTCGCATAGTTCAAAGAAATGTTACGAATACGTTTCTTGATGAATATAATGAAAGAAAATCACACTTAGCATTTTCAGATCAGGTGAACTAATATCTATTATGCGAAACCAAAGGTTATTTACATGATACAATATAAGTCTAATGTCCGATAATTTGTATTTTGTTTTGATTATAACTTTTCAAGTTTTAAAATATTCATTTCTCGTCTAGTTCTTGTAAATATGAAAATAAATCAAAACTGTAGGAAAAGTGGTTAGAGTTTAATTTAAAAAACATCGAAACACACATAGACCATATGCTTCGAGTGTATCTATACGGATAGAGATTCTTAGTTATTGTATTAAATGATATAAATCACTTAAAATAATATTTTAGAGTAACTCTTTCTTTCTTTCTCTTTTTAAAAGAGATAACTAAATATATAAAATCAATGTAAAATTGAACTTTTCTTTTACAACTAATATATGATTACTAAATTATAGCTTCAGTGTATATATAGTAGTATACAATAGTATACAATTATCCACACTAAGGCTATAATTTAATATGGTGTTAACCGAAAGATTATTTAAAACGTCAATCAAATGTGCCACCTCTGTTATCAACACGAGTAATAAATTTAAAACCATCAAAAATTCATAGTTCAATTTGAACTTTATCTATATATTGTTTTTGGTAAAAGTTTTATTCATTACAACTTTGGTTTTGTTCAGGAAGACCACAGTTTATGTTGTAAATTTGATTACCAAAAAGAATTACCTTATAAAAAAATATTTTTCCAGATATTTTAAAAATCTACTTTTAAGTATAATTCTTAAATATTACCGTTGTAAACTTTTATACAGGCATGGATAAAATACGCAAGTTCGGCTTGAAATATTGCGACTTTCCAACGATGCTGTGGAACGTGTCGGTGATGTTGAGAGTGTTGACACTAAATATTGATAAGCGAAATACAAAACGTAAGGACATCTTCTCTTTCTTAAATATCTTATTGTCCTTTGTAGATCTATAATAAACTATGCCTTTGATCTTTTGAGCATGAACCCACGAAGATTTTTGAATTGGTGTGATGTCAACCGATCTTAATGTTTTTTTGGTAATTAACACGCTCAATAAAATGACTTAAATTATATTAAATATTAGTGTAATGTCTATCCTACATCATTCGTCATTTATTTTTATTGCGTAGCATCGCAGTGTACAGCTGTAGTACAATATGTCACAATATTAATAAAACTTTTTTTGAAATTTTTTGATTGCTTTTTTTTTAGCTTCACGCTTTATTCCGCACATGGCAGGGTAGGCAGAGGGAACTGCAGGAACCATACGAACCTGGTGTTAAGACACTCCGTTGCTTAGTCCCTGCTTTCTCACTCCCCGCTTTTCATCTTTTTCGAGGTGTTGGAGGCGGCGGTGGCGGAACCCAACGCCGCGCTTTACCTAATTGCCAGAGCGAAGAAAATGAATACATAGAAATTCATGTTATTAAGAAGTACATTTGATTTCAGGCATACCAATACTATATTACGTATTCACGGCGGTAACAATAGCGAGTTACATATATGTGTACAACATCTCAGTAGTGTGGTATTCCTTTTTCTACTGTCGCATCACACCTACCTGTTACAGACTCTCGTCGATCATTGTGTTCTCTCTGGGCGTTGCAAGCTCCATTGGTGTATGGAAGTTATTTTTTATGTACTTGTATGAGTAAGTTGAACCAAAGTAGCCTAATACTTGGATCTCTTTGGCCTAGTAGCTCCAACTTTCTAATTAAACTTTCTCTCTAAGTAGCTCCCTAATTAAATTTCTCTCTCATTAAATTTTAAATATAAAATTATATTTTTTTTTCGACATTTCCGTATAATAAAGGTAGGTAGATATTGTTACATGCATTCCAAGAGACATAAATGGCTCAGAGAATTATTAGAAATCATAAAGCTAATCACTAACTATAACTTCAAGATCACAAAGAAACGATCAATGGAAATTGTGTAAGAAAACTTCTCAACTAATTATAAATTTACAGTACTTTATATTTTCCTACAATATGATCGATAATAGGTCGTATATATGACCAGAAAGGTTTTTAATTATTAGAACTCATTAAGAGGAACTAGAACAGTAGTGGCGAGCGTTAGTACGCATTTGTAAGTAACTCAAACCTGACCTGACCTAACCTACACTTTGGTCACAAGTACCAAGCTTTACACGACACCCCTCTTCCAGAAACGCGAATGCCAAAATGTATAGTTAAAGAAAATTTAGTTAGAAAATTTTCTGTTATTAAATATACCCTTATTTCTATATAGAAATGTCCCGCAAATGTAGCAAGCAGTCATATTTGTATGAACTACCCCATAGCAATGTTCTCATGAGTTAAGTGTCTTATGAAATGTCTTCGATTTCCTCAAAATTTTATATTTCAAAAAGTATAATCTCTAATCTGTTTCTTCACCTTCCACAGAAATAAAATAAGGGCTATAGTAGCTGAGTGTCTATTGTGTGATAGCAAAATTGTTCTGGGCAATCGTTTTGAAAGTAATATTCTCAAAACCATGAGATTTATTAAAAAAAGAGCCATATTTTTTTGGATTGTCATAATCTCTAATGGCGTGGTTTATTTTTTTAAGCCTTTTTTGCTTCCTGGTCGACACTTTCCTGAGGACAATTTAATTCTTCTAGGTAATATGATGATAAATTTGAAACCTAGTTCGTAAAGAGTTTATTATATTTAAAGTAAATAGTTGTCAAATTTATGGTATAACACTAGCTTTTAAGTATTATTATCAGTAAATCTAAAAATTTATAAAATAAAATGTTATGTATTAAGCACAATAACCGTTACAAAATATATTTTGCAGGTTTTCAGCCAATATTTGAAAGCCCTAACTTTGAAATAGCATTTTTGTTAACCACCTGCGGAATATTCGTTACTGTTTACTTGCCATCAAACATAACCAGTTTCTTAATTATTGTCACTGGGTATGTCGAAGCTCATATTCTGGCTTTGAGTGAAGAAATGATACAATTGTGGGAAGACGCTGAAAATCATTATGATAATAGAGAAATTGTAAATAATGAAGGATTTACGCATCAAGAACAATATGAGGATAAATATATAGCTATTAACAAATTCATTAAAAATCGTTTAAAAGATATTGTTAAGATACATATAATAAATATAAATATTTTAAAGCAAGTAGAAGCTGTATTCCGAGGGGCTATAGCCGTAGAGTTCACGTTACTCATAATAAGCTTAACAGCTGTCCTTCTAGGTGGCATAGAAAACACTTACATGCAGATACCATTTGGCCTAATGCAAGTTGCTGTAGATTGTTTCACAGGTCAAAGAGTAATTGATGCCTGTGTTATCTTTGAAAATGCTGTGTATTCATGTAAGTGGGAAAAGTTTGACAGCAACAATATGAAATCAATACTGTTGATATTGCAAAATTCCATGAAAACGCTTAAGCTATCTGCTGGTGGATTATCAACACTAAGCTTCCCTTGCCTAATGTCTGTAATGAAATCTATTTATTCAGCTTTTACTGCTCTGCATTCGACACTGTAATATAGTATATGTTGTTGACATTTGCAAATTTTATTGTTTTAAGTGACTCTATTAATAGCGTAGAATGTAGGTACAATACTATACATTTTTATCTTTGTTAATATTATTGCATTCTCTATATATTGTCTAGATTTATCGCCTTCTAATCTAAAGCTCTCATAATAGGCAATAACAGACTAAGACAATTAATTTGGAAAGACTTCCTTATGTTACAGTAATTAGAAATGATAATTAACATTATGGACTAAGGACCTATAATTGACAGTATAATGTCTTGGTCATATCATATCACAGAAATTAGCATGCATTTCTCTTTTTATCCTCTTAAGCAACTACAATCCTTCCTTCTTTATATAATTATGATGTCGTAATGGCTCCTGCTTCCAATGTTCGACTAGAATAATGTTTTCTATCAAATTGTGCCGCGGAATTTTGTTTCATACACTTCATTTATGGTCTACGTAAATATGACCATGTCTCTGAATTACAAGCTCAACTCATTTGGCTCTTAACCCGTAATTTCGTCCTGAACCCGTCTTTGCGCTCCTATTTAAGATTCTCAATTTTCAGAACTTTAATTCCTATCTGCGCTCTCCATACACTGTGCTTATATCTATATCTATCTCACGCTATATGTGGTCCTGTATCATACCAACACTTGATATATCGGAGAGCAACACCATCTTTGCACCATACAATAAAGCAAAAAATGCTTATATTTTGTTTATATATATATATATATATATATATATATATATATATATATATATATATATATATATATATATATATATATATATATATATATATATATATATATATATATATATATATATATATATATATATATATATATATATATATATATATATATATATATATATATATATATATATATATATATATATATATATATATTAACAAAGAAATTAATATATGTTACTCATTATAATCTAGTATATCTTACAAGTAACTAATCATAAGTATATCTTATTCATATTGACATTAACTGCACAAAATAGGAGCTTGAAAATATTTGTGACAAAAATGACAGAGAAATAAAAGAATGTAAAATACATTATACAATATATACTATTTTTTATTATGAGTACGATAATAAATATTGGAAAAAGTTTCGTTAGTTAATGAAGTTCCAATGGCATGTTATAAGCAGAACTTATAAACAAGATGATTTTTGGGTTCGATTCTCACTCACGAACTACTCGGGACTACCGTAAATATATATTTGTATATATTTTACGTAACTTTCTTAAATTATTATCGGGTTATCCATCCTTGTTATATTAAATATTTATAGCGGAAATTATTACGAAACGATAATTACATTACTTAGGTTACAACAATTATAAAACGATGTATAAGACAGTTTACATAGTAATTAGTCTACTGTCCTATTGTCGTAAACTAGGAATTTACTTTAAGAAAGACAGAAGTTTAATAAAGACTACAAAAAAATATTATATTTATATATGAATTCGTTTTATTTCAACGTAGATTTCAATGTAGTATATGCTGAGTACGTAGTCCTTAACATCGACATCATACAGGGAAAATCCAAGTTTGCAACACCACCTGCTGACAGTACCAATGTCCTCTGTGACACTTTTAACATGAGAAGAACAGTTTTTCGATTTTGGATACTAAAATTCTCCCATTTACAATTATATAGAGACGTTTCGAAATTGTTGGAAGCATCTATTAAGCGTTGTCCTCCGAGGCAATCTATGAATATTTGTAATACTGTATACGGCAACTGAAGGTGAGTGTTTTCCAAACCACCAAGGAGTTCAGCCGTTATAGAAAATGCCATAAACATGAATTCCAAAGCTAAAGTAGTTCGTAATTCTTCGTCTAATTCCTTTAAAAGATTAATATTAACTATATGAAGTTTAGTAATGTCTCTCAAACGGACGCTAATGAAAATATTCATTACTTTTCTCTTGTTATCCACAGCATGCATTTTGTCGAGAAAATTGTGTTTTATTACGTTATAGAAGTTCAGGCTGTCATCCCAAATAGCTTGTAGTTCTTTACTCAAGGCATGCATCTGCGATTCTATATAGCCGACAACTACCAATATGTACGCTGCTATTGTTACCAATGTGTATATACCAAAACCAATACTTGTTATATTTAAAATAGTTGCTATTTCATAATTAGGTGATTCAAGTATTGGGACTAAACCTATAAAAAATTACACAATAATAAAAACATATATATAAAATGTAAATAATAAAGATTTAAACGGATCCGAATTTACGCTTCTTAATACTAATAGCTAAAATCATTGAAACCAGTCACTATCCTAATGTCCCAGTAAAAATTTCTACCCATACGAGACTGTAACTCACGCCACTATACGTACCCGCCTCAGTGAGGCGACGGCCTTAAGATGAAAATCTTCATCAACTTTTATAAAAAAAAAAATTGAAATAAGTTAGTCGCTAACCGAATTATTGAAATAAATTAATTGAGGACCGCAGAAGCGTAGTGTCTAGCTGTAAACGCGACGTTTTGTGGGTTCGATTCAACTCAAAGAAAATAGGCAAAGCGCGGAGTTGAGTTCCGTCACTCAACACACAATGCCTGAAAAAGGCGGAAAGCAGGGACGGAGAAAGCAAGGACTATGCAACGGAATGTCTTAACACTAAGTTCTTATGGTTTCTGCAGTTCCCTCTGCCCTACCATGAGCGGGATGAAGCGTGAAACATAAAAAAAATAAGGAAAACGTAATAAATTAAGACCAAATTACAATTTACGATAAGGAGCAGAGGTGTAGGACAGCTACAATATATGGTCTAACTTTTCTTACCATAAATTAAATATATATCTGCAGTAAAATGTCGTCCAGGTCTCATAAAAGGTAATATCATATAGATGCCACCGTTGACGACTCCAAACAACCAAAGACTGATGGCGCGCTTTTTCACTACTCTTAGATGCTTACGAAGATTCTTAGAAAATCTAGTTCCAGGTATCACTTGTGTGTGACATTGAAGGAATTTCTCCACTATTTCTTTTATGGCCATTCTGTAATTCAAAAGTCAAATCGAGTCAGAATTATATTTACGACTTTAGAAATTAGTATAAAATAAATCACTTTATCAAAAAATAAATTTAAATAAATATTCTTTAATTTAAATTTACAATAATGAAAATTTTTAATAATTATTTTTAAACTGATATCTCATCTGATATCAAGAAACTTATGTAGTTCTGCGGTTAGAGATATTGCCTATTAAGCTGTTGAGCTCGCCAGGATTCTTTTGTTACCAGATCGAACAAATGCAAATAATTCTCTTGTTTGAAGAGAGTATTTGAATCCCAACCGTGGTGTCAAAAACTGAGACGCTGTGCTACTGTGCCACCACGGCCTGATTGTAATTTTAAAATAAAGTTAAATTAAACGTACGAGTTTATCTTCATGAAGATTAGTTTTGTGAAACATGGGATACTGCACGAGAATAAAGACAAAACTACGGCCACTGCGGTCCAGTTGCCAGCTCTTCCATAGTAGAAACATACCAGCCAGATCATTGACAGCACATACACATAAAAGTAAACAATGCTCCCGACTAACGTAAGAACATAGAATATGAAAGAAATTCCTGAAAAATTCAAAAAAGAATTGAAGTAATTTGAAATAAATTGTGAAATACGAGATTAGGTTTCATTTTATTGTTTTTTTTTTTCCGAAAATAACAAACGGAAATCAACGCCGTGGTTAGATCACACTCATTTTGAGATAAAGTTTTTATGTAAGCACGATGAAACAGTAAAAATATTTATTCCATTTAAAATATTGTGATTTTAAGTATACATTTTTATTAAAAAGTTAAAATAAAAGCACTTACGGTCTTCGGTTTTGAATATATCTATAGTTATAAGTCTTAAAAGCAAATTGACATTATCCAAAATGTCAGGAAACTCATCGTAATTGAGTCCAAATTTCCTCAGTCTCCTCCAAATTTGTAAACAACACTTTATTTTAATCATAATTATTTAATAATTTAACTTCTTATAATGGATCATTATTACAAATTATTTTCAGTTGTCATTTCGTTTGCTCAGTTTCTAATTTGTGTCAATTAAAATTTTTATATCATAAAATAAAAATAAAGCAAATTAAAAAAAAAATTAAAAAAAAAAACCAATTAATGTTTTTTACATTGGAACAACAACAATAATTTAATTCATTTATGTATATCCTATCAAGGTATATATGGGAACTTTATATATCTAAAAGTGGTCTTATGTTATGCTATCTTTCTTTAAGTGTTTCAAAATATAAACCGACTCTACTCTTTATGTAACCTGCCTGTGTGCCTAATATTGTTTACACATTCATCAAACATAGGCTATCTACAAAATCGATTGATAATTCCCACAAATTATTATGCCATCAGCTATTTTCCTTATGTATACAAGACTTTCTGTTTTATTTTTATGTTTTAAAATTAAAAAAAAAACTTTTTATAAGCAAAATTTAAGTATCTGTACTATTTTCCACTATAAATATTAAAGTCTAAAAATCTTTAAAGTAATATTTAATAACATTCAATATTTTTTTATAAATAAAAATATATTAAATGTGGAGGAATGTAAGTTTAAAATTTGCAATCGAAGTGCGTCGTCTTCGTAAATTCAATATTTTATTAAATCTTAGCTTATAATTTTAAAACAGCGGGGACAGAGAAAGCTAAGCAACGGAGTGTCATAACACTAGGTTCTTATAGTTCCTGCAGTTCTACCCTGCCTACCCTGCCATGTGCGGGATAAAGCGTGAAAACTTAAAAAAAGATTAATAAAGATTATTAGAGACACTCTTAAAATCGATTCCATGACGAATGTGTGTCATCAATTGATATCAATCAAATGTAAACAAGAATATGTTCTATTTGTAGAAGACTGTCGTGGATCATCACCATTGATGAAGAATAATTATATTTTGAAACGTTTTCAATTATTTGTTTTCGATATTTTTAGAAACAATAAAATTTGATACCTGCTACATTTAAAATTTTTAAACGACGTCAAAAAATATTTACTCACTAAAGTGTGTGTAAAATTCAGTTTTTTATAACTTTTATTTAAGTAATTTAACATCTTTGTCATATTTGTATGTTCTAGTAAATTTTGTTGTGTGTGACTGCAACCAACAATTGCATCTGTCATTTCAGACTGCAAGTGCGATGGTATTGGATTCGATTCGGGGCCGGAAAAGTTTCATTTCCCGGCAAGTCTTTCACCAATCTACACTCAATGTTTAGAATTAAAGCGGAGATTAGGGAATTTCGGAACACCTCAATTGTCTTACGAATTTATATGCAGGATAAAGCGTGTAGCCAAAGCAGCTACGTTAACAAAGCTATATCTATATTATTTTATAAAAAATAGAATATTTAGACACTATATTACATAAAATGATATAGTAAAATTTAAATTAAAATAATGTAATGTAAACGTTACTTTATATTTCAAGTTGAGAGAACAAATTTCAACACAAAAAACTAACTGCACAGCGGAAACATATTTTTATTGTTTCCTGCGGAGAGAATAAAAAGTGAAAAACGGGTTAACGGAAGGTGAAATTACTGATTTAGCTTTCAAATGTCCTTAGACAAGTTTTAAAAAATGGCCAACGTGTTTTTCTTTTTGCACTTATTTCATTTTATTAGGATTCCGTAGCCAAATGATAAAAAATGGGATCTTTATAGATCCATGTCTATCCGTCCATATGTCACAGTCACTTTTTCCTTATAGTCTGCCTATTTTACCTGAGAAGTCGATAAACTCTGACCTATGCTAAGATTTTCATACAAAAATAGAAAAAATAACAATTGTTGGGACTAATATTATAACTTAAAAATTTATATTCATCAAGCCCCTATATGTACATATATGGGGTTCCTATGGATAGGTCTTCAAAAATAAAATAATATTCAAAATAATATATAGATATAGCTATATATACTTTTAAAAATTGTAAAACGTGTGCCTTTGTTTGTTACCAGCACAAGCAAGGGTCGCTTATAAGTCCATCGTTTAGGTACTAGATATATATGGGCCCAAATCAACATAGTTTTTATGATTTTATTATTTCGAAAATATTCAATATTCAAATTTGTGTTCAATTATTTAAATAAGTATAACCTATTCGTAGTGATAAATAATTTTTAATACTGAACACAATTGTCAGTTCAAACACTGTTTTTATCATATAAAACGGCTCGAATTATGCAAAATCTATATTTTTTATCAACATTTCAGGAAAAAGTGTTATTGAATTTTTCTTGTTACATTTCTTTATTAACCATCCTACGAGAATAACCAGTTGCTATAACAATTTAAACAATTAGTTAAAGTTATAAAGAACTTTTATATATTGTACTTGGTGCTACGGAACCCTTCATGGGCGAGTTCGACTCGCACTTGATAATTTTTTAAGGTTTAGTTTTTTCAAATGTTGTTTGACTTGACGCCTATCGTTTTATATTTATTTAAAGGAAATAAAAATTTCCAATTTATGGGAAAGACGAGCGCCACATCCACGACTCCGAGTAACTGTAGGTGCTAAGGAACTTTAAGGTAAACGTCACACGTTATCGACCTGGAAACACTGCCGTCGATAGAATATTCCACAGTTGTGTAGTAATGTGGCAAAAAGTTCCTATGAAACTACACAGCAGTATTATAAGTATCCAAGTTGTGGGAATCAAACAGTTCCCTAGAACACTTTCCACCGTATAAGGGGAAGAGAACACCCGAACGAACGAACGAACGAACGAGGAATCGTCTCTATGCAATTCTTTTCATGTATTAACAAAAAATGCTCGTCAGCCTAAACTTTTGTTAAAAAGTAGATTCCACATTTTTAAATGGAGTATCTTAACATTCGTTTTCTGCAAATGATCTGGTTTATTCGAATTTATTTCGCTTAAATAAATATGAGCCAAGGAAAGATCCAAAAATAGCCAAAAAAAGAACAAAATACGCAAACTAAAAACAATGAAGTAAACGACTAGGTTCTTTGACAGTGAAAGACATAAAAAAAAAACAAAAAATGAACAAGCTAAATGGTTATTTTATTAAATTACACTAGCGATAGCGACCACCACTTTGTCTGCATAAACTATAAATATTTTCACATGTAAGATTGATACTATGTATAGATAAAGAAATTAGATTTTAGGTATAAAAAGTATATTAAGTCCTTTGTACGTGTCATCAAGTGTACACAATCGATTGCTATTTTCCTCATGGCACACACGTTTCTATCATTTATTCAAGTTTAACTTAATCTCTTTAAAACGTGTTCACGTGAATTCCTTTTTAAAGTCATATTGACCTAAATAATCCGTTCACCATCATCATTATCATCATAAAAAACGGGAGACGTCCATGGCTGGACAAGATCTCTCCTATTGAGCGCCACAAAGGTTCACAGTCATCCTCATTAATCTGACTCGATACCTTCACCTCTGACCCTCGGCAGGTCGTCGGTCCACCTTTGTGGGAGGCTGTTATTTAATTCGCATATATTGTAAAACTATGTATATATATTTTATTTCACAATGATGTATTAAAGATTTTGCTCCCTTAAAAGCATTTATCACAGGTCACCTACCTGTGATAAACGCTTTTAAGCGAGCAGGTATTTAAATGAAGTCACGCGGAGAAAGCCATAGGTAGCTTACCAAGTGAGTGAAATAATATATTATGTCAAAAATGAAGATAAGCTCGTGGAACAAGTTGGTGGAAAAACTTCAAACATTTAGTCTAAGTCATCATGATTTTCCAACAATAATCTCTAACGTATCAATGTTGCTGAGAATTGTAACTATTGATATCTATAAGAAATCCAAACGTGAGTGTCTTTTAAATATGCTACATTCTACAATAGAATATTGAGAGAAATGAAAATTATAAATTTTAAACAAATTAATTCTTTTTTTTACTTTCTGCAGCTATTTCCTTTATCTTCTACGTTACGACTACATTAGCTCTTGTGGCCTACTTCTACGTGTACACAGTATCGATGGTGTGGGCGGTGGTTTTTTTCTATGGAAATGCAGCTATGTGGACTGAAGTAGCCGTTGTACTCGCTTTGAGTTCTTGCAGCGTTACTTGCCTTACAAAATTTATATTTATGAAATTATATAAGTAAGTATAAATATTAAATTTTATAAGTTTTTATATCTTTGTTTAGCTGATCATGAGTTCGATTCCTGTTTGATCAATTAATAATTTGATTTTCATATTCAAAAGAGACATAGTTTCTACCGAAATATTTGGAAAATTGAATAAAAAAGAATAACTTAACACTAGGTTTTCTCAGTCTTACCTTTTAAGATATTATAATGTGCGTGTTCGATTATGTAAGATATTTATTTAATGTTATTTTAAACAGGAAAGAAATAAACGATACTGTTGGTAAGTTTCTAAAATGTGACGCCCAAGTGATATCAGATACAAGATTCGCTAAGAACCTCCTAATGAGACTTAGAGCGGTCAAGACGAGAGCTACTATCATCTGGGTGTCCTTTGTAGCAGATGGCCTGGTTTATATATTGATGCCTTACCTTACACCTGGAAGACACTTTGTTAATGAAATCTACCTTATATATGGTAATAAAGTGACTTACATTATTAAAAATATGCAAACTTAATAAATACCTACTAAGTCTGTTTGTGACTCTAGAATTTTAATATTCAGTTATTTTGGGACCACGTACTATTAGAAAATAAAAAAGTAAATTAACGGCATACGTGTAAATACACATATTTCCATTACAAATACTTTAATGACGATAAAACCTTCATTTCCAGGTCTGGTCCCTATGCTAGAATCACCTAATTATGAGATAGCTCTACTTCTCACAACTATCACAACTGGTTTCGGCATTTACACAATGGTGAGTGTTGCAGTATACGTGATCGTCATAGTCGGTTACGCCGAAGCTCAATTGGACGCCTTAAGCGAAGAGTTAAGAAATGTTTGGATCGACAGCCAAAATTTCTACAATGAAATTAGACGTAATATTGAAAAACGTCATATCATTTACAACAAATACAGAATAACAAATGAATTTATTGATATCCGTTTGAGAGATATCATCAAATTTCATGTTATAATTATTGATTTGGTTCGTGAGTTGGACAGAGAATTTCGTCCAATTTTGGGCTTGGAGTGCAGTATTACGGCATTTTCTATAATCGCAGAACTACTTGGTGGCTTAAAATATACTTACCTACAGTTGCCATTTTCCTTAATCCACGCGTCCATGGACTGCCTTGCTGGCCAACGTCTTATCGATGCTTGCAATCATTTTGAAGAAGCTGCGTATGATTGCGGATGGGAAAATTTTAGTATTAAAAACCAAAAAAAGATTTTGATAATATTGAGATTATCGCAAAAGACCTTGATGCTGTCAGCTGGTGGGATGGCTAAGTTGAATTTTAATTTTCTGATGTTGACACTGAAGTCTACTTATTCAACCTATATGACCTTGGAATCTACAGTCAAGTAGTTAAACCATATTTAAAGTTTTTAATATCTTTCACTATGAAATGGATTTAATACAACAGATATGTCTTTTATTATTTATACTAGTAAATGTATTTACTAAATCTCACAAATTGAATTATGGATACTTTTAATTTCTCAATAAAAATATATTTTTGAATATGAATATTCTGTTTATACTGTCTATAAAATTTGTTGAATTTTATTAATCTTTTTTTATATTGAACATAATTTGAATATTCATAATTTAATATTTAAATATTCCTGAATAGTGTAATAGGCTTTACACACGAGCACTGGCATGGCAAATTTAATTGAGGAATTTTATTATAAACTACTTTTACTAAAAGATCGTTTACTAAAAGATCTCGGCCTGTCTAGAACTATTATAAATTCACTTCTAGAATGCACTTCGAAGACGGCTTTGGTACAATCATTTAAAATTTGGTTAGGTAGTGGGAGGAACTCGAACAGTGAAGGTGGGCGTTAATGCATTTTAAAGGGGCCCTTTAGACCTACACTTAGGTAGCAAGTCAGATGGGCACGGCACCCTCATGGTGAATCCATGGAACGCTAAGTAGTTTCTGCTCAAATATCGCTTTTTGTGCAAATCCCAATTGTGGTTCATCAGAACAAATAGAGCTTTTGAGGAAAATTGCTATTTCTAAAATTGCTCTAGAACAATACTCGTGAAAAAATACTGACTGCACCTAGCAAAGACCATTTATGTTTTTCAGAAATTAAATGTTGGAGAAAGCTGTTAAATATTTCTTTTTCTGTTTACAAGAAACGTATAAAAAATAAATTACTTCGCCGCCTGCAAATAATGTGAAGATTATTAAGATTGTTTCCATTCAAAGTTTTATCACTTTCCAGAACTTTCTTAACCAAATTTTCTTTTCTTGATGACCTAAAATTAGAAGTTTGAAGCATCACATTTATTTTCTCGCTGTTTATTTATGAATTAAGTACGATTGCAGCGGATGATCCAAAAAGAAACTAAATCTCTATAATTATTTGTTAAAAAAAATTATAATCTGATTTATAACTAAAATGGTGACTTGCTCGATGTTACAGACAATAGTGATATTATAATTAACATTAATTACCAAAATAGAGACTCTACGTTTTAAATATCATGCCACTAGAATTCCCGGATCTGATGGAATATACTGAACAATTTATATGAATTATGACTAAGCGATCCCAGGATAGTGTGGGAACGGCAGATCCTCAGTGTTCGTGGGAAGAATTTCTTATTCTTGTGATACGTAGTATACTTTTGTTACATGAGTAAAATGAAAATTACAATTTATTGCCTAATTATGCCTTTATATGTGGATACTTAACTCAAGATTAATAGAACTGGTTAAATTATTGTTTATATCAAAAAAATATCCTTTTATTAAATACTTACTTATTAAATACTTACTTTTATTAAGTACTTAAAATAATAAGAAAAGATTAAGAGTCAATTTAAATGAGGTAGAAATCAGAGCGAAAAGTATAACCTGGAGTTCAGTAAAAATACTAAAATGTGCTGTTTTGTTAATAAAAAACAATGATTTTAATTATTTATTCGTGAATCATTAAAAACATAGCTAACTGTTTGTACTACATATAAATATATATAACTATAATTTTTAACGCAGTAATTTCAAATATGTGTTCATAAATGTTTTTCTAATATATTCAAAGTAGTGTCAGAACCTAAGCACCTAGACGAGACAGAAACACAATTCTAAATATTAATTATAGATTTGTCTTCTAATTTTTATTTGTTGTAACAGTGGACTGCAGCGTTGTATACGCCGAGTAAGTTGATCTTATCACGGTCATCAGAAATGGGTAGCCTAGTATAGCGATACCGCCGGCAGAAAGTGTTAATGTTTTTTGGGAATTCCTAAGCATCAAGAGAACTGTTTTCTGATTAGCCACATCATAGTTCTCCCATTCACAATCGTATAATGATTTTTCAAATATCATACTTGCTTCTAACAATCTTTGGCCGATCAAACAGTCTAAGAATATTTGATGAAATGTATACGGTAATTGGAGGTAAGTGTACTCCAAGCCACCCAATAATTCGGCAACAATTGATATAAAGAGAAGCGTAAACTCAATGATATATATAATTCTGAACTTTTGTTCAACATTATTTCTGAGCTTAATATTCATTATGTGAAGTCTGATAATATCTCTCAAGCGGTTCTTTATAAATATGTTCCTGATAGCATTTTGTATTCTGTCGTCAAGAATATTATTCTGTTCCATTACTTTTTCGTAGAATTTTTTACTATCTTGCCAGAGGTTAAGCAATTCCTCACTCAGTGCCAGCAATTGAGCTTCTATGTAGCCGACTATGACCACCATAAAAACTACTATAGTCGACAGGCTAAAAACTGCAATGGTTATTGAAGACATCATTAACATTGTTGCTATTTCATAATTCGGAGATTCTAGCATTGGCTCCAGACCTATAAAGAAAATATTTAATTTCTTCATTCTTGGCATTTGATATTTGCTAAGAGACCAAAAATAATTTTTTTAGCGTTAGTTTGACATTATTTAACATTTGTAGTAGCAAGTGTATACAGAAACAAACCGTATATAATATTTGTAACTTATTTAAAATAAAGAATTTAAGATCTGTTTTACTTACCATAAATGACATACATATCTTCAGTCAAGTGACGTCCAGGCCTTAGAATAGAGATTAAAATATAAACCACGCCGTTGACGACGAAGGCTACCCAAATAGTGAGAGCTCTCCTCTTCACAACTCTAAGATTCTTGATAATGTTATTAGCAAAACGAGTTTGAGATGATACAAGACGATCACATTTCATATATTCATAAACCAAATCTCTTACTGTTGTTCTGTAATTTATTTTACACACCAAATCGATCCAAAATCCAAGATTTTAATAAAAGATTTTTGTTTAAAATGTTAAAAAACTCACTCATATAACTTGATATAAAAGAATTTAATCATTCCTGAAGCACTGCACACTCCCAATGATACCTCTACGAAGCAAGCCGTAACAAGACCACATTCTTGACATCGGATTAGAAAGAACCACAGCA
Organism: Dione vanillae; assembly: GCA_037178615.1. Taxonomy (NCBI): domain Eukaryota; kingdom Metazoa; phylum Arthropoda; class Insecta; order Lepidoptera; family Nymphalidae; genus Dione; species Dione vanillae. Next base: position 1,031,891 of record JAZFAU010000187.1, on the reverse strand, counting down.
TTGAAAATACGTAGGCGTAGATGTAGCAGGCTCCAGCCATAATGATCAATATGTAAATGATCCAAGGGATCGCTGAAACATGTGAAAATATTAATCACTAATGATAAAAATATCACAGATTAAATCAATGTATTAAAAAATTTATAAATTCAATAGTAATTAAATAATAAATTACATCTATTATAATTTCCCTTCACTCCGAAATTGTACCAAAATGTTTTAATGAATTTTGCTTCAAATATACATTCCCATGTAAACTTTTTAATTTTTATTTCAATAATAATCACAAACATCTCAGAGCTAAAGTAAAAATGATTATAAGTATAGATTTCAAAGAACGATGTTGAAGTGTAATGGAAACAGATCAGCTTGGGGCGGTGAGAACCGTTCTTTCTGGCTACCCTGCCATATGTAGGATACTCCGTCCCTCTTGGATTTTCTAACATTTCCTTCGTGTTAGCTATGATAAATTTGTTTACGTTGTTATTCATATTTCTATTAAATAATTTAACCAAACAAAGTTACTTACGTCTGATATCGTTCTGATCAATGTTAATAGTCAATCCTCTGAATAGAATAGCAACGTTCCCTAGCAAAGTACGTAAGTCACTGTGGTCCAGACCCAACTTGCCAAGTTTCATTTTTAACTTCATATATATAAAGCAAAGTTCTCGTTGGGATGTTAATTACGTCAATGATAGTGAAATAATAAATAATAACAAATACTATGTGAATCAAAAATTAATAAATTAGAAAACGGAAATCCGTTTTCTTGCTCTAGCAACACAAAAAAGTGCCGTTGAGTTTCGCCATTCAACTCGCAAATATTTGGATTTCAGAGAGATTTTTTTCTATTTTTGGAAGGAAGCAAAGAAAACGAGGACCGTCGTGGCGCAGAGGCGTAAGCGTCTGCCTGTAAACGCGACGGTTTCTGGTTCGATCCCCAGTCGGAGAAGATGGATTTTTCTATTTCCATTTTCTTCGCTCTGGCAAACTAGGCAAAGCGCGGCGTTGAGTTCCGCCACTCAACACGCAATGCCTCAAACACGGCGGAAAGCGGGGACGAAGAAAGCAGGGGCTAAGCAACGGAGTGTCTTAACATTAGGTTCCCACGGCCCCTGCAGTTCCCTCTGCCTACCCTGCCTAGTGCGGGATAAAGCGTGAAGCTAAAAAAAAAAAAAGCAATGAACTGATTTATCAGACTTTCGATTTTCTCTATATTGTATATAAGGTATAGAGTTATACACATATAACACATAACAGCTCTATATAATATAAACTATATATATATATATATATATATATATATATATATATATATATATATATATATATATATATATATATATATATATATATATATTCTTATTTATATAAAAAATTAATGACAAAGGCCTTATGTAAAAAATTTCAGAACTTATATAAATATAATTGAGTGTAAAATTAAAATAAATTTATAAAAAATAATAGATATAAAACTTCAAGTATATTATAATATATATATATATATATATATATATATATATATAATATATATATATATATATATATATATATATATATATATATATATATATATATATATATATATATATATATATATATCTCTTAGATCTGGCCTATATAATACTTTACATTCAAAATAAATATAAACATATTACTTTAATTTGGAACTTATTTTAAATATACATAAACTTGAATATAACATTTATACTTAGTTTAGCGACCATATATTGTACTAAATATTTTGTTATATAAAATGATGGTGTAAAGATATACAATTGTATTGCTTAATAAATATAGGAAAAGTCAATTACTTAAAACCTCCACGCTTGGTATTGGTAAATATTGTTTACCGGACTTTGATAGTACACATGAGACCTCCTGTTTCGTGACAAGATAAAGATCGAACTCCACGACCGTAATCGTTAGATGAAACAGAGGTGTGTAAAGCAGTTAGAGAATAAAATTCGTTATAATAATATTCTAACAATATAATTATTATTCGGGAATAAGATAGCTACTAATACCATATCTATATTAAATAGATTATATAGGATTAGCTATATATAGAGTATGGTCACTATCTATAACTGATATAATATATAAAATAATATAGTGTAAATATCCAATATATATATTAACGTACGCAGGGATCACAAAAATTTTGTTTACGGATGGTTTTTACAATTGAGCAGTATTTAATAAACCAAAAGACCGTATTTTGCTGGAAGCTCTAAAGAAGCTTCGCAATTAGTAAACAGAGTACAACGTGGGCATTATCCCACTTCAGTGATGGTTTGGTGGGGTGTTAGCTATGAAGGGGTGACTGAGCCATATTTTTGTGAAAAAGGTATTAAAACGTCGGCACAAGTTTATCAAAATACCATTCTTGAGACGGTAGTTAAGACTTTAACTAACACCATGTTCAATAACAAATAATGGTGCTTTCAACAAGACTCGGCACCGGGTCATCGATCTCGATCCACCCAATCTTGGTTGAAAACTAACGTTCCGGACTTTATCAGCACTGAAAACTGGCCGTCGTCAAGTCCTGACCTAAATCCATTGGATTATGATTTATGGTCAGTTTTAGAGAGTAAGGCTTGCTCTAAACGCCATGATAATTTGGAGTCCCTAAAACGATCCATTCGGTTGGCAGTGAAGAATTTTCCTCTAGAAAGAGTTCATGCTGCTATTGATAACTGGCCTCAACGTTTAAAAGACTGTATTGCAGCCAATGGGGACCACTTCGAATAAACATTGTATATTTTTAATAGTTATATATTGATGTATTAAACTAACTCACTATGAAAGGAATAAATGTTACGTATAAAAAAAAATCGTGCTTTTCTTTATAACAATATTTATGGCAAGACTAAGTATATATACGTACATGGACAATAAAATTTTACAAGTATGTCCTGAGTGTCCTCTTCGTACTGTCCTTTTGAACCAGAATTTCAATTTATAATTGCCAGAAAAACTAATTGACTTCGAAGTTAATATAAAGGACGGTTTCATTTTTATCGCTTAGAATAAATTAACAGAGCTTGAGTGACACTCAAATTACTTAATTGGTTTTAATTGTAATGAAAAAGTATTTATTTTTTCAAATACAAATAACTTGTGATATTCACTATTAGTAACCGCGATTGTGCTGTTTTAAAAAAAATACGTTACAATTTATCATTGTAGGCTTGATCCCACTTGTGAAAAATACTTTATAGAGGAAAATATAGCTCTTTCAAAATTGAGTTTTAGGTTACACGTAGATGTAACCTAAAGAATGGATGAAAATGAGCATGAATCGATAGTAGCGCCCTTTTTAAATAGTAAAACAGCATGAAGATGAATCGAAAGATGATTGAATTAAAGTTTAATTTGACGCAATAAATTTCTTTGTAAAAAGTTAAGAGATTTGCAATGAGACAGGAGCTCCTGAGAGTGGACTTCTACGAAATAAACGCTGTCTTATTAAGAGTAAGTTCTCAATATGAATATTTATTTAAAAAGTTAAATTTTCTCCCGTTGTTCCCTCCCACTAGTATAACCATGAAATAGCAAGTACTACAATTAGTGAGTACTTAGTCTGACGTTCACAACCACAATGAAGTTTTAAATCCCAAAATCCATATTTTTGAATTAAACTTCATCCAGTCCTTCTATATTATAAGCGAACAAAGGGTTCTTTATTTAAACGTATACCTCTAGTAAACCATTGGTATTTTCCTTTTATAAACATCACACCTTACTTATATTTGTTGCTGTACAAATATAAATGTCAATCAAATTATACCTCCATGATTAAAGTAAATGTACCTGTAATTATACAAATTAAATTTTAAACTAACACCTGCAAATTTCTAATTATAAAAAAATAAACGCCATTATGGCTGTGTATGAGATATATGTCAAAGAAAGGGGGTTTATTCTTGTTTTTATGCGGTGGTCGAATTTATTGTAAAATAGTGTAGTGGTTTTCTTTCGCCATGTTCACTGGAGTACGATATTTTATGGTGTCGTAGGAACAGAGTCTAGAACTACCCACGACCTTCTCCATAAAATCATTTACTCGCTTCTTACGATACCCACAAGGAGGTGCTATTCTACTACCCGGTATCGACATTCAGTCTTGAATCCATTGTTTTTGAGGTTAGATTTGGTCTGGGTATTCATGATTTGATAGCGGATGGGATGTGTGCAATAAAAACTATGCTGACGACGACTGTTGCCTGCGTACTAAACTTAAAGTTGCAGTTTAAATATTTTGTTATTAATTATAAGGCAATACAAAACAATAACTTTTGAAAGATCTTTGTTTTATTTCCGGTTAGGCCACTTGTATTGTTGCAATGAGTAACCTAATTATGACCAAATGTTTAAATATTATATAAGAAAACTGTTGTGCTAATTTCACTATCTGAAAGTAAGTTTTCCTGGCGAACGAAACAAACCTGAAGTGACGACAAAAATACCTAGACTGTCGATTTTTTTTTAACTGTTATTTTAATCAATATAATTTTTTTTTTTAAGCTTCACGCTTTATCCTGCACATGGCAGGGTAGGCAGAGGGAACTGCAGAAACCATATGAACCTAGTGTTAAGACACTCCGTTGCTTAGTCCCTGCTTTTCTCCGTCTCCGCTTTCCGCCGTTTTCGGAAACTCGACGCCGCACGTTACCTAGTTTCTTTAGAAAGAAATTATTATATAAAATGCATTCGCTCCAGCTTCCACCGCATACAAATTACCTTTCAACTCATTTTTACTTTTGAGTACCTAAGTATCTTAAAGCTTTAAGGATATTTATTTCATAGAAATATCATTTTTACCAGTTTAACGAAAGGGATTCACAAATCACAATATCGCAACCAAGCAAGATATACTGATATAACTATTTTTTTATGTCTTCAAGCTTTATCCAGTACGTAGCAGGGTAGGCAGAGGGAACCTTGTGTTAAGACTAATTTTTAAAATTCATATAAGCAAGTTTTGGGATTTAATTGCGTCACTGATAGTGAAATAATAAATAATAACAAATACTATGTGAATCAAAAATTAATAAATTAGAAAACGGAAATCCGTTTTCTTGCTCTAGCAACACAAAGAAGTGCCGTTGAGTTTCGCTATTCAACTCGCAAATATTTGGATTTTCAGAGAGATTTTTTTCTATTTTTGGGAAGGAAGCAAAGAAAACGAGGACCGTCGTGGCGTGGCGGCGTAAGCGTCTGCCTGTAAACGCGACGGTTACTGGGTTCGATCCCCAGTCGGAGAAGATGGATTTTTCTATTTCCATTTCCTTCGCTCTGGCAAACTAGGCAAAGCGCGGCGTTGAGTTCCGCCACTCAACACACAATGCCTCAAAAACGGCGGAAAGTGGGGACGGAGAAAGCAGGGGCTAAGCAACGGAGTGTCTTAACATTAGGTTCCCACGGCCCCTGCAGTTCCCTCTGCCTACCCTGCCTAGTGCGGGATAAAGCGTGAAGCTAAAAAAAAAAAAAAGCAAAGAACTGAGTGATCAGACTTTCGATTCTCTCCACCTTCTGTGCTCTAAAGGATATAGGATTGTATGACGACATAAAAGACAACACAGCGTCTAACTAAATACAACTTATATATATATATATATATATATTATATATATATATATATATATATATATATATATATATATATATATATATATATATATATATATATATATATATATATATATATATATATATATATATATATATATATATATATATATATATATATAGATATATATATATATATATATATATATATATATATATATATATATATATATATATATATATATACATATATATATATATATATATATATATATATATATATATATATATATATATATATATATATACTTAGTCTGGCCATAAATACTGTTACTATTCAAAAAAAGAAAATATTACGTTTGAATTTAAAATCTGTCATTTTTATATGATTGCTTGATGTGTTTTCTTATTTTCGCGCCATTATATTGTTAAATATTTTGTTATATTAAAATGGAGTGGGGTGATAAAGAGAACCGAATCGCTGTGATTGCCTTACATAAAGTAGGTATGGAGAAAAGTGCAATTTTTAAAACCCTCCACCCGCTTGGTATTAGTCAAATGTTTGTTTACCGGGCTATTGATAGGTACAATGATCCCTCCTCTGTTTGTGACAGAAAAAGATCTGGCCGTCCACGTACCGTTCGTGTGAAAAAGGTGATTAAAGCAGTTAGGGAAAGAATTCGAAGAAATCCTGTCCGTAAGCAAAAGATTTTATCTCGGGAGATGAAGATAGCTCCTAGAACCATGTCGCGTATATTAAAAGATGACTTAGGACTTGCAGCCTATAAGAGACGTACTGGTCACTTCTTAACTGATAATTTAAAGAAGAATAGGGTGGTAAAATCCAAACAACTACTTAAGCGGTACGCAAAGGGAGGTCACAAAAAATTTTGTTTACGGATGAGAAAATTTTTACAATTGAGCAGTATTTTAATAAACAAAATGACCGTATTTATGCTGGAAGCTCTAAAGAAGCTTCGCAATTAGTAAACAGAGTACAACGTGGGCATTATCCCACTTCAGTGATGGTTTGGTGGGGTGTTAGCTATGAAGGGGTGACTGAGCCATATTTTTGTGAAAAAGGTATTAAAACGTCGGCACAAGTTTATCAAAATACCATTCTTGAGACGGTAGTTAAGTCTTTAACTAACACCATGTTCAATAACAAAGAATGGTGCTTTCAACAAGACTCGGCACCGGGTCATAGAGCTCGATCCACCCAATCTTGGTTGAAAACTAACGTTCCGGACTTTATCAGCACTGAAAACTGGCCGTCGTCAAGTCCTGACCTAAATCCATTGGATTATGATTTATGGTCAGTTTTAGAGAGTAAGGCTTGCTCTAAACGCCATGATAATTTGGAGTCCCTAAAACGATCCATTCGGTTGGCAGTGAAGAATTTTCCTCTAGAAAGAGTTCGTGCTGCTATTGATAACTGGCCTCAACGTTTAAAAGACTGTATTGCAGCCAATGGGGACCACTTCGAATAAACATTGTATATTTTTAATAGTTATATATTGATGTATTAAACTAACTCACTATGAAAGGAATAAATGTTACGTATAAAAAAAAATCGTGCTTTTCTTTATAACAATATTTATGGCAAGACTAAGTATATATATGTACATGGACAATAAAATTTTACAAGTATGTCCTGAGTGTCCTCTTCGTACTGTCCTTTTAAACCAGAATTTCAATTTTTAATTGCCAGAAAAACTAATTGACTTCGAAGTTAATATAAAGGACGGTTTCATTTTTATCGCTTAGAATAAATTAACAGAGCTTGAGTGACACTCAAATTACTTAATTGGTTTTAATTGTAATGAAAAAGTATTTATTTTTTCAAATACAAATAACTTGTGATATTCACTATTAGTATACCGCGATTGTGCTGTTTTAAAAAAAATACGTTACAATTTATCATTGTAGGCTTGAATCCCACTTGTGAAAATACTTTTATAGAGAAAATATAGCTCTTTCAAAATTGAGTTTTAGGTTACACGTAGATGTAACCTAAAGAATGGATGAAAATGAGCATGAATCGATAGTAGCGCCCTTTTTAAATAGTAAAACAGCATGAAGATGAATCGAAAGATGATTGAATTAAAGTTTAATTTGACGCAATAAATTTCTTTGTAAAAAGTTAAGAGATTTGCAATGAGACAGGAGCTCCTGAGAGTGGACTTCTACGAAATAAACGCTGTCTTATTAAGAAGTAGTTCTCAAATATGAATATTTATTTAAAAAGTTAAATATTTTCTCCCGTTTGTTCCCTCCCACTAGTATAACCATGAAAATAGCAAGTACTACAAATTAGTGAGTACTTAGTCTGACGTTCACAACCACAATGAAGTTTTAAATCCCAAAATCCATATTTTTGAATTAAACTTCATCCATCCTTCTATATTATAAGCGAACAAAGGGTTCTTTATTTAAACGTATACCTCTAGTAAACCATTGGTATTTTCCTTTTATAAACATACACACTTACTTATATTTGTTGCTGTACAAATATAAATGTCAATCAAATTATACCTCCATGATTAAAGTAAATGTACCTGTAATTATACAAATTAAATTTTAAAACTAACACCTGCAAATTTCTAATTATAAAAAAATAAACGCCATTATGGCTGTGTATGAGATATATGTCAAAGAAAGGGGGTTTTATTCTTGTTTTTATGCGGTGGTCGAATTTATTGTAAAAATAGTGTAGTGGTTTCTTTCGCCATGTTCACTGGAGTACGATATTTTATGGTGTCGTAGGAACAGAGTCTAGAACTACCCACGACCTTCTCCATAAAATCATTTACTCGCTTCTTACGATACCCACAAGGAGGTGCTATTCTACTACCCGGTATCGACATTCAGTCTTGAATCCATTGTTTTTGAGGTTAGATTTGGTCTGGGTATTCATGATTTGATAGCGGATGGGATGTGTGCAATAAAAACTATGCTGACGACGACTGTTGCCTGCGTACTAAACTTAAAGTTGCAGTTTAAATATTTTGTTATTAATTATAAGGCAATACAAAACAATAATTTTTGAAAGATCTTTGTTTTATTTCCGGTTCGGCCACTTGTTGCAATGAGTAACCTAATTATGACCAAATGTTAAATATTATATAAGAAAACTGTTGTGCTAATTTCACTATCTGAAAGTAAGTTTTCCTGGCGAACGAAACAAACCTGAAGTGACGACAAAAATACCTAGACTGTCGATTTTTTTTTAACTGTTATTTTAATCAATATAATTTTTTTTTTAAGCTTCACGCTTTATCCTGCACATGGCAGGGTAGGCAGAGGGAACTGCAGAAACCATATGAACCTAGTGTTAAGACACTCCGTTGCTTAGTCCCTGCTTTTCTCCGTCTCCGCTTTCCGCCGTTTTCGGAAACTCGACGCCGCACGTTACCTAGTTTCTTTAGAAAGAAATTATTATATAAAATGCATTCGCTCCAGCTTCCACCGCATACAAATTACCTTTCAACTCATTTTTACTTTTGAGTACCTAAGTATCTTAAAGCTTTAAGGATATTTATTTCATAGAAATATCATTTTTACCAGTTTAACGAAAGGGATTCACAAATCACAATATCGCAACCAAGCAAGATATACTGATGTAACTATTTTTTTATGTCTTCAAGCTCAAGTACGTAGCAGGGTAGGCAGAGGGAACCTTGTGTTAAGACACTCCGTTGCTTCCCACCTTTTTCCAGGCATTGCGTGTTGAATGACGGAATTCGACGCCGCACTTTGCCTAGTTGCCAGAGCGAAGAAAATGGAAATAGAAAAATTCATCTTCCCCAAGTGGGAATCGAACCCACAATCCGTCACGTTTAGTGGTGGACGCTTCCGCTCTGCGCCACGGCGGTCCTGTAACTACTGCTATACTAAATATATAAATTGTAATAGATGTTATATACATTTATTTATCCTTCTCACTAATAAGTGACTGCACATTGAATGGGTGAGAAAATAAATATAATACTTCAAACTTTTAATTTTAGGTCATCAAGAAAAGAAAATTTGGTTAAGAAAGTTCTGGAAAGTGATAAAAGTTTGAATGGAAACAATCTTAATAATCTTCACATTATTTGCAGGCGGACGAGGAAATTTATTTTTATACTTTCTTACAAAAACAAAAAGAAATATTTAATAGGTTTCTCGAATATTTAAGTTTTGAAAAACAAAATGGCCTTTTTAGGTACATATAGTGTGTATTAATAATTTTTTCATGTTAAATTACAAATTTATTGTTCTAGAACATTTTACAAATAACAATTTTCCACAAAAGCTCTATTTGTTCTGATGAACCACAATCGAGACTTGCACAAAAAGCGATATAAAAACGATTTACATTAAAATTCCTCAATCGATTCTAAATTTTCGGAAATTTAAAAAGGAGACGGTTTGAAGCTTCCCACTTCCACAATTCCCACTCGTGGAAGATGAATTTTTCAGTTTCCATTTTCTTCGCTTTGGCAACTAGGCAAAGCGCGTCGTTAAGTTCCGCCACTCAACACGTAATGACTCGAAAAAGGCGGAAAGCGGGTATGGAGAAAGCAGGGACTAAGCAACAAAGTGTCTTAACACCTCACGTTCATATGATTTCTGCAGTTCCCTCTGCCTACCCTGCAATATGCGGGATAAAACGTAAATGGTAAAAAAAATAAGAAAATACAAAAAACAGTGCTCGTAAGCAAAACCTTTTACACTGTTCAGGAATATTTAAATGTTCCGTTTGAAAAAATGCTTGTGAAAGATCTGCTTACATTTGTAATTTAAAAAAATAATTGTTCATAAAAAAGATTTAGATGAAAATATAATAAAAATCTTTTAAATAATAATTTATTATGACTGTCTCATTTAAAGGTACACAAGATTCATAATCTAATTTATGAAATTGTCTTAGTAAATAAAATATTTAAATAATTAAAGATCTATTTCTTGTAAAGAACCAATTTATTTTAACGACGTAGATTCTTAATAAATTCCATAGAGAAAGATATTAAAAAGATATAGAATTTAAATATAGTTTAGCTACTTGACTGTAGACTCTTAGGTCAGATATGTTGAATAAGCAGACTTAAGTGTCATCATCAGAAATTAAAATTCAACTTAGCCATCCCACCAGCTGACAGCATCAAGGTCTTTTGCGATAATCTCAATATTATCAGAATCTTTTTTTGGTTTTTAATACTAAAATTTTCTCGTTCACAATTATACGCAGCTTCTTCAAAATGATTGCAAGCATCGATGACATGTTGGCCAGCGAGGCAGTCCATGGAGGCGTGGATTAAGGGAAATGGCAACTGCTGGGTGCTGCAATGGCAGCCACTACGTAATTTTGTGATTATAGAGATCGCCATAAACTAGGCAAAGCACGGCGTTGAGTTCCACCACTTAACACCCAATGCCTCGCAGAAAGCTAAAAGCAGGGACGGTGAGAGCATGGACTAAGCAACGGAATGTCTTAACACTGGGTTCATATGATTCCTGCAGGTCCCTTTGCCTACCCTGCAATATGCGGGATAAAGCGTGAAGCTATGAGCTACTGCATTTCAAGCCAAAAGTTGGACGAATTTCTCTGTCAAACTCATGAACTAAACCAATAATGATAATATGAAATTTGATGATATCTCTCAAAAGGATTTCTATAAATTCGTTTGTTATTCTGTATTTGTTATAAATGACGTGACGTTTTTTAATATTACGTCTAATTTCGTTGAAATTTTGACTGTTCATAAATTTTGGATGACAGTGGTGATAGTTGTGAGGAGTAGAGCTATCTCATAATTAGGCGGTTCTAGCATAGGGACCAGACCTGGAATTGAAGGTTTTATTGACATTAAAGAATTTGTAATCGAATTATGTGTAATATTTGGAATTATTTAGATCAATAAGAATGTATAGAACATTCACACAATCTATTTATTTATTTTCTACGAGATCGAGGTCTCAAATAAAAAATATTAAATTCTAAAGGCACAATTATAGAGTCAGTAGGCATTTATTAAGTTTGCATATTTTTGATTATGTAAGTCATGTTATCACCATATGTAAGATAGGTTTCATTAACAAAGTGTCTTCCAGGTGTAAGGTATCTTGTATCTGACATCTCTTGGGCGTCTCATTTTAGTTTTTGTTTTCAAATTTTAAGGAAACTCAGGAAATTTGGACTCAATTACGATGAGTTTCCTGACATGAGACATAAGACTTATAACTATAGATATATTCAAAAGCTGTGATTGTAAGTGTTATTAATAATACTTTTAATAAGAACTTATACCTAAAAAATTACACAACATTTATAAGGAATAATAGTTTTTACTTATTTATCGTGTTTACGTTATTACGTACGTGTTTCAAAAGGAGTGCTACATAAACGCGGCATTGAAGGTATCAAAAATTATTTAAAAAATTGTAAAGATCGAGTTCATTATGATTAATATTAATTCCTTTTATTATGTATTAATATTAATATGATTAATATTTATGATAAGAACATATAGTATAAGTTAAAAACAGGTACGTACCAAAATTTTGGAAAAACGTGTTAAAAAGACAACTTATCTCGTGGGTCAAAATATATTTCAAATTACTTCAATTCTTTTTATTACAGAAATTTTACAAGAATTTCTTTCATATTCTACTTTCTTACGTTAGTCGGGAGCATTATTTACTTTTATGTGTACATGCTGTCAATGATCTGGCTGGTATGTTTCTACTACGGAAGAGCTGGCAACTGGACCGCAGTGGCCGTAGTTTTGTCTTTATTCTCATGCAGTATACCATGTTTTACAAAACTAAATAGATTATATCAAAATAACATTAAAAATTATCAAAAACTTTACAGGAAGTATTAATTGCTAATATTACTCGAAGGAGGTAATATTGCGATAATCACTTAATTACAAGAAATTATCAATCTATTATGTCATAAATGAACGTTAATGAGGCCTTAATTTATTAGATATAAGCTATTATTTTCTGTCATATCAGTCAGTCTAATTTTCAATACAATTCATAAAGAATTGTGAAGCAATTATTACTGAGTCAAAATGATTTGGATTACTAACTGCAAGATTTTAAGAAAACACTCTTCTTTGATTAAAAATTGATAAGTGACATTTGAATGTGAAAAGTAACAAATAAAATAAATTATATGCAATTTTGTTATATTTATTGTAGATAATATATTCATTTGTAAAATAAATACTAATGCTAATTAAATCAAAATAAATATTAATAAAAGATGGAGCAGTCTACGTTTAATTTACGTGCACGAGTTTGGACGAAGTTGAGGAAATTCGCATTAGATCATGATGACTTTACAACTATTATGGAAAACATAAATTCCTTGCTAAGAGTTTTGACTATTAATATTTTCAAAAATTCTAAACGTAAGTGTATTTTTTATGGATTGTCGTGGCGCAGAGGCGTAGCGTCTATCTGTAAATGCGACGGTTTGTGGGTTCGATTCCCACTCGGATTTGAATGGATGGATGGATTTTTCTATTTCCATTTTCTTCGCTCTGAAAACTAGGCAAAGCGCGGCGTTGAGTTCCACCACTGAACACGCAATACTTCGAAAAATGCGGAAAGCGGGGACTCAACGCGGGAAGCAACGGAGTGTCTTAATACTAGGTTAGAATTGTATATATTACATAGTATAAATAAAAGTCGTTTAGGCTGTAATAACATTTTTAAGTATATATATATATATATATATATATATATATATATATATATATATATATATATATATATATATATATATATATATATATATATATATATATATATATATATATATATATATATATATATATATATATATATATATGTTTATTTCAACAGCAATATCTTTCATCTATTATATTATTTTAATAATTGGAAGCTTTGCTTATTCTTACGCCTACATATTGTCAGTTATATGGATGGCATGTTTCTATTATGGGAGGACTGGCAATTGGACCGCAATGGCGATTGTCTTATCACTGTTCGCATGCAGCATCACGAGCTTTATTAAACTCATATTTATGAAGCTCAATGCGTAAGTTTAAACCTATACCCTAAAGGGTATAGGCATTCGAAACTGGTTTCTTGTTTCTGAATTATTAGTCATTTTAATACTATATATAAAGTCAAAACTTCATAAAAGTAATATCAGATTTTTTTGCAGAGAAAATGTCCAAGAAATGGTGGAAAAATTTCTCCAGTGTCATGCCCAAATAGTGCCTGGAACGCGATTCTCTAAAAATATTCGAAAACATCTTAAAATAGTTAAACGGCGAGCCATTGTTATTTGGGTATTTGGAGTGCTTAATGGAGTTATTTACGTGTTACTGCCATTCATGATGCCTGGGAGACATTTTACTACAGATTTATATGTTATTTATGGTAAATTGAATTTAATTTTTATCTATTAATAATAAATTTTGCCAGGTAGATAGGGGAGGACGTTCCAAATTTAGTAACATTTTTATATCTATATTATATAATTTCTGGCGATGTTCGAATTATATAGAAATGTTCACAATTCGTGGTTTCGACAAAACCGAAACATAAAGGTTTTTTATCGTTTTCAAAGCAAGATTTTTTTATAATCTGTACACTACAGTATAACATACTACAGTCTGCTTATGCCCTACATATTATAAATGTGAATATTTGATAATAATTTTAAGGTTGATATTTCCACGTAATCTTGAGAAAAGTAGTCTTGATGACCATATTCACAGACAGAAAGATAACGGAATAATCTGAAGTAACCTTAGCTTAAATCAGGAATCATAATTGGAACACGAATGAGGATTTCGAACCAATAGAGTAAAGCAAGAAACATGGGAAATATGTTCTACCAATATGTTGTACCTGCTGTTAATAATGGTCTAGTATAATATAAAAAAAATACCGAATATACATAATATTTAACCCTTTTTATTTGTGCTCGCATTTAACTTATAATATTTATTGGCTTCCAGGTTTGGTCCCAATGTTTGAATCACCAAATTTTGAAATAGCAACAGCCATAAATATTACAAGTATTGCTTTCGGCATATACACTCTAGTCAGTATTGCTGCGTACATCATAGTCATAGCCGGTTATATAGAATCTCAGATGCATGCTCTGTGTGAAGAACTAAAAAACATTTGGGATGATAGCAGAAATGTGTTTAAAATACACAAACGGAAATCAAACGAAACGGAAGATATAGCAAACCAGTTTATTAGAGTGCGTTTGAGAGACATTGTAAAGGTTCACATTGCTAACGTCAATCTTTTGCATGATTTGGAACGAGAGTTAAGAACAAGTTTAATATTGGAATTCGGTCTCATTACTTTTGCAATCACTGCTGAACTCCTTGGTGGTTTCAAGAATACCTATTTACAACTGTCATATACCATATTACAAGTGTATATAGACTGTCTTGTGGGGCAACGCCTTATCGAGGCTTGTAGGCATTTTGAAAATGCACTTTATAGTTGCAAGTGGGAATATTTTGATGTTGAAAACCAAAAAGTTGTTCTCATAATGCTAGGAATGGCTCAGAAGACATTAATGTTGTCAGCTGGAGGCATCGCAAAATTGGATTTCGCTTGTTTAATGGCAATACTTAAATCGACTTATTCTGCTTATACAACATTGAATTCTACTGTGAAATAAAATAAACTTAAGCTACTGTAACATCTTTATTTTCAACAAATGCATTCACAAAAATATTACAATTTAATGATTACAAATATAATGGATATAATGCCGTAATGGTAGTGAGCATTCAGAGGACAGATCCCATCTGTCCCCCCTGTATCTATCCCATCTGTAATGTACAAATAAAAATCCAATCTAAAAAACTACGTTTGCTCGCTCAATTTTTTCCTTTTTGAAGTGAAACTTCTTTAGGCGCATGAGGGTAAAATTTTTACAGATGAAACGTCACGCCGGTATGCAACGGAAGTGCCGGAAAAGAGAGACAGAGTGATCGAGACCGATTGAGAGGGAGTAAGACAGGGCGAACGTAGCATGAGCAACTACCCGTGGAGTGAGAGTAGGGAGCAAGTGAGTGAGAAAGATTGAGAGAAAAAGTGAGACAGAGCGAACGTCGTATCACGCATAGTGCTATGGAGTGTGAGGTAGGAGAGAGCTATAGTGAGAAAGATTGAACAAGAGAGAGAGAGAATACGGGATATCGAGAAAGAATACACGCCCTATTGGTTGTGTATTCGTTTACTAGTTAATTATTAGAACTTTAGATGGCATTTCTGTCGCATAGCGTTTTTTATGATAATTGGTTTGAAGGTTAGGTAGTTTTAATATTTACAAATAACATGTGGTATTTCAACTTGCCACTCGTCATTTGATAATTTAATAAATCATTTACCATAAAATAAAAATATTTCATAAATTCGCTTTTCTAAATTTTGAATTCAAAAACAAAACTTAATTAATAATTTCTAATATTGACAAAAAACACGTGGCATTTTTATTTACTATTCGTCATTTGAGATTTCAATAAATGTTTGTGCATAAAATACTAATAACAATATTTCATAAATTCTTTTGACGAAATTTTAATTTAAAAATTGGAATTTTTAGAGTTATCATTAATTTACAAAAATGTTGTATATATTTAAATTGGATTAGGTATTTTTAATATTTACAAAAAATCACGAGGAATTTTAATTTAATATTCAACATCTGAGATTTGACTACATTATTTTTCAAACAATATAAAATAAATTTATTTTAATGACAATTAAATTCCTAACCTATCTTCCTTTTTCCCTTCCTCTTAATCTTGGAAATTTAAAGTTTTAGATTTGTATAAATATAAACAAGATTTATAAATTAGTTCGCCAAAGAAGTTTCACTACTGACATGTGTACTTTGTACGCACGCATGTTTTTTTTTTCCTTTTCCCATCACGCAGTATGTAAAAGAGAGAGACAGACACTATGCAGACGCTACGCCTCTGCGCCACGACGGTCCTCTAATAATATTTTATGGTAGACTCTTTTGATAAGACCTATATAAGGCAAGAGACGTTAATATAGAAGGAAATGTTACATGTTATTGAAAAATAATGCTTTTCCATGATAATCAAAATTTATTTTACAACAGAATTCAAAGTAGTAAATGCTGAATAAATTGACTTTAGTATAGCCATAAGACTTGGGAAGCTTAAAGAAATCATTTCACCGGCAGACAAGGACATTGTTTTTTGAGCGTTTTGCAATATCACTAAAACTGTCATCATATTATTCTTATCAAAGTGTTCCCAATTAGATGAATATACGGACCTTTCAAAATGTTCACAAGCATCTATGACTTTTTGACCAGTATAGCAATCTATAGCCACTTGCATCAGTGCAAATGGTACTTGTACATATGTGTTCTTCAATCCTCCTAAAAGTTCTGCTGTTAGACCTATTATGAGTAACGTGAATTCTATAGCTATGGCACCCCGGAACACTGATTCCACTTTGTTTATATTTTTTACATTTAATGTGTGTATTCGAACTACATCTTTCAAACGACATTTTATAAAATTGTTTATGATAAGCTTTTTCGTTTTAATATGATCTTCGATTGGATTAGCTTCTCGTAGATGTTTAAAATTTTTATAATACACCTTTGCGTCGTCCCATATAAATAGCATTTCTTGAGCTAACGCTGACATTTGAGCCTCAGTGTAGCCAGTAATTATAATAAAGAAAGCTGTTATGTTAGAAGGTAAGTAAACTGTAACGATAATGCCTGCAACTGATGTTAGATAGGCTACTTCAAAATTAGGACTTTCAAGCACTGGATTTAGCCCTAAAAAAGAAAAAAACAGTATAAAAATAATTGTCAACGAAATATCAAAACGAAATTATCGAATCGGTCTAGTCATATATAATTATATTATTAGATTTAAATTAACTCACCCAGTAAAACGAACTTATCCTCAGGCAAATGGCGACCGGGAATGATAAGAGGCTTTGTAATATATACTAAGCCATTTGACATGATCACAATCCAAAATATGATAGCCCTCTTCTTAACATGTCTCATTGTTTTCAAAATATTTCTTTCAAAGCGACTCTCGGGTATTAATAAGTTGTTACATGTAAGATATTCGGCAACCATGTCTCTAACATTATTTCTGCAAAAAGGTTGTAGTAATGAGATCGGCAAATCAGCTGTAATTTGTAGATAACTTAGTAAAGAATTAGAAATTGCGATATAGTTATTCCTTTTATACAGCTGATTAAATTTAGCATGTATATACTATATAAAGTTCATTACATTTTAAAGCTGCTTAAATGAATGGTATTCGCTGACAATTGATATAATTAAAACTATCAACACTGATTTAAAGTATATCTTTAAAGTAGTGTGTAGTGAATTGCTCTAGATTACTGTATATTTAGGTGACTGTACCATGCTTTAATACCCAACCACGAGTTTGAGTTAGTTTTTACTGATCCCCAAGTATTTCAAACACCGGTCTACCAAAAAAATGTCATATGCATGCATCATACGCAACACGATCTTTTAAAATTGTTTAATATATATCGGCTTACACTTATATATATATATATATATATATATATATATATATATATATATATATATATATATATATATATATATATATATATATATATATATATATATATATATATATATATATATATATATATATATATATATATATATATATATATATATATATATATATATATATATATATATATATATATATATATATATATATATATATATATATATATATATATATATATATATATATATATATATATATATATATTAGTAAAGTTCGATATTTTTTTTAAAATAATTTATTCCTTCGGAAGTAAACGATTTTCACATGGGAAGAACCATCTTCCTCTTGAGAGTATCAAAAAATAGAATTTTTAATAAATATTTTCGAAACGTTTCAAACGCGTGCTAACTAAACAAATTTACAATAACAACGAATATGTAAATTAGGTGATGTATTAATGGTTAACTTGATGATTTTCTATTATTTAATCTAATTATGATTTACATATCTAGTACTGCCAGTACGACCCAGAAAACGTTTTAATTTCTTCCGTTAGAAACGTCATTTAATACGTGTCTCGTTCTCGTTTTTTTTAGCTTCACGCTTTATCCCGCACATGGCAGGGTAGGCAGAGGGAACTGCAGGAACTATTGGAACCTAGTGTTAAGACACTCCGTTGCTTAGTCCCGTCCCTGCTTTCTCCGTCCTCGCTTTCCGCCTTTTTTCGAGGCATTGTGTGTTGAATGGCGGAACTCAACGCCGCGCTTTGCGTAGGTGCCAGAGCGAAGAAAATAGAAATAGAAAAATCCATCTTCCCCGACTGAGAATCAAACCCAGAAACCGTCGTGTTACAGGCAGACGTTACGCCGCTGCCCCAGGACAGGTCGACGTAAAATAATATTTAAAATCAAAAAAGGATTTTTACGCATACTTCGTATATAATACTTACTCATAGAAGTATAAGTAGAACATCTTGCATACACCAATTTCACTGGAAATACCAAGGGAGAACACAATGATGGCGGATATCCAGTCACGTGTTGTTCGGCAATAGACAAACACGTACCAAATCATCGATATTTGGTAAACGTAGAAGTAACATGATATTAATAAAATAGTAATGACGTGATAAGCTTTGGGAATAGCTGAAAGAAATAACTAAAATGAAAATAAAATTGAAGCAACTGGTTTTCTCGATAACCATATTAGGTTCGTATTATATTGAAATATTGTACTAAAAGTGGTTATTTAGGCTTCCGTAAAAAATTAAATTGTAATGGAAACAACAGACAGGTAAAATAAATTAAAAAATGATTAAAACGGGAATGGAAGTTGAATGTTGATGTTAAAGTCAAAAATACAAAAAAAAATGGTTGCCTGTAAAGTGGGTTTTACGGGCGAAAATTTTACGTGACAACGTCTTTTTCTCGGTAGAATATTTATTGATATGATTAATAATTATAATATAAATTGCACAAATTTTAACTATAGAAAATTATTTTGTTTACTAAAACATTGTACATGTGTCAAGTGATACGCGCGGCGGACCGATCATAGTTCGGTGACAGTTGACACATCGTTACGTTACCTTTTTCATATGTGACTCCGAGCCGCAACCTAATTTAAGACGTTGTCACGTCAAAAGTTAACGTGAGGAATGACCGTGCAAAGTGGAGAAGCTGTAGTCGGAATACAGACTAGCAAAGACCTGGACTAAAACCAAGCAAGAGAAAAAGAAAATAATCTATATTGTCGTCAATAAAAATTTTATGAGAGCTTTCAAACTTAATGCTTTTTCCCTAGCAAAGCAGTCAAAGAGACGACCTAACACTGTGGTCCCCGCATCTCGCTTTGTCCACTGTCATTACCTTCCTTCATACTTGGACTCTGGTATGTCTTCATGATCTTCAAGTAACCTTCCTCCGGTATTTTATATACGAAATTCAATTGAGTTATTTCGAAAGTCTACTGAGCTCTCCCCTTACCGCTCACTTGAAGCGAAAATATAGAATAAATCTTTTTAACATTCTTTTATTGCTCAATCTTTTGTCATGTTGGAATCCTTTTTGTGGGCTGTAATGACTCTTTATAGAGGTCACTCAGTCTGTATCCGATAAGGAGCTGGCATGTCGGCTTGGTATTGTTCAATTTGTAGCAGTATTTATATAAATAGCAGTCTCCAAGAAGTAGAAAGAAGAAGAAGAAGAGGAAAGAAAGCGACATGAGAGTAAAAGTGACTTAGGATAAATTGCTTGCCATACGCAGATAATGCCGTGCTTTGCATTTCTAGTCACGTGCCTTGTAATGTGAATCGCGAATGGTATTGGTCACTATTCTAAAAGATGATCATGCAAATAATGGTCCTAAGCCTGAATGCACACAATATGAAGGTTGCAGTATTTAAAAAAGTGATGAAGAATGGAAGAAATGTAATTTTTTTGAACGGTAATTTTTTAGAATAAGTAAATAAACCTGTATACTAAGAAATCATGGTCAATAGATATGGATGTACAAAATTGGCATGGAGAGGCGTTTTAAGAATTTTCTAATCAAGTTAAAAAATGTTTTTAATTCGAATATAGTATATAGTATTTAATTGTACTTGAACATCTCACGTGTTTTGTTTCTGCCGTCGATATTGAGAGTTACTGCCCTCAAAAACACGGAGACATTCCAAATTAAAGTTGGTAGATCGGTGTAGCCCAAACCAAATTTACGAATCACATGTAACGCGTTCATCGTGCACACTATGTGCAATTAACTTTTATAATAAGAAGATTATTATAAGAAAAACAATAATGAGATTTGTGTACATAAGTGAGTGATTCTCACTATTCTCTTAAATATTCTGTTAGCTATAAATATGTAACTCGTACTAAAACTCTGTAGAATATCATACGTTAAAAATGTTCTAAAAATTGATCAATATCGAATGTGTGTCATCAAATGATACCATCAAATATAAACAACAATTTGTATTTCTATTTGGAGCACAGTATCGTAGACTATTATATCGTCATTAATGACGAATATTAATTATATTTTTAAATATATTTATTTAGTTGCATTATGTAGTATTCTATGTATAGGTTTGTGGATTCGATTTCCATTCGGGGAAGATGGCAAGTAGACAAAAGCTCTACACGCAATGCCTCGAAAAGGCGGAAAGTAGGAAACGGAATATGTTAACAATAGATGGCGACAATTCCTGCGGCGTCTACTTGCTATGAACGGGATAAAACGTGAAGCTAAAACAAATTAAATTTTTTTACTTATTTATTATTCTCACCAATAATACAATGTCAATGTCAACTGCAGGTGTGTGTAATTGTGAAAATATAACTTCCAGATAGATTACAGTAAAATATACAACAATTTAAATTACTAACAAACTAAAAAGGCATTTATATTATAATAAATTATTAAACAACCCTAATAATTTTGTACCACAGGCTTATTACATTAGTTGTTGCAACTCAGACTATGGTACCTTTTGGTAAAATCGTTGTCTTAGTCGTGGAAAATATCGAAGCAAGGTATTCTATGTGAATTTGTGACGAGTAAATCAGAGTATTTAATTTAGTATGGTGAATTTTGTATACTGACACTAAATTAGCCACATGTTTATTACTCTTCAAAAATTTAATAATAAAATGGCTCAGTTTTGTAAGCTTATGCATTATTAGCGTGATTTGCTCTTAAAAGCTAGTTTTGTATCGTGGAACATTGTGTTTTCTCGTGGTATGAGTTTTACAGGATGAATTACAGACCGTTACCGTGATCGCTTACTCTTAAATACTTTCTAACTAATGTTTTGAAAGTTTCAGCATGTTTGTCAGCAATTCACCTCTTTTAAAATCAATTGTTCTACTATCCTGAGAATTTGTTTTGATATGTATGTAATAGTATGTTCTAAGAATATACTTTAATGACCAGAGATAAAGAATAAGTCCTAAGTGGGATCCTTTAGGTACATCTGATAACAACGATAGTAATACATTAAGAATTTTATATACATGTAATTTTAAAATCAAAATATCTTTTTTTTATCTTTTATTGACTTTATCGAAAGAGCTGGCAAAATTTGTATACATAGAATCCACTGTTGTTTATTATCCACTTGCAGTTATTAAATATTACACGTCATTTTCTCGAAGACACGCAAATTAAATTTTTCTCATAGGTGGTTTATTTTCTTCGTCTTTCCAGTTAGCGAGCAAACATTTACGAATTGAACGCAGAGAAAAAAATCCAATTCGAATATCTATAAAAGTCAATTCTACAAAGCGAGATAAATCAAAATAAAACAGCAAAACAATGCAGACAATTAGTTTTCTATGAAAAGTTTATAAATATAAATTAAAAAAAAATATAAATTGAGGACCGTCGTGGCGCAGAGGCGTAAGCGTCTGCCTGTATATGCGACGGTTTGAGGGTTCGATTCCCACACGGGGAAGATAGATTTTTCTATTTCCATTTTCCTCGCTCTGGAAACTAGGCAAAGCGCGGCGTTGAGTCCCGCCACTCAGCACGCAATGCCTCGAAAAAGGCGGAAAGTGGGGACGGAGAAAGCAGGGAATAAGCAACGGAGTGTCTTAACACCAGGTTCATAAGATCCCTGCAGTTCCCTCTGCCTACCCTGCAATATGCAGGATAAAGCGTAAAGCTAGAGAAAAAAAAAATATTGATAATTACAGCTTATTAGGAGACTGATATGAAATACACCCCAAGCATTTAATATTCGCCTTTTTCTCCCCCAATTACAAAGCTGAATGTAACGTAGTAAATGTTGAGTAAATCGATTTCAATACTGACATAAGAAACGGAAAACTTAGTATTGACAATCCACCTGCCGTTAATGTTAATGTCTTTTGTGACATCTGCAACATTAGAAGCATAGTTCGTTTGTTTTGTGTGTCAAAATTTTCCCATTTACTAAAATATACAGCAGTTTCAAAACTGACACATGCGTCAATTAATCTCTGACCAGTAAAACAATCTATTGCTACCTGCATTAGTGAGAAAGGTAATTCTAAATAAGTGTTCTCTAAACCTCCTAAAAGCACCGCTGTTATACTTATAAATAACAGAATGAGCTCTACAGCTATTGCTCCGCGGAACACTGTCTCTACTTGATATAAAAGATTCATGATAATTATATGAATTTTGACAATATATTTTAAGCGATCTCTTACAAAATCATTTAGAGCAGTTTTGTTATCTTCAATCTGGTTGTTTTGGTCTTCTGATTGGTCAAAATCTTGAAAAATTTCTATATTGTCAAAATTTTTGTTGGCATCATCCCAAATTTGTAATATTTCTTGACTTAAGGCGAGCATTTGCGCTTCAATATAGCCAGTAATAATTATTAGAAAGGCAGTTATGTTAGAAGACAGAAAAACAGTTAAAGCGATGCTGGCGGCAAATAAAAATAAAGCAATTTCATAATTAGGACTTTCAAACATTGGATCTAGTCCTGGAAAAAAATGGAGTTTATTTTTTTTTTAAATATTGTTGAAAATAATTGTTTATAATATATTATTATTTTTAGCAACTTTAACCAAATAAAAATTCTTACCATAAAGAGTGAAGTCATCTTCTGGAAAGTGACGACCAGGAGTAGAAATTGGTTTTAGTATATATATAGCACCATTAGATACTATGACGATCCAAAAAATCATAGCTCTTTTTTTGACATACCTCATTGTCTTTAAGATATTTATTTCAAATTGACTTCCAGGGACAATTAAACGGTCACATACAAGATATCCTGATATAATTTCTCTTATTTTATTCCTGCGAAAAATAAAACTCACTTAAATAGATAAAAGTAGAAACCTTCCACGTTTATATTCAACATAAATAATGGAAATTAGCGATAAATGTGAATATTATTTGAGATGAGATATACCTAAAATATGATGTGTATAGATTAACGATTTCGAGAAAAATCCTCTACTTTTTAATGTATCTTAATTATATTTTGCCCTAATATGGCAATAATAAAATATTTATATGATGCCACTGATATGTTTTGAACATATCCATGGAGTTAGGACTGGGTCAGTTACTGACCACTGAGGTGTTTTGTACCACCTTTTCATACTTTCACTTATTTTTTTTTAGCTTTACGCTTTTATCTCGCATAGGGTAGGTAGAGCGAACTGAAGGAACTATATGAACCTAGTATTAAGTCACTCCTTTGCTTAGTCCCTGCTTTCTTTCAAAACCGGGGACGGCGCTTTTGTCAGATTGGTCTCGATTGGGTCAGTTACTCCACTGAGGTGTTTTATATAAGTACTTTTACTAATTATTATATACGTTACTTTTATTAAAATTAATAAAAATATTATTATGAATGACTTACTCAAATAAATACATAAACATCAGTTTGCTAAATGCAATCGTACTGGAGACACCGACTGAGAAGTTGATGATGGCTGATAGTCTGTTCTGTGTTCGGCGGCAATATACAAAAGTATACCACACAGTAGAGAAAATATACACGTAGACGTAGCTTGAGATTATTACGACAGTCACAATATAAAACAGTATTGGGATACCTTAAATAAAGGAAGTCAGATGTTGTAGTAAAAGTCACTATGAAACGTTCTTTTTTCGTTTTCGTTTTCGTTTCGTTTTGTATATTACATTTTAAGCAAATGTAAAGTTTTTGTTTTTGTTCAGTATAAAAGCTTCAAAGAGTTGTAATGTCTATTGATGATATATAATAGGATTTTCACTAATAGATCAAATAATTACAGGAGTGGCTAGCTCTATCAGGAAAAGGGAAGGGAGTAATCTGTTCTTTAGAAATTGAAGTACACAGCAACATATCGTATATCTTAAAAAAAATATAACAAAGGAGATTAGAAGGCGCAACGGCATAGCAACTAATAATAAACACGGCGATTGTGTGTTCGATTTCCACTTTGGGAGTTTTTTTGCTTATCTTCGCTCTAATAGTTATCAAGGTGGGGAATAGAGCAGCTCAGCAATAGATTACATTTATTTACCCTGCCATATACCGTGAAGGTGTAACAAAGTTACAAAGTCAATGAGCATATATAAATTTAAATAAAAGAAAAAGCAACATAGTTATCGATTTCAGAATCCACGCAAAGAATCGTATAGACGGTAACTGTATTAAAATAAAAATAATCATACGTTTTGTGTTCCGTTTGTCTATATTAAGTGTCAGTACTCTCAACATGACGGCTACATTCCAAAGCAGCGTCGGCAAATCGCAATAGCTCAGTCCAAATTTTCGAATCTTTTCCAACATCATTGTTGTATCTAGAAAAAAGAAATTACAAGCAAATTAGCCCTTGGATATCTTGTAAAAATTACTAATTATTGAAACAATATTATTACATATCACGAAATTTGCACTTCTGAATTGTCTAAGATAAATTGTAATACTACCCAAGTCCTCGTTTGTATTGATTTATGTGAGAAATAATGAAAGTTACAATAATTATTTAATAGGTTAGCTTAAACGTATTAATTCTGTATTATTGATGTGATAATCAAATTATGGTGCATATAAATCGTGTATGGATATGGTAAATAAAGTTAGTTTTTATTTAGGAAATCGTCTTGCGAGGTAAAACACTTGTTAGTTCTTAACATCTATACGGCAACTATTCATAAGACCCACGAAAACCTTGAATCTTGGAGTAAAATATCAAGATCCACTATCAGTATAATGGACGAAATCCGTCGATTAGGCAAGAAAAAGAGTTCCAAAATACTGATCTGCTCCTAATAGAAGGTACAAAAAATATTAAAAGAGAGTAAAAAATGGTGCCTCTAATAAGTCATCAATAAGTAAATGATGCAAAGGAAAGAGTATAAAAAGAAGGCAGAGAATGTCCAGACTGAATGCTGGAACAATTATTGTACAAATTATAAAAAGAAATGCACGTGGGACAAGATTTATATATAGTGTTAAGAAATACCAACAGTCTGGCGACAATACTGAGTGACTCAAGACCTTCATTGACATTGCATTGAAACTCAATAAACTCATTCCTTAGCCAGTGCAACTTAACGGAATATTCAATACATAGGAGAACAGGGAAAAGGTAATGTAGTAATGGCTACGAGCACATGTGTGGACGACTGGGAATACATTTTTATATTATAAAATGGCTAAGAAGTAGATAGGCCGTCTAATTTTAAGTGTCTACTTAAAATCAGATGGCCTACCTGCTTGTTTCACCCATAGATATCTATAACCTGAGAGGATGTGGATGCGTTGCCAACTGAATACCCAGATTAATCCGGCCCGATGTACCAAGCCACATTCACCAAGCCACAGTAGCATTATCATGCTGTTTTATGGTATTCTGTGAAAGCGTGTTAAATACAGGGTTCGAGCCTGACCGTTTTGAGCTATTTGAGTAACTGGTGTTAGTGTAACTTGGCTCTACTACTTGATGGGGCAAGGGAGCAGATAAACTAAAGGTGGATGAATTAAATTTGCAAAATTTGAAGCTTTATCATAGTGTCCTCACGAATACAGAAATTTCACCTAATTTCATTTACCCAATTACGAATATTTTCATTTTAAAGGTATGAGCTGTTAAAAAAATGAACGTAAGTTGTTGCAACAACTTAAATAACTTAAGTGGATTTAAAAAAAACTCATTCGTATAAAATATTCAATTAATTTACTTTCTACCTCAATTTGTATATTAATACATCTATATTTATAATAGTAGGATAATAAAGTAATTACTAAGTAAACTGTCTTGTACATCGTTTTATAATTGTTTGTGTCATAAGTAATTCACTTATAGTATTAATCGTTTCATAACAATTTCCATAATAAGTAATTATTGTAAGTAACTACGATAAAGGACGAAACCAGGATGGATGATCAGACGATAATTTAACACATTGGGACTTCTACTGGGATATTCCTATAAGATTCAATTTTAATGCGTTTTTTTTTATAAATTCAAAATAAAATCCATTTAATTTATATAACGAAATATGGCGATTTCTTCAAAATATAAGCAAAATAGGAAAAAATGTAAGCAAAGCTGATATAGTCACATGCCAGGTTACTTTTTACTTTTGAAATGAAATCTCCACTTAGTGGATACTAGTTATTTGTTGAAGCAATTTAGTTAATATTTATTTACAGTTAATAGTGTTATACAGTTTGATATACAATTTAAGCTTTATAAATTACATATATAACAAACTGTATAACTGTATCCTAAAGGTATAAAGATTACTATTAATATATTAATAAAATATACAGATTATTTTTCTGAGCAAGGAAGTTTAGAAATAACTTACTGCGTGTAACTTTGTGTTTGAAAGTTCTAGTTGAAATTCTCTTATTTTATTTCGTTCGAGAGTAAATCTTTGCATTCTGTAATTTCAGAGTTTCTTCTGTTTCTCCATCCACTTTCCTCGTCACCACTGTCATCGTTGGTACTCTTCTCAAATTTATCATGTATGATATTTACTAGTACTCGTTACCAAACCGCCCACCAAGCGTAGTGACTATGGCAAAAATACCCCCATGATCACAGCGCCAAGAATACGGCCCTCAGTGCCCGGCAGCTCCGTTCTTCCGGGCCAAGGCAGCGGTCGTGGTCACGGCGGGGCAAAGGGTGCTAAGCGAGAATGTGATAACAAGAAATATTTTAATTTGATTATAACAAAATATTTGCTAATTTTGTGTTAGAATTACAACAATTTGAGAGAAAACTCTGGCAAAAACTTCACAGCAGCAAACGAAATGAAAATATCATTAGTAGTTTTGAATTTTCAGAAAATTGTATTCGATTTTGCACAGTACATGTTAAATCATATTCTTAAATTTAAGATCGATATAAAATGACAATTAACACGTTTAAATAATTTGGAAAATACTCAAGCGTTTATTGCCTGGATTGTAATTCAAGAAATATTTAACCGTTGATGGTGGTACAATCATGGTTAGTTCAAATTTGGACTTGCGCCAACTGAAGATTTGTTAGAATTAGTCTTGACGAACGAGTTTTAATTTTTTTGTTTTTTAACTTGGTCATTATCATATCTAGACGATAAGCAATTAAATATATATAATATTTATAAATATACACGACTTTGTCCCCAAATAGGGAAATAATTCTATATATAGTTACGTTAAACGTAAAAAAGTATTATAATTCTAGACTATTTAGGTAAACAGGTAGATGCGGTACTTCTGGCGTGTATAAATTCAACCATGTCTGATTACTAAAAATATGATGTTTATGATTTTATTCATATGTGATGTTTATCAAAATTAAAATATTACTTATCCAATTAGACCATTACAAGCACTTTTGCATCATCAATTTACTTTGATTTGTCAGTCCTACAGCAAGGTACCATAAGCAACGAAGACAGATTCTGCTGAGAAAGCAAACAAGAAACTCCTGGGTGGGACATGGATTAGTGTAGTTGGTCTACTACAACGCTTCATGTTGTAGTAGACCAACTACACTAAAAGATGTAAGGAAACGACTACTTGGCATAAGTTGCTCAAAGTAATAAACATTATTGATTACATTCGTGTATATAAACGAAGTTGTAGTTGTTATTTAGTTTACATTTTAATTTTTTTCACGCTAAGAAATGGTAGGCATAGTGAACCTAGTGTTTAGACACTCCTTTCCTTATAATGTTACAATCCTAACATCCTCTTATTACCAGAGACTCTGAGATACTCTTCATTTTTCATTCTAATACTTTTGAGTTGAGTACGACTACATAACCGTCGCGTTAATATCGTATTGAGTCACTAGTTTATTTTAAATACTAAAATAGCGTAAAGTATGTTGTTTCCACAATTATCATAAATCACTGCGTTCACTTCACTTTGTAAAAACTTAAGTAAATTACTCATTTAACGGTCACGTTTCACATTTAACGGTTGAATATCAAAGCGTTGTTTGCAGCTCAGTCGAGTGGTAGCAGCAGGAGATGGAACGGGATTCGTGTGATTTTATTTTCTAAAGCTTTTTGTATTTATGTAACTTATTTCTTGAAGCTATATATAGTGCAATCGACAGCATCTTTGACCTTATATACGATTTTTTTAAATTACATATTTATCTATTAATAACCGTAATTTTCACTTCAGTGATTAAAAATCAATTTTTTAAATATAATTTGTGCATAATATACATATACAGAAGACACATATCATAAATCTAGATACTAATCTGGAATTATAAAAACGCTGCTCCATAACACAAGCTTAAATCTTACTCTGGTAACCAACAGAGTTTATAATAATCTAGTTTTTATAATTTTATTTTTAAGCATTAGACTGCCAGTATTCTATTCATGCATACATCGGGGAAGCCAGAGAAATATGTAAACACTCCGTTCCCTACTTCTCGCGCTTCCTTTACGCTGTTTCTGCCAGAACGAAGAAAATAATATATGCTTCTGAAGTGGAAGTTGACCCTAGAACCGTCACGTTTACAGTCAGACGCTATGCCACTACGCCACGACGTTCCCCCTTTTTATAACAAAATTTTATTTCAGTAGTCTTTCAGCTAATTTCAGATAACAAATATTTAAAAGTAAAGAATATATACATAACTAATCAAATTGATGTAATATCGAACTTTGAATACAAACACTGTACAAGCGTACAATGCGCTAGGAAATATTCATTCGTTGTTTTAGATTTCCAGAAGTTTCATTTGGAAACGATGGGAAAAGTAAAGCTTTAGTAGTCCCGTATATATTTGCATAAAGCTCGAAACAGTGTTTGAACGATCCAATAGTACTCTTTCGGTTGAATGTTTTAGATCATATTTGCTGTTACTCAGAATACATTCGGTATACTCTTAATGGAGGACGGAAGTTGGTATGTTAGAGAAGTAGTAATAGTACTACTGAAATTGTTATTGTTTTATTTTTAGTTAATTTTTAAAGTGTTAATAAGTACAGAAAAAATAGTTTAAGTGTATAAAAATTTGAATGCAGCGAAATTTGTACCGGAAATCTGGTTAAAATTTTTATTTATTTTAGTTATTTTTATCCTTTTCCTTAAGATTTCGAAAAAAAATGAAAAATATTTTTTCAATGACAAGAGCATTTATTTTCCCTTACTTACCATTCACCATCATGTCATCCGTCATTAGTGTGACCTAAATAATTTGTAGTGTGTAAATAAGCGAAGGGGGATATGGGAAAAAAAAGCACGCCTTGGTTATCCTTGGATTCACTTTGGAACAGCCGGATCCATCGTGATGAGCATAAAGATGAGAATAAACATGCTCTTAAGATTGTTTGTCTCGTTTTTAATGGTCCAGTGAAAGAATTTAATATTTTAATTTTTATTTATTTCATACAAAAATTTTGGTCCTTTTAATATTTTTTTAAAGGCACGTATGTAACTTCATGATCAATAAATAGAATCTCGCGATTACTATTGAGTGTTTACACGCCTATAATAGTTTGCACGTGTTCGATTTGAATAGTTTTGAATGGGATTTATAGGATGGATGGAATGGGCTTGGATTGAAAATTATTCATTAATCCGTATTGTATTTGCCAATTCATTGAGCTTAAGTGCGTATATAAAGTTGGATCTATGAATCGTTCATGTGCCACTCATGTATAACAATATTGATATTTTTAAGTGGATTTAGTATTTGTATTCCATACTTCCATAGGACAAAAATGCTATTTTTATAGGATTACTCTGATGCCCGCCTGTCTGGCTTCTACTACGTCAACATGCTAATTTTCAGCTTTTAATGCCTAAAAGGTGTGGTGACAAATAGAGTTCCTGCGTTCATACCTGTACATACTATTTTCAGGTTATATGAACAACGGGATGTTATAATATTACTGCGATATTTTAGTACTAGCTGTAGGTTCTAGGTTCACTAGGTTTTTTATCTTTCGCCTATAATTGCAATATGGCGGCATGTCTTCTAAACTAAGTAGGTAGGTACATGTCAATGAATGGGAGTCTATAAACACAGCATTCTGAGAAGGTAAATTAAGATAGAAAAAATAGAGAACGAATAGCTGCAGCTTTTAAAAACACGTTATTTAATTTTAATCTAATGCGGTATCCCGTAAATTGGGGGAGTATAATATTAACACACCCCAGTCTCCATTTTTTCCAACTATTTGACAGTCTTAATTGTAGTCTTAGTCTGACATGGAAAAGGAAATAATATATTTGCAAAATGTAATTATTTCACCTGAGTGGAAATCGAACCTATCTTCGTGGTGCTCAAATGTTACGAAGGTTGAAGGCTTTGGATGGTCGGATAGTGAAACTAACCGGAGCTTGTCTTTTTTATATTTCACGATTTATTTTAGTTTGTTATGATACACTTTTAAGAATCAGAATTAACCTCTAATATTTAAATTTCTAATAAGTTGTGATATGAAATATTATTACGACTATCCTTACTCATCAAATTAAGTGAAACTGTAATTAAATTAAATAGCGATTGGTGTTATATTGGTATACTTATATAATCAGCTGTTATACAAAGTCAGTGCTTTGTGGTTGCACCACGATGGATTCAAATTTGATCTAACGAAGAAAAATAACTCAAAATAAAGAACTTAGTATACCATCAACCAATACGTTTAATGCTTTTGAGTATATCCAAAGTTTTCATTTTCTAACGACGTTATTATAATACTCTTTTAGTACTTTTGGAGAGGAAGTTTTCACAAATTTCATAATTAGTTAAGTCCGGTATAAAATGAAGGAGAACATTTCAAATTTTAGGTAATCGCTCTGTACTTTGTATAATTATCAGGCCTCTTTGAAGTAACAGTTGTTGTTTTTGATGAGGGTACACTTTGTGTACTAATTTTCTTTCGTTTTAGTGTATTGAATAATTTTATTTGTTTCATTTGACTTCTGACACCCAATGACTCAGAATTGAGCGTACTGAGGAATTGAGTGTCATAGTACTTAATATATATGTATTTATAATTTGAATTGATTTTCCCATTAATAATTTGTAAAAGGGACTTCAAATCACAATCTGTCTTCCTCGATAGTTGTAGGTCTGTACTTAATTGTAATTTGACGATTCAAAAGTGTAATTGTCAAACTGGACAAAAAGTATTGTGTACAGTACTTATATCATATAATATAAAAAGATTAACGAACACACGTTTGAAATAACCACATTGTTAGAAATTGATATGTAGCACAAACATTTAGTTGTGTCTTTAAAGGTGCACGAATTAAACAATTGAAAATAATATGTTATTTTATTATAAAAACCCTGGAGTTTATTACTTAAATAAAATAAATAGGAGTAAAGCACATGGTCACTGTACAATGAAAGCCTCAACCTCCTTTTTAAATAATTTCCCGGCAAATAAGTAAATTTTGTTAAATCTATAGAAGAAATAACACCATCATACCATTGTACTGTAATTGGTTAACTTTTCTAATAATATTAAATTCTTAATTTAACTTGCAAGAGATTTCCCTTTATCGCTCTCAATCCGACGTCCATTTGAAATTCTAGCTTCTCGGCTTCTGATTCAAATACTAATTGTTTCACGCAATGAGCTAGAAGGGTTTTTAATATTGCCATTGCGTATCTTTTACCTGAAAATTCATCATATTTTATTGAAATGGTTGCACATGTTTGATATAAAATAAGGAAAATTCGGTTAAAAGTGGACCCATCTTACTTACTTACTAATCTAAACTCAGTAAGTATATATAGCAAGTATATATATTTGTGTAAATATATCTCTAATTAAGTATATCTAAGTAAGTATATCTGAATAAGTATAATTACTTATTTTAGGGTAGGGTATTGAGCAAATCGGGAGCTTACTAACCACAATATAACAATTTATCTGATAAAAATGTAACAATTAATCTAATAAACTAACTAGTGTCACTTAGTTCTTAGCTTTTTGGCTAAATACGAATGACATACTTTTATCAACCAGAACACTAAAATAGAGTAGTTTTTTATAAATGCATAGCAAAAACCGCTTTTTCAGGCATGTACCAGGATAGACTCTGCCTTGCATATTACGTGTTGAATGGTAGAACTTAAAGAAAAATATATGCCCCGAGTTTTGTAAAGAGTCGAAAACATAGGCGTCTGTGCCTCTGTGACACAACAGTGGACTGCTATGGATAGCAACTGCTATACAAATGATACAATTATGGTAACCACATAAGTAATAATACATAAACCTATATACATATACATTCACACATATACATACATGTATATTCACATATATACATACATATAATACATACCAATACAGGCTCTCCTCCCAACACTAAATGGCATAAAGCCAGGGTTGTTAGTCATCTGCTGCTGAAGCCAGCGTTCAGGAACAAACTCATCAGCGTCCTTCCCCCAAGCACGCGTTGATCTCCCAGCTCCCCACAAGAAAAGAGAACACAAGGTGCCTTTTGGAATTACACAGGATTCTGAAATAAGTATGTACATACATTTAAGAGGACCGTTGCGGAGCAGAGCCGTAACAGTCTGACTGTAAGCGCTACGGTTTGTGGGTTCGATTGCCATGAGAGGAAGATGAATTTTTTCATTTACATTTTCTTCGCTTTGGCAACTAGGCAAGCGCGACGTTGAGTTCCGTCACTCAGCACTCAATGCCTCAAAAAAAAAGAATGCTGGAAACGAAGTATCTTAACACTAGGTTTCCATAATTCTTGGTGGTTGTTCCTACGAGTTTCCCTACCTGCCCTGCCATGTGCAGGATAAAGCGTGAAACACTAAACAACTAACTACATACTAATTTGTAAATCTCGATCTGCGTGTCTGGTGACAACTGGTATAGGCGGAAATAGTCGTAGCGTTTCCTGAATCACTGCCTCACAGTATTCAAGACGGCACAGATCCTCTTTAGGAATATCAGATTTGTTTTCTCCAAATACTTGACTTACTCTGTAATAACAAAAAAATGTTTTCTAGAATATTCTTTCAATCTCTAAATAGAACTGGACACAATTTAAAGCTAAAGTTATCCTAGAATCTGATAACCCTAAATCCAGACATAAAAATAATTTATATTATAAATATAGCTTACTTACTCTTTAAACAATTTATCTTGCACGTCTTGGTGACATCCTAACATTAGCAAGGCGTACGCGAGTGTTGTCGCAACAGTTTCTTGTCCGCCCACTATTATTGTATGGACTTCGGATCTAATTTGTGCTTCGTCCATACTGGGATCTATTTCTTGTAAATCTAATAAAACGTCTAGCACTGTTTTAAAGGCTTTGTTATTCCCTATAAGTGAAAAAATTATTGGTTACAATTCAAAGGAACTAGTCAAAATCATATCGTATTTACGCATTTTGACTGAATGAATAAAAAACATAGTTCGTTACTTGAATAATTAGTTTTTTTTATTTGAGATATTTTAATTTGAACATTCTAAACCAACTGTTATGATCACAATGTGCAAAATAATAAAGCTATTGCCTATTAAGGTAAGAACCAAAAAATACGAAATCTACCTTCTATTTTTCTATTTTCAGCGTTTACACATCTCCGTATTTTTTCTCGCTCACTCATCTTCTGATTGATAACCTAAAAATGTAGTTACAACATTCAAATACCATAAATTAACGATTTTCCTGTTTATTTTTTTTAATTTCTTCTTGCCAAATTTTATAAAAAGTAAAAGTGCAATATTATTCCACTTTAACACTACAGTCCCAATAATATTATTCTACCTGTTCTTCCAAGTAATATCTTCACATGTTTTTGAGATAACAATATTGAAAGTCATTAAGACAAATATACAAACAGACTATAATAAAGTTATATTATAAGGGTTTAAATCACAAATGAAATTTGCATACAGAGCCTAAAACATACTTACAATATTTGAGACATTGTGCATTATTGAGATGTTCTTAATAAACTTGTCGTGGTCCGATGAAAACTTGTAGATGAAATCGAAGTGATAGAACAGATTCAGTCCTCGTTTCACTAAAAGTTCAAGTGCACCTTTAAACGCCTCATAGTATTGTTCTGATTGTTCACTATCTGACTTGTAGCTTACTCCTAAACCAGTCTCTGAAAAGATTAAGAAATATATTAGAAGATGTAACGATATTGTAAACTTTTTTAAAGGACTGATTCAAATTCACAACACATTTTTTGTACTGTGTCTTTATACCGAGGAATTCAATAAGCACTTTAACCTTATAGAGTAGGCCACTGTATTTGCAGTCAAAGCTAAGTATGTGATGATCCACAGGTAAAATATATCTAAATGGTCGATACTTTTTATATTCGTGACACAGACCCTTCTAATGATGAATCTTAAACTTAAACGAAAACAAGACAAAAAACGTAACACTGTGTTACATAAATTTTCAGTTTCCTTCTCTGGTTAGACAAGGCTAAACTGATGCCTGGCTTTATTATACGCTGTCAGCTGAATTCATAGCACAAATAAATATATTCAAACAATAAGCTTAAATAAGGACACCATAAGAGATAGGGAAAAATGGATTTTTTGGAATGAAAAATGGAAAGTTTTGTATATTCTACAAAGATATATGTCCATGTGGTACATGGACAAAAAAGCGAAACATAGAGGTGAGTGGTAAGTGCTGCAGCAGGTCTTTGCAAACTATTAAACAGATAATAGTATTAAAATTTAATTTATTGTTTTTTTTATAGCTTCACGCTTTAGCCCATTCATAGCATTGTAGACAGAGAGAACTGCAGGAACCATGCAAGTGTTAAGATACTCCGGTCCCTGCCTTCCGCCTTTCGAAGCATTGCCTTGAGTGGCGAAACTCTCCGCCACACTTTGCCTTCTGCTCAGACCGAAGAAAATAGAGATAGAAAAATCAACCTTCCCCGAGTGGGAATCGAACCCACAAAGCAGACGCTGCGTCTTTGCGCCACGACGGTCCTCAATATTGGTCCTGTTCATTTCCGGAATAAGAAATAAAGCTATTTGCTCACTCCAGCACAAACTGACTATTTTATTATCCATTAATTAAAAAAGAGATTTTAAATTCAGTTACTGACCAAAAATTAAAACGCTAATCACTTCTACACTTACCACAGATAGCTGCTAATGTAGTGCTAGCCAGATAAGGCATCGCATCGAATGGTTTTCTACCAACCTCTCCTTTCAACTTATCAACTAATTCTTTTGCCTTTATATTAAATACTTCTTGAAAGCCATCCACCATTGTTCCAGAGAATGTGCCCGCTATAAGCTTTATATTACGTTTCCAAATTTCACCTAAAATATAATAATTTATTTTTACTTTCTACGTCTATAGTAACTTCACGTGTTATCGCTTATTGTAAAGTAGGCGAAGAAATTTCGTATTCCTTTGAAATTTTAAATAAAACGAATGAAATCCGCCTTAGGTCAGACATTTTCCTTTTTTAGTATATTTGAAGAAAGAAAGAGAAATATATTCACAAAGTTTCCTTACTGTTTTTAATAATGTTCTGTATGGTTTGGGTAATAAAAAATATAATATTGGTGTTACCTGGTGCAATAACAAGGCCTTTCCCGAGCCAGTCGCGACCAAAATCATATAAATAGGGTTTCTCCAAAAAATTATTAGTAATTGTCTTTACGTCTTCAGGATCACTTACCACTGAAAATATACATAGTATAAAATATACTGAGAGCTAAGACCTGAGGCTAAGCTGGACCTGGCATACAACAAGTTAAGCGGTTTGACTTTCACCACCAAAGAAACATACCCTATGTTTCGATAGGCAGAATCTAGGTAACGCAATGTTTTGACATTACGTTACCTCTGCCTGCCCTGCTATATACAGAATGTAATAAAAAACTTTATAAGCAAACTTTATGTACAAAATAAAATAAAAACATTCTCTAAATCACAAATACATACACATTAATGGCCTTGGTCCAATCCAAACAACAAACGGTAGACGCGTCTCGTCCATCATTCTAGAAATTTCCTTCAACCGCCTGTATATCACTGAAAAAAGAAAGAACTTCTTACCATACCTTGGATTACAACTGCAAGAAAATATTATAAAATCTAAAATTTCTTACTCGTGCCTCCTCCAACGAACCAATGTATGGAACCCAAAAACGGTAACTGAGAATATGATGGCAAGTTCTTGAAATTACATCGCGCCTTCCAAAACAAACCCCAGAAGATAAAGTGGATGGCTAACAAGGTAACTAGCACTATTGTGTACATCTGAAATTGAATTAAAAATTAAATATGAAAAAATATATAAATCATAAATATTACAAAATATTATTATGTATTCAATTTATTAATATATAGTAAAACAACACAACACTATCATCGCTTCTGTATGCTTCTGTCCTGTATTTTTTTTATTTACATTTTCCCAAAATAT
This sequence comes from Dione vanillae, assembly GCA_037178615.1. Classification (NCBI taxonomy): domain Eukaryota; kingdom Metazoa; phylum Arthropoda; class Insecta; order Lepidoptera; family Nymphalidae; genus Dione; species Dione vanillae. The sequence goes on along the minus strand of JAZFAU010000187.1, from coordinate 994,378 downwards.
CCCAATATGTATATTTCTTCACATAAAATTCAATTATTTATTTTATTTCCAATAAATTATTTCAACAAAGCATGTATGTATAATACATATTTCAATGTTATCAGTTATTTTTGTTACACAGAATAAAATATTTATTTTCTAAAACTAACTTCTTTTTTTACTTTAAACTATATTTGATTATAATTACATAAGTTATTTTTATTTTTTATAAAATATTTAATAATTAAAATAAATAAACTCACATTAAAAACAAACATGTATAGCTGTGTCCAAAGAAAAATCAACTTTGAGCCATGAACGTAATAACTATCAAGGCAAGGTCGTCAAGTCCCTATACAATGTATCACTTAGATTATTAAACAGTGATCTCGGGCATTATTCTAATGCTATGTTATTATAAAGTGCATTATGATATGAACTCAGTACTTAATACTATACAGTCATTATATGAAGCTAGTTAATAGAAAAAATAGACATTTACACAAGTTTTCCTCCGTTCTTGTGCGACGGCTTTATTAGGTTTCTTTACATACATATTGTTTGGTTTTGTATATTTTCTTTTCTACCATCGCATCAGTTTGAATTATTTGAACCATTGTAAAGCCGTTCGAGACGTTGGGCACCCAATTATGCCTGACAGGCGAACTTTGGAGTTGCATGGGAAATTTCCTTGTTGTGCCTCCTCTACAGCTTATGCCATGAAGAGTGTTCTGGGAAACTGCTTGGCCTACCGAAACAGACACATAATCAGATACTAAAACAGGTGATCCTACCCTGCATATAGCAGAGTTGGTAGTCAGACTAGAAATACTAAGTTTACTCTGGGCACACTATTTCCGTCATATTTTAAAATGTTGTAGCGCAAAATATGTCGCGCTTTGTGGATCAGGGCCGAAAAATTAAGTTAATATTTTTTTCTAAACATGAAATAAATGTAATACTTTGTACAATGACCAGTAGATTAAAAAAAAATAAAAAATAGTCTTGATGTCATCTGGCAATGTGAGAGAAAAGTGCAATTAATTTGATGATGGATCATATTAATGGATTAATGATTATCAGTCTTAATCAACCCTTAACTAATTAGTTGAAGTGTGATGTATTTATGTAAGCTATTTTATATTCCTTAAAATGTTATTTATAATGGCATTATCAAGTTCTCTTGACCTACATACTCAACTACTAAATAATACCTAACTTGTCGTACATATTTTTTTGTTTCTATATACATATTATCTCATTAAATATTCTTATATATTTATCATTATACATATAAGATATTTATGATATTACCAAATAATATATATAATATAAGAAAAATCAATTCTTCATTACATATTTCAATATTTGAATAAAAAAAAACTACACAATTAGAGCCATCTTATATGAAATATCGATAATTAAATAAATATTCGATAAAAATAAACGAATCGTCACAATATTGATTAATCAATTGACAGTTGGCAATACTGCTTTCCTGTCAGTTTGTGTTATCAGTGAAGTAAACAGTCAAATATTTTATTTACTATCTGAATATTTGTATTTGTAAAGACCAATCATGACTATGAAGAGAAACACACATATTCTTGATTTATACTGGGAAGATATATTGGTGTCTAAAATTCTACCCTACCTAACTATCCGTGAATGTTTTAATTTTCGCTGCGTTTCTAAAACGTGTCTCCAAATAATAAATATGTATTTTGCAAAACTAAAATCCTTGAAACTTATGAATAAAGGATTTTCGCCGCACGCGTTCAACGTAAAGTGTTCCAGACAGTTTAAAGTAATTTTTCTTTTGTTTAAATCAATTATTCACTCAATTTATTTGTTTTTAGGTGCTAGCATTGTCATGTCAAAAACTAAAAATCTTGAACCTGAGCCGCTGTGCCAATCTACAGGATGTAGATCTTATTCCGCTCTTAAGAAATAATCCAGATCTTGAGCATTTGAATTTAAGTCTATGCAAAGCTTTGACAGCAAAGTGTTTACAACCAGCTATTCTATATTGCAATAATTTGCAAGTATTAAAACTGTCTAAATGTTCTTGGCTGACCACAGGAGCTGTTGAAGCATTAGCTCTTCATCAAAGTAAACTAGAAGAAGTTGACTTAGCATATTGTGCAGCAATCTCGGAAAGCTGTATACTAATTTTCATTAAAAAATTTAGACATTTGAAAACTTTAAACTTAGAGGGCAATTTACAAATAACAGATAAGTGCTTATTCACACTGTCTAAATACAGTTCTGAATTGAAACTATTGAATTTGGGTGGTTGTAGTGAAATTACTGATAAAGGCATCATGTAAGTAATTTCTATTGTGCCTAATTTTTTATAATAAATAAATATTGTGCTTTTAAATAATATATACATCATTTTTCAGAGCTCTTGCCTTACATTGTCCAGATTTAGAAGGCTTGTTAGTGCGAGGTTGTACAAAAGTTACAGAAACAAGCTTGAGACTAATGAGAAATAGAGTTCACATTGATAGACGAGTGGCGCAGATGCCTCCAGTACCTTTAAACGTACAAATATAATTTTATGGTTGTGATTCATTTAGTAAAAATCAAATGTATGTCAGCTTGTTATTAGATGATAGACTTATTTATATTGTAAATATTTATATATTTATTTTTTATAAAAATTTTTCTTTTGATCTCATTTAATGAATTTTCATTGCAGTTTTATGTGGAATAGAATAGGTATTTTGGCCTAAATTTGACTTTATATTAATTATAAAGGTTTAATCAATATATTACTAAATACTATTTATACAAAAAATATAGGATTATATCGTATTAAATAATAACCAGACATATTATAACTCAGTGTTACTTTAAATAATACTTATAAAGTTGGTGTCAATTATGTGCAATGCTGTATTTCTTTCCAATATTTTAAAAAGTAAATATGTGTCATTATGGAAAAAAAATCAAATATGTAATTAAATGTGATGGTTTTGGAACTGACTGGAATAAATGTGTATATTTAAAATGGTCATTGCATAAGCTTTGACAGAGTTCTCTCTATAGAAAAAAGCGGAGAAAGTAACCTTTTTGCTTCTGCCTCAGAGAAGCCATTAGGTGGAATAAAGAAGGTAACTTATTTGTGACAGATAGATAATATTATATTTAAATCTATCTCATGAGTAATCTTAAATTAAACATTATATGTACATACTGTTACTGTATCACATTAAATTAAAATAATCTTGTTGTCATTGTTGTGTGATTTTGTTTTTCAATAAAATATTTAACTTTTTAAAGTGCGTTTTTAATATTGTCTTTAGCTTCACGCTGAGAATCGCAGGAACTCATAGTGGTGACTTTGCGTGGAGATATTGCGTATCAAGAGGCGGAACTCAACGCCGCGTTTTCCTAGTTGCCTTCCCCAAGTGGGAATCGAGCTGTTATACGCATATATTTAGTACTAGGGACTTTAAAAATCTCCAGAAACACTCAAACTCAGTGCAAATTCGAAATTAATTAACTCAAATGCTATATACACAAACGGTCGCGTTTACAGACAGACGCTTTAATTATAATATATATTTTTTTTAGCTTCACGCTTTATCCCGCACAAGGCAGGGTAGGCAGAGGGAACTGCAGGGACCGTGGGAACCTAGTGTTAAGACACTCCGTTGCTTAGTTCCCTGTTAAACGAAATTAGAAAAATCCATCTTCTCCGACTGGGGATTGAACCCAGTAACCGTCGCGTTACAGGCAGACGTTGCGCCTCTGCGCCACGACGGTCCTCAACATCATTCATTATAATATATATATTTTTAATATGGTGAAGCTGAGTGCCTCTTTTGCAGCACTCGCTGTTCAGCTACCTTGACAATGTTTAGACTGGAATAAAGAGAAATGTTTAAAAGAAGCCCTTAAATCAAAAGATCAAAATAATTATATACATAAAAAGAAAGATAAATAAAAATATATAAGATAGTAACAGGTTAATGAGATGTAGTGAATAGATTATGTTAACTAAACATACTTATTAACCATTATATAATACGTAACCTAATTTTGTACCTATTTAAAGTACGATCTATTGGAAATAAAAGCAGTATCTATTCAGCAGTCTCGGCTTTCATTCCTCTCTCAGGGCACCACATTACATGGCGACCCTGCCTAAAGTGTGCCTAAAGTTTTCTGACACCGTCCGCCGCCGCGTCGCCGACCGATTTTACATATATAGACAGTGATTTATAAACAACGTCTTCTCGTCACAATGCAATCGTCGGATTATAAAACGAATACTATTAAAACTTAGCGATGCTAGTGTGGTAAGTGTGCTTATAAAATGGGAAAACAGCAGTCTAAAGAAGAGAACATCGTGATAGCACAAAACGTAGGGGCACAAATGATGCACCAATCGAGGAGTTCCGACAAAAAAGCTATCGTAACACGAACTTGTTTCTATTGTTCTATTGATGAATTCATTACATTGTTATTCATTTATTCATTCATTATGCGATCCCGATCCCGACCCCGATCTCATAGACAATCCGATTCAATCTTAACAAAATCAAAGAAACGTCTAGATATCAAAATAACAAATACAAAGTTGAAACTTCTCGATTTAAAACATATTCAGCAAACCTATAAATATAAAAAAAACTTATTGTGTTGGTTATTTCCCGAATAAAGCAAGACAGTGAAGGGAACGTAGTGTCCAATTTCAAAGACATGTGTTGAGTGGCGGAACTCAAAACCTCGCTTTGCTGAGTATGCTTTTAGATAGTAAGCAGTAGCTTCTCCTTTGGAGGGGTTCCTTTACAGAAGTCAGATTACAAAGGATATTTCCCTAGAAATCTCTAACACAAAGACTTTTGGGACATCTAACTTCTGCCTCTTTTGCCAGTTTCAGTTGTGTCATTTAGAGGTCACTTTCACTATGGTCATAACTCTTTTCCTGGAACGTTTTGCTGCTACATACTCCAGTCTAACTTTAAGAAAGTTAAAATGCAGCCACTCCTTAAATGCAAGTTCCTTATCACGACTTACCCCCTAGTACTTTGTCATTCTACCTCTCTGTCTCCCTGTCGGTGCACCTCCTCATAAGAACACTTTTACAGGCCGTAGTAAAAGCCCAATCTTTCTGAACAGCTTCGGTATTAGTTGGTAAATTTTGACTTTTAATATCTACCAGAAAATTGGCTTGCCTCGTACAACTTAGCAACCTCCACTTCATCTTAGACTTACGCGTCTGTGCTAATTACTTTATGAGACTAACGATATAATCTCTATTACAAGAAAAGGATTTTGGACCGAAAGTCTTACCTACTAGAAATTAGCATACAATTAGTTACCGTGCCCATATGATAACGTCTGTTCAAAACATAATCTATTTAAGTTGGATGGGTCCTACTCGTCTACATATTAGGGCTCTGCGGAATCTTTTGGAAGAGCGAGCGCTGTCTAACAGATCAGATCGGTAATGATTTTTAAAAGACTGTAATTTTGTATTGTGGCGACCATTACTACCATTAAGACCGTCGTGGCGCACAGGCGCAGTCTGCCTGTAACGCGACGGTTTCTGGGGTTTCAGTCGGGGCAGATGGATTTTTCTATTTCCATTTTCTTCGCTCTGGCGACTAGACAAAGCGCGGTGTTGATTTCCGCCACTTAACACGCAATGTCTCGAAGAAGGCGGAAAGCGGAGACGGAGAATGCAGGGACTAATCAACAGAGTGTCTTAACACTAGGTGCATATAGTTCCTACAATTCCCTTTGCCTACCTTGCCATGTGCGTGATAAAAGCGTGAAGCTAAAAAAAATTACTCAAACCGCCGTGAACACCTTTCATATGTCTATATTCTGTCATATGCAGTACTAACCAGATGGTTGTTTAGGGTAATATTGAGGAGGTAGACACAGATAGAGCAAGAGTCCTATTGGGAGCACTGTGAAGAAGTTCTTCTTCTCCTCCTTTAGGCTCCTTTTAAGTGCCGCTACAAGCAGCCTATAGAAGTTTTTGTTAGTGATAACCCCACAACCATTAGCTTCCCTCGCACCAGGCAATTTTATCAATAAATAATGTGTATAATAATCACCTTAATACGATTCACACCATTTTATTCAAATTCTTGTCACTTAAGTTATTGATACCTCTCACATACATGAAACATTTTTTACGCTTAATACAATCATCGTCGCACTCAATACTTAGTTTCATGTAATACGTCAATATTTTAAACAAATGCATGAACCTGACTTTAAATCTTTAGTTATTAAAGGCTATTGTTGCAATACCTTACAACAATAGTTGTAGTATAAATAATATTAATTATGATATTATGTATACATATGAACATTGACTTATATAAATTTGTTAACTTCATAGCTATAAATAAAGGAGAAATACCCTATAAGTAGGTCTCGATTACACAAACGATGCGTATATTTTGAAGGCTATAAAACGATCATATTTTTTAATATTGAGATTTTTCAAACAGTTATATCACAATTTAAAAAAATTGTGAAACGACGTTTGTGTGTCAAACGTTATTACCATATTAATGATTTCATAAATGATAACATGCCTTGAGAATGAAATGCTCGCTCCAGTCTAGTTCAAGAGTATCGTTGTCAATAATAGGAATTGTGAAATTGTAAATTTCTATCAAATTAAAAAAGAAGAAAAAAATCAGAAAAGGCCCGCTGAGTTTCTTGCGCCGGTTCTTGTCAGGTCTGAGGTCTAAATTATTTGACGTTCAAAAACTGAAGCATGTACTTCTTATTATGAATAAAATTGTTTGACTTTGAGTTGATAGGTATGTAGATTTTCCTTTATTAGGCGTTGGCTGATTCAGCATTGCAGCGAGAATCACGAGACAATCTCACGAGAATCGGAAATATCTAGATCTATTTTCACTATTTCTAGCTGTATGGATATTTTATGTTTATAATTTAATTATCTGTGAACCGACCTAGATTTTATTTATTTTTTTAGATATTTAATTATTCTGTCTTTGCGAAGCGAAGAATGGACAAATCCTAGTGTTAAGACACTCCGTTTCTAACTGTACAATTTTCGAGACACTACGTGTTAAGTGGCGGAATTCAGCACCGCAGTTTATTTTGTTAGAGCGAAGAAAATAATACATTCTCCCCGAGTTGGAATCGAACCCACAAACCAGAGACACCATCATCTATAAGGCATAATTTATTTAAAAGATTAGCATGATAAAGGTTTCAGACGTAGTAGTGGACGTTGGAGTTGTTGTCTTCTAATATTAATAAACTACACGACAATATATATCAAAGGTGTCGCTTTGTATGTTGGGATCTTTAGTAGATATAACGAAATCGTTTTTTAAATGTTTCTATTAAAAAAATATTGAGACCTGTCGTGCAGCGTCGGCCGGTTAACGCGACGGTTTGTGGGTTCGATTTCCATCAGGAGAAAATGGATTATTACATTTCCATTTAAGCAACTAAGCAAGCGCGGCGTTGGGTTCCCCCACTCAACACAAAAATCTTCAAAAAAAAATGTAAAAAGCAGGGAACAGAGTGTCCTAACACTAGGTTCCCGTGGCTTCTGGGGTTCTCTCTGCCTACCCTGCTATTTGTGGGATAAAAGGGGAAGTTAAACAAAAAAAATAATAATAATCAATTGGACAATTTCCACTAAGCACAAACTGTTAACGCTTTGAAACTCTAATTGAACCTTTTCCAAAATTCACTTTAACAATGCATTTTTACGACAATAACGTCAAACGACTTTCAAAGACAAAGCTCCTAACTAACAGAGCAAAACAAAAGAAAAACAGGAAAAAAAAAAGACATCAGAAATTTTTTCACAAAATTATATTTTGTGTTAACATCTGCTACATGTCCTTACATTATATTTACAATATTTATACACTACACATTAGTAACAAGTAACATTGATAACCTTACAGGAGCAGATCTTACATTAAAAAAATTCACTGATATGATCCGACATAGGAGGAAGTGGATATTGAAACTACTAGAGAAATAAAAAAAGCTAGCATTTAAAAAAATATAAAATTATACTATACTATACTTGAAATCATTTATAAATAAGGACGATAGAAGCTATCCATATTGAAAAATACATTTTAAGAGAAATTTACATATTAGGCAGACCTAAATAAAGAAAAAATATGATTTAGCATTACATTTGATAATGTTTACAGAAAGACATAAATTAAACAATAATAAGTGATTTTTTGAATAATTTTACACCATTAATTTTTCAACAAACGTGTTCATTGATGATAAATATTTGCCAATAGTCAAAATAGTACTAACAATGATCTATGGAAGCTTCAATTGTCCTTTTAAAATTCAAAATCGTGCAATAACATACAAAAGAAAGAGTATTAAAAAAAATATTAACTGTCACTTCCAACTATGCCTGAACAAATCAAAAAAACTAACGTAAAACTAAATAAGAGGCCATAACAAAACTAACCTTATACAATAATGCAAGTGATTCAACATTTGGCAATAAATTAAAGACTTTAACACAAAAATAATCCTAAAAGAAATTAATTACTATGTGTAAAAAATTATAAAAAAAAAATATTAGGCCTATTGGGTCTTGCCCTTTAATACTATCACATTAATTTTATTAAAAAAAAAAAAGAAAATTACTATTTTATTATACAAATAAGCTAAGGTGTCTATGTATACAGCCTTACATAAGCGGCACATTTACAGTATATTACATGGAGAGGAAAGAGGCACTTCCGATAATAAAAAACAAATTAAATTACAATCTGTACATGTTCACGATATACATATATTAAGTGTTGATTTTTTAAAATTTACATTCAAAGTTTTTCCACAGTATACATTGCACTTGACAAATATTATGTTTTATTTGACAGCCCTTGATATATTAATGATGATTAAAAATTGATTTTTCTAAACAAAAAAATTATATTTCACTCCACTTTACACTTTCCGCCCATAGTTAAGACTGAATGATTGAAGCTCTTTGCCACAAGTAATTTAAAAAAAAATTAAGTCCATAAGAACATTTTAATAGCCAAATTAATATATGGGCTATCAAGAAATCTTTGGATGACTATAGCACATTACCATAAACAGACAATAAAATTGATCATCCCAGTGAGCGACCATTAAATTTGAATACATGGAAACTTTTCTACATCGCCACTCTCTGGACTTATAATAATACTTTCGAGTTTATACAAATATTATTTATGTAATATACACACCTTGATCGATCAATCAATGTCCCAAAAACTTAAATCTACATATGCATATATTTACAAAATATGTTTTTTACAAAAACGATAGTTTGTGGCGGTCAAACTAAACAAAATAACAAATAAACCTTATTGCACTAAACTACTCCCCATATTAAAATCTATCAGCAATTTTGTACTTTATTCAGCGTCGTACCAAAACAAAGAATAAAAAAAAATGCCATTCGAAAAGTATAAGGCAACTGAAGTGGTGTTATATACAAATACAATACATCTTAAAAGCGTTATTTTGTACTTCACCTTAACTATATGATACAGTCACTTTTTGGTCACAGATTAAAATCACTCTACACAAATGTCGCTGTCACTTATCTGTCAGTTGTCAATGTCACTGTCACTTCACTGTTTCCGGCACTGGGACTTGGGTCGAGGCTACCGACGCATAGTCGAGTTGAGTGTCTGCATGGTAAGTGGTGGGTTGATGTATCCAGCATAGGCGTAGACATTAGGTTGTTGTGCTCTGGGGTCAGGTCCAGGGTACTGGACTCCTGGCTGTACGTTCATCATCTGAACTGGCAGGTTGTTGAACTGCTGCTGCGGTGGAACTCGATAGCCATTGAGGCCATACTGGCTTATGATGTGCGTGTTAAGATTTGGTGACATGCGTGAGCCGGGACCCATTTGCACATGCTGCATTGGACTGAGATTGCCTAGAAGAGTTGGAAGTAAATATTAATATTGAACTTTCAAAAACATACATTGATATCAATTCAACAGAATTGTCCTAGATATATAAGGTTTTCATTTTGCAAAAACAAATAATGTTTCAATCACATATAAAATAATAAGTTTTACAGCAAACCAAAACAAAATGTACTTACTAGTAGCATTCCTTGTATTTCGCGGCGACTCCAGTTGGTTGTGCGCCGGCGCGTAATATTTAGGCGCGTGGTAGTGGCCCGCGGGCGGCGTGCCTGCTTGCTGTCCATACTAGATTTAAAATAATATACATTATTTATAAATAATATTAAAACTTGCTATAAATTATAATTATTTTTAATATTCTCATTTATTGTGTACTGACATTTTAGTATTAATACAATATTTGATCTTTTAGTATATATTTGCATATTGTCAAAGCATAAACAACCTCTTTATAATTATACAAATATATGTAAGGTATTTAAAAATATAAATCTTAATCTTTAACTAAATCACCTGTGGCGCTGGCGCGGGCGGCGTGTGAGGCGGGTGCTGCGGCGCGTCCGCCATTTGCTGCAACTTGGCGAGGCTGCACGATGGCGCCCAGCCCGCGTGGTACTGCTGCTGCTGCTGGAATGACAGGTAGCCGCCTTGGTAGCCGGCCGTTGTTGCGCCCGATGAAGTACCTTGCATTACTGCTCCACCTGGAAATATTGTTTTCAATATTAACAAAAATTTTGTATACAAATTAGTGTTTATATATTTAGCATTTAATTGTTTTTAATGTTTACATTTAACTAAGGGATTTCATTTTTTTAATATTAAAATTGAATTGTTCTATTAGGATTATACACAAGAGAATAATCCATTGGTCCTTATGAGGAATGGAACCCATAGCCTTCTTGCTTACACTCAGACTGTGCCACTGTCTTATGTCCATGTTACATTACGTCCGACGCTCAACACGCATTCCTCAATAAGGTGGCATTAGACTGTTCCTAATTTCCACCTTATGTGTCTTAATATTAGTTTCCCATGTTTCTTGCGGTTCCCTCTGTTTACATTTCTATGAGCAGGATAAAGCGCGAAGTTAATAAATGTCATATATGCATATAATTATTACCGTGAGGTGTGGGATGTGGATGCGGTGGTGTTGCTCGGTGGCGGGCGGGGGGCGTGGCTGCTCCTCGTACCGCCTTGTCCGGATTTGTACTGCTTGTGTTGTTTCTAAAAATGAAAAAAAAAAAAGAAAAATGAGTATTTAAGTATTATTAAATAAAATTTACATTATAAAATGGTCTGCAATAAACCGGCTTAAAACGGTTTCTGTTAATACCATGGAAACTGAAGAATAGTTTTAATACATAAAAAAGTATATATTAAACTTTTTAAATAAAATAATGTTAAAAAGACTATTCACATATATTATAAATTTTATATTTGGAGATCCGACGTTTGGAACACTATTCAGTAGTCCGTGATCACGGTTTATTTGAAATGTATAAAACTCGCGAAAATCAAAGATCTTATTATATATTAAACTTTATAATATTTCTAAACAATTTGCCAAAATATTAGTAAAATTGTTATGATTCAATAACTTTTCTATTAACTTCACGCCATTTACCGCTCAGCAAACAACACTGAGTGTTTTTAGCTGTTAAATTAAAAAATTTAAATACAACCAATTCTCACAGTGATCTGTCTAACTAAATTTAACTACTCAAGTAAAATTTAAACACTTACCTATTTCTATTGTTAATCTTCTGTTGCTTAGCCGGCTGGTTTGGCTGACTCATGATGGAAGGAATGTGCAAGGACGAATGCGGATATTGAGGACTTGGTGCAGGGTGCATATGCATCATGGAACATGGAGATGCCAAATCTGATCCTATACTAGTCGGAGATTCAAGTCCCAACTGACTGACGTCCAATTCACAAGCTGGATATTGAACCGAATGGACCGAGTTACTTGTCGAGTCTGGAGTATAAACACCCATGGACTGTAACGCTGGGCTAACCGCTTCACACATCTCTTCTTTATTTGTTTCCTTTGGAGATTCATCTTTTTTGGACTGTCTAGACTTCTTTTCTATTTCTACCTTCTCTTGACATGGACCATTCTGGTTGAAGGTTTTGCACCCAGGTGATGTTAGGATTTGGGGACTTTGTTGTCGAAACTCTGCACAACTGGTCACCACTTCCTGGTGTTTATTCACTCTCTGCATCATTTGCTTTAACTGTGCTTCATTGCTGTGAGATTTTTTGCTATCGCATTGTGTTTGACAAGCGGTCGTAGTTTTAGATTGCTTGGTCGGTTTACAGTCATTTTTTTGACAGTCAGACGCCTTCGACGTGGGTGCTTTAGTTTCTTTAAAATGTGGTAAGCCCGTCGTAGCATATATGCCGCTGGACAATGCGCCATACGCTAGAAAATCCTTCTGTTCGTACTTAGGATGCAGCTTTTGTGGAGATTTCTGCATTTGATCCAAATGAGGTAGATTAAACCCCTGGAACTTATCCAGGTAATTTTTATCAGTTGTTTTTCATTTCCAAGAACCTGTTATGATCCCAGGTTCTTGTGGGGTCCCACGGCGCCCACTGCGACATGGTGTACTGTGCGTGGTTCGTGTGATAGTTGGGTATTTGATTCATCGCGTAATCCGCCTTTGGTACCAATTCATTATCGTATTTAAATTTTGGCAACATTTTGTTCAAATCGTTTTGTTCCGCTGCCTTCAGATTGAGTTGCGTTGAACAGCTCTTGTCGTGTTTAACGGATGCGTTCTTATCACATTTGGCAGCATTTGACTTTTCCTTCTTAAAAAAATCTTGTTTCTTCGGCGCCTCTGTAGCCTTGCTCTCCATTTTACTCGTCACCGCAACCGTATTAATCACGTTTATTGGCACGGATGTTTCAGGTTTCCTTGCTGATGGATTTTGTTCTGGAAAAAATAACTTGGGCTCCGGCGTGCTTCTAGGCGTTTCGTTTTTAGCGGACTTCTTTTCTGTTTTTTCCATCTTACTGTGCGCCGAGTTCACTCTGACATCCCGCAATTTGCTCTTCTCCCTAGGTTTCTGATTAGGGTCGTTTTTATCCTGAACATTAGTCGGAACTATACTCATAGAACCGCTCAGCGAATTTTGCATGCTGTTGGAAAAGTTTGGGTCCATATCGGTTCTCTCCATTCCCAAGTTCACAGCGGCGTTTGCGCTTTGACATCTTGGTAGATAACTGATGTCGGCGACTATGGGCACTTTGGGTATAACTGGATTGACAACTGGTGAAGTGATAGGGTGGGGCACTTCCAGCTTCGTCGTACTTTTACTGATGACAGGCGGTGGATCCGGCATAGTGTTAATCACTCTGCTGGGATCGCTAGTCTTCACTAGCAGCTTGTCAGTTTGCACTCCCTGCGACTCTTTACTGACAACGCCTCTATGGTTTATATATGGATGATGGATTTGCATAGAGTTTATCGGTTGTATTGTCATCGAGTTGCTTACGGAATTGTGGTAGTTTGGCATCGAGTTCTCGATTATACTCCTCGATACAACAATCTCGTCTTTCCTGGTGTGCATCATGTCATTTCTGAACGGCATCTCGCTCTCTTTGCTTGTAATCGTCATTTGCAATTTTCTTGCATCGATTTCGTTATAATCGATTTTAGGTGGTTCTGGTTTTTTAGGAGCTGTCATATCTCTGTGTGGATCTAAATTTTGTATGATAGTTTCAATTTTATTAGGCGATTTTTTCTCTGGCGTTTTGCTTTCATCCAATGTCTGGTGTTGAATAACTGTCTCTTTTCTAACTTCACACTTCTTCGGCTCGCTGGGGACTTCCATGTTTGCTTTTTCAGGTGACTTATTTTGTTTTGGGGACTCATTGATAACACTCTTATCACTTTTCTTTGGAGAAACACCTGTGTTTGGAGAATTTGCGTTATCAGACTCTCCTTCGACTACTATCGTTTCAATTTGGTGCATGCGAGGTACTATTAAATCTACGGGCGGCCTCGACGTATTAGAATCAGGATGGACCTTTAGCATCGATAACTATATGAGCATTTTCTGTAGACACTACAGGTAGTACTTTGGTTTGTGGTTCACTTTCAACATCTTTTGGCTTGAAATCATTATTTTGTATGGGAAGCACAATATTAGGCTTAGGTGAAGGCAACGGACAGCTTTGACTGTTATTATCATCTGATTCCGATATAACGATCGTGTCTTTATCATCAAGCGCTGGCTTAGTCGGTGACTTGAGTTCGCCATTTCTTGTCTCTGGCACATTTTCACTTTCAACTTTCTCACTCTGTGTTGGCGTTTCTTCGTTATTTTCCGTAATACTCATATCTGGTCCATTCACTACAACCGTTTGTGCGTCGTCGATTTTGTCTTTATTAGTTTCATTTATAACTTGGTCCTTTTCGGCAATAGATTTTGGAGAGTCCATATGAATACTGTCAAGTTCCATGTCACTAGTATGGTTGTCTGTACTGTTGTCTTCCATTGGCCTAGGAGTAGCCGGTTTACTGGGTATACTCGTTCTTTCCTCAGCTTCTTCAACGTCCATCTCATCATCTGCTTCTCCGGAAGAATCTTCAGAACTTTCTCCATTATCCTTTGGTTTTTCATCCGGTTTATTATTTTGAGGCTTCTCTACATTCATCTCAACAACACTAGGAACTGTATCAACAGATTGCTCGACAGAATCATCTGTTTTATAATCATCATTGACCGTTTCATCAACTTTTGGTTTCTTAGCATCTGGTGATTCGACTTTGTTGACCTTTGGCCGTTTAGGCTGTCTGCCTTTCCAACCAATTTTCCTTTTGGTTTTAGCTTTAACTTCACAAACTGGCGTGTCGATGTCGTGTCGCGCGTCCATACTCTCTTGACTGTCTTGACTGTCCGACGCGTACTCCGGCTCTTTGAGCGTTTTCCGCCTATTTCTGGGAAGATCATTGATTTCCTCTTGAAATTTAGATTTTCTTGCAACACTCTTACTTCTTGCCCTTCTCGGGGTGATTTCGGGTTCTTTAGCTTCATCGACACTTTCTGATATCTTTCTTGTCGTTTCCCGTTTCCGTTTCCGTGTCCCATCGCCAACAGTGGGTATAGTTTGATAAGTACTTTCACTATATTTAAGCGGCCGCGTCCGTCTTCTACCCGATGACGTCACTTCCACAGGCATTTCCGGGGTGTCCTTCTCAGACTTAGATTTTGTCTCTACTTTGGCCGTTTCTGGTTCCGTTTCAGTGTTCTCACTCTCCGTTTTCATTTCCTCGTCATTTTCCGTTTCTTGATCACCAGATCCTTCCTCCGGTGATCTGAATGGATTAACCGTAGGTGCTAATAATGGCGTCCATCTTAGACATTCGGGATCTATCTCCAACCTAGGTCGACTATTAAGTTTTTTCATATGATTTTCAACTTTATTCCAATCAACACATATACCTAATTTCACTGTATCATCGTTAGGCACATATCTTACAAAACCTAGAAGCTGGAACGTCACAGCTATGTCGTTCATGTGCATTCCCGTTGTGAAGGCGATATCTTCAAATGTAAATGGCCGATCTTTATGATCATGTAAAAATTCTAATATCACTGATTTCCAATAAGCGTGGTAAGAAACCCGTCCAAGATCAGATAAGGGCTTTTCAGGGGTCCCTGGTTGTCCTTCTTCTTTTGATAACAAATAACCTGAGAGAGAAGACATTTTATTACTATAAAAAGTGACATACAAAAAATATATTATTAAATATTTTGAAAAAAGAAACTCAACCATATTATATTTAGATATCTACAGGTCTTAAGTAGGATTTGAACCCCCCATCAGAAAAGTTTCAATTACTACACAGCTACAACAATTTAAAACAGTAATAACACAATAAATAAAAAAAAATAATTCCACCACTCACTAAAATGGATGAGGAACCGCCCGTATCCTTGTCTCTGGTACTGCGGCATCGTCATGATGCACGACACGTTATATTTCTGCTGACAGTGCTTCTCTTTAGAGAAATATCCTACTAAATGGCATCCCTTACTATCGTTTTTCGTTAACACGTAAAACAAAAACGGTTCTACATCGTAGTACAACGTCTTGTGGTCCAGGAACAACTTGGCGAGGAGGCAGAGATTCTGACAATATATTTTGTTGGCGTTCCCGTCCACCTCGAAAACGGATATGTCGCCGCATCTGTATATCTCCGTGGCGGGCGGGTGCCTCCACAGACACTTGTCCAGGTGCCGCATGAGGACCGCTCGACTCTTCGCATACTTCAGACAAAATTCGCATAGGAATAGCTTTGGTAACCTGAAAATCGCATAAAATATATATTATATAAAGTTACTAGTTTATAATACTATTCAAATATATAATGTAGTCAAATAAATAATAATGTTCATATTGAATTTGCAAATGTCAATTGACATAATATGGATTGAGATATAAGTGGTTGATCAATCAAGACAAATTTTGCAAATAATACTTTTGTTATTATTGTACATATTTTCTTTCTTTCTTTTCTTCTTTAATTGAAAGTATTTCTTTCTTCCTGCATAATGATAAAGAATCGAATTATAACGACAATTCCTTCCCCACGCACCACCCAAAGTACATACAAATTACAGACATTATGTGTTGGGCAAAGTTAAAAAAACACCCACCTTGCATACTCCTGTGGGAAAGGACTCGAGTACCACGTCTCAATCTCCCACTGTCCGAATTCAATGGCCGAGGGACACCTGGGGGGCGGCGGGCCTGCGCCCCCCGGCGCTGCGGCCACCACCTCCTCCGCCCCACTCGCCGTACGAGCCTGGGAGAACAGCTCTGCATCAGCCTCAGTCACCCCGGGTGGTAGTCTTTTGGCCTCTGGAAAATTATACATGTATATAAAATTTGCATATTAATATGTATATTTAGTAAAAATGGGCTGTTACATATTATTTTGGTACGGGAATCGATACAAATATGTTACTACTACTTTCATAAATAACATTCTTCATTATTATATGATATAAATTGAAAAGAAAAAAATATTATACAATTTTATACAAAAATTACACATTACATACAATACAATATTATAAAACAAAAAACGTTAAAACAAAACCAAAAATATAATACAACACGCGTATCGTATCGCAAACAACGTATATATACATATGTACTGCGGATGGTTCGAGAACATTCGAGAAGCGCGAGCGAAAGTGCGTGTGGGCGTGCCGTGGTGCGGGCGGGCGGGGGGCGCGGGGGCCGGCCAGCAATCAGACAGGACACCACTTTCACCGCGCCTCCCGTAACATCTTACCCGTCTGATTGGTGGCCGGGCCCTCGCGCTGCAGCTTGTGCGCCTGCGCGTCCGCCGCGCCGCCCCGCTTGCCCTCCGCCGCGCGCACCACCAGCGCCGACGCGCTCAACCGACCCACGCCCCCTACCTGCCCCCCGCCGCCCGTCCCGTCCGCCGCCCGCGCATCCTCCGCCTCTTCGTCCGCCGCTTCCTCTCGACGGTGCCCGCTCTTCCGCCTCCTCTCCCGGTTGAGCGTCGCCTGGTACCGCTTGAAGGTGCTCCGCGTCTCCTTCAGCACCTGGCGGTCTTCTCTCTCGCTCTCACTGTCGCACTCTCGCTCACGTTGGGCGGGCCTTCCATGCGCGCGGGGGCGGGGCCGAGGCCGCGACTGCGAGCGCGACGCCGTGCGCACGGAGTAGAATTCCGAGAGGCCGTCGAACAGCGTGGTCAACAGTCTGTCCCCGCATCTACTGCGCCGGCGGTGCCTCAGACGCTCGGGAGACTGGCGCCTTGCCTCTTCCGCCGGCTGTAAAGGTTCCGGCTCCGGAGGCTTAGACTCGATGACCTTTTGCTTCTGCGCTTCGGCGGCGAAGCCCCACGCGCTGTTCGGAGCGGCGTCGGTGGCGAGGCGCTCGAAGATGGTGGGCGCGGGGGCAGCCGACGCGGGCGGCGGGACGGGCGGCGCGGCGAGAGGCAGTCGCGGAGGGCGCGCGGGCGGCGGCGAGGGCGGGGGGGAGGGCGGGGAGGGCGGCGCGTCGCTGTCGGAGGGCGGGCGGCGCTCCAGGCGCAGCTCGAGGCGCTGCACGCGCGTCACGCGCACTCCGCCCCACTGCGAGCCCTCCCAGCTCTCCCACTCGCCGGAGGACTCCCTACATCGTCGCCTTTTAACGAGATTGAAAGCGGAAAATCTGAAAAATTTCTGTTTCTCCTTGGACATTCTCTGTTCGGAGGGGCGCGTGTAATGCGAGGAGGCATTACCGTCGGAGGGCTCGTCGTCCGAGTCGATGCGTCGCGCCGCCGCCTTCGGTTTCCTCTTCTTCGGCGTGCCTCCCATAGCGGCGGTCCTGCAACAGAGGCGGGCGGTGGTTAGGACGCAGTGCTCGCACAGAGGAGTGTGGTGGCGGTAGTGGCGGCGGGCAGTACCTGTCGGGGCAGCGGTCGCAGCGCCAGGGCGGGCGGCGGCAGCGCGCGTGGGCGGCGCGCGGACATTCGGAGCAGCGCGACGCCCACTCCCCGCTGAGCCCGCACAGCGCACAGCGCGCGCACTCGCCGCAACACCAACGCGCACTCTGCACACACTACAATACATTTTATTGCATACAAGTATAATTTATTAAAATCTTCTGAATTAAAGACTATTATTTCTTGACATACTATTTTTAAAAGGCAGTAAGGTTATGAAATGTGTGAAATGTTTAATTATATTGAAAAATTGTATACATTCTATACATAAAATAAGAAAAAATCAAATCTAAATTATTCAACTGTAAAACTTTTTATAGGTTTCGAATAATATACAAGATAATTGTTTTTTCACTAACTAAATTTGAAAACAGTCATACACATATGTATGCTTATATCAAAATCAATTTAAAATCAATATTCAAAATACATAATCATTTATAAGTAATTTAATTTTATTGCATTAAAATATCCTTATTAAGTGAATATGCCAGATGTACATAATAAAACTGAACACATGTTAACAATCTCATGAATAAAATTGTGTTTGACCTAGAAACATACTTGAAGGAATTTAAAGAAAACACTTTGTCATCACATCATAACTTGTTAAATATTTTTATAGTTGTGACAACCCACTGACATGATTATTAATATTAGTAAATTATATATGCATAAATATATAAATTATTATTATAAAAGAACATTTTTAACCAGGTATTGCTGTTGCTTTGACTGCTAAAAACCTATTATAACACAGTATGTAAGTAATAATATGGAAATTTATTTTATTTACTAATTAACATTATTCCTAGACTAAATACTCTTATTTTTCTTGTCCCTTGTCATCAACCTCTCCATATATTAAAAATATAAATTATAAAAATCTAAATATAACAAAGAAATAGAAATTACTATTGGAATTCATACAAATAAAGATAGCAACAATGTAAGCATGTTCAATAAACATTTATTTAATCTTAATATCTATACTTAATAAGACCTGTCTAAGTAATAGCATTCTTGCATTGCACAACTATTAGTATAATAATTTTATTTATATCCTGCTAATTATATAAGTACCATCTTACTTTGTTTTTAAATTACAAATTTTAAAACATTAAGTTATTTTAATACTTAAGCTGCATAAAAGAATGATATTAAAATTAGTTTTTTTAGGGAACCTTAAAAAAACTACAACAAATTTTGTATTTAAATTTTCCCCAATTCAGATTTGTACTGTAAATTTTTCATCTAAACAGATGTATTAATAGTACACCACATTGATTGCGCTTTACTTAAAAATTCATCTTTTTATATGCAATATCTCTACTTATTTATTTTTTCCAAATTCTTTAATACATACCTTCAAAGTTGTCAAATTTATATACTTCAATAGGTTTAAGCAAGTCGGATGAGCATATGACTTGCACTGATAACAGCAGATCAGGGCTTCACTGGCTCCGAGCCTGTTCTTAGCATCAGTACCGAGACATTCTGCACATACTGGCACTCCAACTGGACTTTGACTCTGAAATGTTTGTAGTCAACAATGTTAAATGTACATTTTATAAAAGTGTTTTCCAAATATAAATAAAAATATGTTTATTCTATGAGGTTGTTAGCTTCCAATTTTTTTAATTCAGTGTTTACGAGATGTTTTATTTCATATAAAATATATTTGAAAAATATTTTAGAGAAAACCAAATAACAGAAATAGTATGAAGTAATCAAATCAAAGTTATAAGCTTAAGAGAATTGTGAAATGTTTAAGCTCTAATATCCAGATCTATGAGTAATTTTGGTGCATGAAATAATTTAAGACATGATTCATACGTGAATCACGCAACGGACTGAATTTGACTGGTTTAACAATTTCTAACATTTTTTATCTCAAGCCACAGTTTGTACTATTGCTGCTTTGTAATATTGTGAAATTTAAAAAATGTATATAAAGATGATTCACTTTAAGCCCACTTCACATAATTTTTATTTTAATTAACTACATATATAAAAATTAAATAAACCAGATATTAATTTTAAAATTAATGTTAAAAATTAAGCAGTTTAAGTATTTATTTATTAAATTAATAGATATTATTCCACTCCATTGGCAAAGAATGAATGACTAATATGCAATGTTTATGTTTTGTTTACTGATAACAATTTATGAATGAATTTATATATAGCACAAAATAGTATCACTTATATTTCTGAAATTTTGTAATATTACACAATATTCTATAACTGATATGACTAAGATGTACATTTTATTATTGATATTAAAATTTGCCATAGAATTTCTAATTTGATTTTAGAATTATATCATAAAAGTATGTCTTTGAATATGTACTCACATTATCTGGATTTTCTTGAGGTTTTCTAGGTTTTGAAATGCGATCTGATGCCGTGAGGGGTCGATCTGTAGCCTTATAGTTTCCCGCGTGGTGAATCAACAGTCCCCTAGCCACAGCGCGCTTAGCCGCTGCACGCAAGATATTCCGCACGTCAGTATTCTCCTCTACGGACACTTGGTACGCTTGGCGCAAATGTTTTTCAATAGTCTTTAAACTAGAACCGTCTCTCTCCCCCAACTCGCGCACTGCCTTCGCAACCGCCCGAGACACATCCACATCAGAGGCGATTCTTAAAACTTTACTCTGCAGCCCACCAGGATCCTTGTACGAACTTTGGCCCTTGTTATACACCTTCAGAACAACACCTTCACGCACGGCGCGCTCCAGCCGCTCCGAAACAACGTCCTCATGATAGTTGTGGTGCTGCCTGATCGCATGACATATCCTCTCCACACTCGGCCTCTGCTTTTGCGATCTAATTTTATGTATCGCCTCAAGAATCCATCGCTTCCACACTTCTTTTCCAACGTCGTCTGGCTCGCTCATTTTTATAAACAATTATTTTGTGCAGCCGTCAAAGTAACGGTACGGTATCACAGCTAGAGATGTGTCAACACCCATCGTATTTTGGCGCCTCAAGCGAAATTCCATTTTATAAAATGGAACTTCGCCGGAAGCGACCGGTAAATTCGGCCGCGGTGCGAGACGCCAGCTTACAGCATGTCCGAAACGCCGTCGCCAGTGGATGACACATCGGGCCTCGCGAGCGAGTTTTGGCGGAGAGGGCATCCGACGGCGGCCATCTTGTGGCAATCTCAATTTACTTAGCGAACAAATACACGCGACGTAAATAATCAAATCTCAAACTAATTTACCACTTTGATCGTTAAGAAAATCTTTACACCATCACAAGTAACCTAAAAACATTCATAAATATAAAAATAAAACTAAAATACTGCACAGTCCGTTCCGGTTCCTTTTTTCACAAAGCGCCTTCACCAAACAAACAACACTTTTGTTGAGTAGTGTCTATAAATAACTTATTTTATAAAAAATATTACATTATATTACTGCAAAATTACTCTTTTATTATAGATTTTTTCCAAAATTTTATTGAAAACATTCACAAAACACTAACAAAAGACTCTTCAAAATGGCTATCAATCAGTTTCCTTGCTATAAGAAAAAATAATTTTGATATCCTGTCCGTCACAATTGTATTGCCATTTTTAATTAAAATATACATCATAATAATTAGGCCACTTTTATTGTCTATGACCAATAGAAAAAATTTAGTGCAGTATAAAAATTATTATCCAATATATTGTACTTCTAATTATTTAAATTTTGTTTGGTATTAAAATATCTTAAATGATATACGTAAATATTTCTAGGTCTACTTATGAACAGATTAAAAATAAAGAAAATAATATTATTATCGGTCAGAAACAAGGTACTGTTCATAAATTATAAGTTTCAGTTGTTTCATTTTAAACAATTATAAATATCAAAGCTTTTAAACTTACTGTACATTTACATATAAAAACCATACCTTATAAGTATTTTCTTTTATAGTAAATATTCTTACATACTATTTTACAGTATATATATTAGAATAATAGTTTTTGAAGTGAAACTCCTTTAGGCGCATGAGGGTAAAATTTTTACAGATGAAACGTCACGCCGGTATGCAGCGGAAGTGTCGGAAAAGAGAGAGAGAATGATCGAGACTGATTAAGAGAGAAATTTAAATTGGTTTAGGTATTTTTAATATTTACACAAAATCACGAGGAATTTTAATTTAATATTTAACATCTGAGACTTGACTATATTATTTTATTTTAATGACAATTAAATTCCTAACCTATCTTCCATTTTCCCTTCCTCTTTATCTTGGAAATTTAAAGTTTTAGATTTGTATAAATATAAACAAGATTTATAAATTAGTTCGCTAAAGAAGTTTCACTTCTGACATGTGTACTTTGTACGCACGCATGTTTATTATTAATAAAAATATATATGGTTTATTTACATTTTAATTTGTAATATTATAAAAAAAAATTTTAGCGCTTGTATTATTTTTAATTTAATTCTTATACTTTACTTATAGAAATAGAACCAACCAAACAATTCGAATGTTCACTTTTAATCTAGAATAATTATCCACACACCATGTTTAAATATTATTTTTATTTTATAATGAATGATCTTGAACATTAACTTGATAATATAAGGACAAAACTTATAATAGTTTTTAGAACTTTTAATTTTCTAAAATAGTATAATGTTATAATAGTATAATGTAAGTATGTGTTGTTAAATATTATATTTACACATCACAAAGAGTTAAGGTCGTCACTAATATTCCTTAGATCAATCAGTCGATATATAAATGTTATATTTTCTTTTTTAGCTCACTGTATCCTACACATAACGGTATATGCGGAGGGAACCTAGTTTGAAGACAATCTGTTTTACTCCTTTCGAGACAAAGAATATTGAGGGCGAAGAAAATGAAAATAATTAATTCTCTGAGAGGGAATCGAACCTACAAAGATATTGTGCTTCTACGCCGCAAGTAAGAAAGCCTTATTAAGAAATAAAAATAGGTTTTTAAATAAAATAAACTAACTATTACAGGCTCGTAAAATATAGTAAAAAACTTTCATGGTGGTCATGTATGAGATACAGTTTAAATTACAAAATCTTCGAGGCAATTTTGTCATCCTCACAGAATATCTTGCTACTGAAATATAGAATATATTTTAGTAAAAGTGCTAAACTCAGGTCAACGGTTAAAAATCTACGCCAGAATCGTCTCAGAATGCACGTGAAACAAGCCGAAGCATAATATAAATGTAGCAGTGAATTTACTAATAATTAATCGATAAAATGATGAAATTTCGTTAGAAAGATACTATTAGGCGAGCGGTGAAGATCGTTGAAATCGATTGAATTCAATATCCATGAAATAAAAAGTTTCTTCTATGATGCATATTTCAAATGTCAATTTTATGCGTCTTACTTAGAAATATAATTTAATAAACTTAATAACGTTTTTTATTTTGTTAATATGATGCTTTTTTTCTCGGTTCGTGAATATGTATTACTTAATGTTATATGTTTTGTTTGTACAGTTATTATAGTTATATACGGGAATGCTTTAGGTAATTTATTACTTTTAGTTGATTTTAATTAAAATTATTTATAATGGCAACATTAAATATCAACGCGACCGGCAATTTTAGCGCGACTTCACAAAGTTTATGTTTACTAAACAACTTTTTATAAATGCATTTACGTATATATTTATATTTTCTTATAGTAAATTTCTAATAGAATACTGCATAACATAAGTTATACTTTTTTAAAGTAACGCTAATATTCTTGATAAATATTTAATTTACCCCCAGATTCAAGACATAAGTTTATAATTAAAAATAATGAGGTAAGTCGGTAGACATCGCGAATTTATAGTAAAATCACAATATGTTAAACAGAAAAGGAACTTTTTCCAAGTCCAAGGGATATGTTATATTATAAAAACAAAGTACAACATAGTAGAAAACATTTTATTCACATCAAATATAAGTACAATTTTTATTACTTTAAGTTGGTCACAAGCATAAGTTAAACCAATAACAGTATAATTATTTATTGCTAATTATAACTCAACAGGATCAGTGGGAATGACATAGTTCAACAAAATGAGTCTATTCTACAGAAATTGGCTAAAATCTATGAAACACCTCATGAATCGGATATGGATTGTGTAAGAATTACAAGGAGTAGATCAAAATTACTTAATTCTGTGGATACTAAAAACTGCTCTATAGTCGAAGTGTACAGATGTATGCCATTGCTGGGAGATGAGGATAATGTTCCAAATTGGCAAGTCCATTTCATTAAATATTCTATTGAATTTGTTAAAAAGTAGAACCATTATAGATTATTACATCAACATTTTGACATTTTTATTAGTATTATTTAAGATTTCAGTGATTTATTTCCAAATATGACTAAATTAAAAAAATACTTTTACTTTTTTGTTGTAACAAGTGATTATTTTTGTTTTGTTTACTTGTCATCTTTTCATTGTTAAATGTGTTCACACTTTGTTAGTTTTATTAGACTATTTTTGTTACTTTGAAATTGTTAAAGTTTGGTACATTTTATTTTACTAGAGTTTAAATTTAGAAAACATTTTTATTTCTTTTATATTTCTATACCACTGAGTGCCATATTTATAACTTTAAAATAAGAGTTTGTATAGTATATTTGGATATTATACTATGTTCATTTGGTTTTTTGTTCTTGAAATTATTTTAAGAAATATTGCAGGCATTGATAATAACTCTCAATAAATTTGAAAATGATTATTTAAGGTTAAAACTAAATGCTGATTAAAATATATTTTTTAATCATGTTAGACAAGTTAAATCTGTTAATATCTAACAAAACATTTGTAATGTAATACAATTACTTATTCTTAAAATAGTTATTTTGTTATATGATTTGATTCATAATAAATATTAGAATTTCAAAAAAGAGTTTCTACTATTGTTGAGTACTATTATTTGTGTATAAACTGAAAAATCTTAATATGTTTAATTTTATTATCCAAAATAAATAATAAACAAAATATTTTTATAAATTCACAACCATTTGCAATATTTACCAAGTGATCTACAGATTCTGACAGGGTTGTTTCTTTTTCTAAGTGAATCTATAATATAAGGATATAAATTTTTAATTATTTTATTATTTAACAATTATGCCTTAGGTCAATATTATATGATTTTAGAAATTAAAAGAAAGTTGTTAAGTGAACAAAACAATAACTATAGGTTAAAATTGAATTTAAAATTTTATATAGTAATAAAATAATCTTGGGTGTTTCATAATCAGTGTATACATAAGTTTAGTAATAGTTCACATAAAATAAATGAAAATATGTATAAATTCAACACAAACAAAACTATTTCATTAAATCTATTCAACTTTGAGATCAGATCTATTCATAATACTTATTTATTCGGTTACTGCTATTTTATCTATGTATGTTGCTGTTTTTTTCTTTTTATAAAATTTGCTACAACTATATCTACGCAAAGACTTTATAAAGTTCTTGTGTAATTAATTCAATTATTACAACACTTTTCAAATTATCTATAAATGCTATTATTATTAATTGACACATTCACAGATAATATAAATAATTAGTGGAGTGTTTGACAATACATACATCTTAGTACAACGAAATGAGGTGTCATCAACAAAATCGATATTAACAAAAAAATCGATTTCGTTCAAGTCGATATAAAATCAAACAATATTAGCTCTCGTTAAAATCACTATCACCACTGAATGTACAGCCAGAGTGTTGTATTATGTGCGTGGCACTATATATTCCGCATTTTACACATGTCTCCCAACTTTTTCCGAGTACCATTTGACTTAAGAAACCCCCTGTAAAAGCATCTCCAGCCCCATTAGTATCTACAATCTGTTCCCTGGACAACTTGGATACTGGCACCAGGGTAATCTTATCACCTTCGACTAAAATAACCGGGTCTTTACCCTGAGTTATAACAACTATTCGCTTTTTAGTATCCATTTTAGGCAACGATGCAATTTTTAATGCTATCTTTTGTAAATCGGTTTCGGTTATGTTGAAAGCTTTGGCGAACGCTTCTGCTTCCTATAAATAATAATTTTATTTTATTAAATTACATTATACACTTTAATACCACTAATAAACAGAAAAACATTAAAACTTAAAGTCTTATATATTTAATTACAGATGTAATTCATCATATTTCGGTTTTCAAAAGGCCAGTTTGCGTCTTCACTTTTAACAAGCTCTAATTGAATGTTGCACCCAAAAAGTTTTAAATATTTATTATCATTTTATTTACGTATAATTAAAAAAAGTAATCACAAAAACTTACCGATTCATTTCCAAACATAACATCAACATATGGCAACATTTGTTCCAATGGCTCCTTATAAAATTGCGATACGAAAGGTGCACTTAAGTTCATTATAAATGTGTGGCCTTTTTCTTGTGAGTGTTTTGCTAACAGCATGATGGACTCAGGCGATACTGCTACGAAGAAACCCTGTAGAAAAAAAGATACATAAACATACGCTTATTTCAGTTAGAAACGCTGTCCCGTATATAGCAGGGTAGTTTGATGAGATCTAAGTATCAAGAAATTCGGGTTTCAAGCCAAATTCGAAACAATGTGTATTAAATTAAACGCTGCACTTTGTTTTACCAGAGCATAAAATTCGATTTCCTCTTTGGATTATCGATTATTATTAATCGATAACCCAGAGAGGAAATCGATCCCCTCCCCTATAATCGAGTTACAACTACATGTTGTTCATATATAATCCGTTCAACAATAATCTTATAAAAACCTAATCAATAACTATTTAAATGAATATTGATGTACTTCTATTATTCTTAAAAATTGTGTAAATAAGGGAGGCCTATATCCAGGATTAGACTGCTATATAAGCTGACTATATCTAGACTATGGTTGTTTGAAGTCTATAGTTTTCATTTAACCCCTTAATGCAACAATTAAAAAACAAAACCGACCAAAAAAAGGCAATTTTTGTCTAAGAAAACAACAAATTTCAAATTACTTACTATAAAAATACTCTATAAAAACTAAAACGTTTTTGTATGTTGATACTAATGATATTTAGAAAAAAAAAATATTTTTTAATTCCCAGTTATATAAAATATATTTTTGATCCTTAGCGATATAAGCTGCGACGCCGACCGTTTATATACACGTCTGCATATTGTGTTAATACGTTTCTACGCGTTAAGGGGTTAAGGTGAAGGGCAAAAATTAAAAAGAATTATACGATTTGGTCGAATAAATCATAAGCTATAGGTTTAACGAGCATATGTATGCAAAAACAGTTACTCCACTGAGAAAAGTAAATATGGGACAAGTAATATGTATTTAATTAGGTATTAGTAACTAAAAATGTTTTATAATTTGACAATGATATAGATGACCTTTCATCTCATGCCGTTTTCAGATAAGACATTAGCTGTAAACATATACCTTACTGGTTGTTAAAAAATATTAATTTAAAAATTTAATGTAACTTAAATAATTATTCTAAATATTTTTCTATTAAATTTATTTAAATCAACTAAATTATACATGGTAACACTATATCCACCATTTAAACATAACACACAAAGAAAGAAAAAAAAAAAATCTCACCGAAGCATAAAAGAACTTGGCACTGTCTATACTCTTCTTGCACTCCTCCTTGGTTAAATGGTCCGGAGTGAACTTTTGTGCGGCAGCCAAGTTCGCGCAGAGTGACCGGTGAGTGCCGGTCACTAACACTGCGCAAGTGCCTGTAGGTGCCTCTTGCGACACTTGGTAGTGAACTTTCACTCCCTCCGCACTGGAATGGGAGAAAATTAATTAATACTTGTTGATTGTTTTTTATTTCAACGATTTGAAATCATTTGAAAATCTAAATGTTTTTATTATACCTACTGAGTTACTTAAATTTAGTTTTTATATATTCCAATATTAGTTATCTTTTTTTTGTCTTCACGCTTTATCCCGCATATGGCATGATAGGCAGAGGGAACTGCAGGAACCATAGCAACATAGTGTTAAGAGATTCCGTCGCTTGGTCCCTGCTTTTTTCATCACCGCTTTCCGCCTTTGTTTGAGGCATTGCGTGTTGGGTGGCGAACTCAAAGCCGCGATTTGCGATTTCCAGAGCGAAGAAAATGGAAATATATAAAAATCCATCTTCCCCGTAAACGCTACACGGCTCTGCGCCCCGATGGTTCTCAAACGTGAATAATGAAATGTTTAACTATTTAAAATATATAAGATTTTGTGTTGTCTATTAATTTATTAGGCTGTTGTTTGTCTGGTTGAAAATAACCCAACTTAAATTCATTTCTATTTCATTCGCTGCCGTTCTTTTAGCTCTTCTAGTCCTAAATTGTTAAATGTATTTTAAATAACTTATGGCAAATCCATTCAAGAATGCCCTTTTTTACCGACAATGTCCCTAAAATTGTTCGAGGGAAGGAAGGAACTTAAGGAACTTTACCTTAACTAGGACTTGTGGTCGTCGACCTAATTGAAGACTGAAAGGATCAGCTAACATCTGTTAATAAACTTAATTTGAGTGTATATAATGGGTCCATTTTAAAATAAATTTCCAATATAAAAATTAAATTTATATTAATAATTTTGACATTATTAATGACTTCTAATTGGTATCGCGCATAACTCTAGCTTTTCAGTTTTTCGATATGCCTAAGTATCTAAATAGGTCATCTAAACAACAATAAAAGCAAAACGAATTCTATATAACATAAGGTGTAAAAAGCAATTATATCCACCTAACTTAACTCCATTGTTTAATATCGTTGGAGCGTATTGATGATCCACATTCAGAGTCACGTTTAGATGTATAGATTTATAAAACAATACTGGACTTCAAATCGATGTAATTTAAGGGGTTTTTGTATAAAATATAACACATTCAAGTATTTAATATCAAGATAACTAATGGCCTATCTAATACTATGTCTTTTTCTTCACGCTTTATCCCGTTCTTAGAAGGGTAGGCAGAGGGAACAGCAGGAATAGTGAGAACCTAATGTTAAGACACTCCATTCCCCGCTTTCCGCCTTTTGCGAGTCATTGCATATTGACTAGCGGAACTTAACGCTGCACTTTTCCTAGTTGCCAGAGCGAAGAAAATGGAAATGAGAAATCCCTCTTCTACGAGTGGGAATCGAATTTACAAACCGTCGCGTTTACAGTCATACGCTACGACTCTGCAACAAACGGTCCTCTAAATTATCTATGTACACGAGAGTACGTACACGAGAGTGTTTCCTTTAATGGGACATCAAGACAATACCATTATATGTATATTTCAATACTGCAAAAAACGATAAATAGACAAATGATATACCTATGTCATAAAACGAGAAAACCATTTCTGTATTAAGCCTTGATTGCAATTCAATCGTCGACTGTTATGAGTCAATTGCCATGCAAATAAACAATTACTATAGAATTAATTTAAGAATATATATATATATATATATATATATATATATATATATATATATATATATATATATATATATATATATATATATATATATATATATATATATATATATATATATATATATATATATATATATATATATATATATATATATATATATATATATATATATATATATATATATATATATATATATATATATATATATATATATATATATATATATATATATATATATATATATATATATATATATATATATATATATATATATATATATATATATATATATATATATATATATATACTTAAACTTTTTAAAATATATAAGATTTTTGTATTGCTATTAATTTATTAGGCTGTTGTTTGTCTGGTTGAAAATAACCCAACCTAAATTCATTTCTATTTGATTCGCTGCCGTTCTTTTAGCTCTTCTAGTCCTAAATTGTTAAATGTATTTTAAATAACTTATGGCAAATCCATTCAAGAATGCCCTTTTTTACCGACAATGTCCCTAAAATTGTTCGAGGGAAGGAAGGAACTTAAGGAACTTTACCTTAACTAGGACTTGTGGTCGTCGACCTAATTGAAGACTGAAAGGATCAGCTAACATCTGTTAATAAACTTAATTTGAGTGTATATAATGGGTCCATTTTAAAATAAATTTCCAATATAAAAATTAAATTTATATTAATAATTTTGACATTATTAATGACTTCTAATTGGTATCGCGCATAACTCTAGCTTACATACAGTTTTGCGATATGCCTAAGCATCTAAATAGGTTATCTAAATAACAATAAAAGCAAAACGAATTCTATATAGCAAGAAAGGTGTAAAAAGCAATTATATCCACCTAACTTAACTCCATTGTTTAATATCGTTGGAGCGTATTGATGATCCATATTCAGAGTCACGTTTAGGTTTATAAAACAATACTGGACTTCAAATCGATGTAATTTAAGGGGTTTTTGTATAAAACATAACACATTCAAGTATTTAATATCAGGATAACTAATGGCCTGTCTAATACTATGTCTTTTTCTTCACGCTTTATCCCGTTCTTAGAAGGGTAGACAGAGGGAACAGCAGGAATAGTGAGAACCTAATGTTAAGACACTCCATTCCCCGCTTTCCGCCTTTTGCGAGTCATTGCATATTGAGTAGCGGAACTTAACGCTGCACTTTTCCTAGTTGCCAGAGCGAAGAAAATGGAAATGAGAAATCCTTCTCTTTTACGAGTGGGAATCGAATTTACAAACCGTCGCGTTTACAGTCCTACGCTATGACTCTGCAACAAACGGTCCTCTAGATTATCTATGTATTACGTCCACAAGAGTGTTTCCTTTAATAGGACATCAAGACAATACCATTATATGTATATTTCAATACTGCAAAAAACGATAAATAGACGAATGATATACCTATGTCATAAAACGAGAAAACCATTTCTGTATTAAGCCTTGACTGCAATTCAATCGTCGACTGTTACGAGTCAATTGCCATGCTAATGAACAATTATTATAGAACTTCTCAGTATACATGCTCTCTATATATTTTAATAAATAATATAAAAAAATCATTCATCAAAATCAATATATTAATTAACTATTCGCTTTTTGCATTTTCAAAGCCCAAATTAATATTATTAAAAATGGAGTGAACCTCTCTTTATATTGTAAATATTTGATTATATCAACTATATGCATAGTTAAGGTAAACATATAAAAATTTGAAAGCAACGAGATTTAAACCTGCGCCTCTTGCAAAGCATGCAAGCGCTCTGACCACTAAGCTATGCGTTCTTCATCACGCATAAAATTTCTATATGATTTATATAACTTATTATGTCGTTGACTTTAAGTTTAAGTATTTTTTCTATCCTCAGTATATATTAACACTTCAAAAAATCCCAATATATATATGCATTTTAATTAAATTTTTTTCGCTTCACGCTTTATCCCGCACATGACAGGGTAGGCAGAGGGAACCTCAAGAACCATAGGAACCCAGTGTAAAGACACTCCAAAGTTAATAATCCGTCATTAAATTATTATAAATAATAATCAACTTCAGTAATTGCAATTTTAATGGCAATTAAGCAATCAACATAAAACCATATCACGCTTAATTTATGAATTTACTAAATTATAAACAAAATATATCTATAAGTAATTAAAATTAAAAAAAATGTAGTTTATTATTTATTACTAACATTATACTGAACCATCAATTACAATAAAAATGGAATTTAATCAATTTAAGGAACCCAAGTAATAAGATTTTCATTATCTGCTTCATGGCTATAACAGAATGAGAAATAATATCGAACATTACGTAATATCAGATTATCCCTTACGAAATCTCAAAAGTCAAGCAAATTTTAAATATACCCCGATATCGTCATACTATATGTATGTAACTTAAGTTATTCTTATCAACGCCGTATCTGTATTGATAATGGAGGGGAAATGTTATCAGCACTTGAGATACAGAGAAGTTACAATTCTCTGTATAATAGGATCTTGTTTGAAATATATATATTTGAAATTTATATATGTGTGTGTGTGTGTGTGTGTTACGAGAACTACATTTTTTTATAGCTTCACGCTTTATCCCGCACATGGCAGGGTAGGCAGAGAGAACTACAGAAACCGTGGGAACCTAGTATTAAGACACTCCGTTGCTTAGTCCCTGCTTTCTCCGTCACCGCTTTCCGCCTTTTTCGAGGCATTGTGTGTTGAGTGGCGCAACTCAACGCCGCGCTTTGCTTAGTTTGCCAGAGGAAACATATCACTAAAATGTATATCATAAATTATACTGGAAAGAATTTGGCGTAATGAAAGAATGTAGCGGTCCGAGCGCTCGCACGGTTAGTAAGAGACGCGTGTACATCCCACTTCATTCATTGTTTTATGTTTTCTTAAAAGATAGATACAAATCACAAAAATATTTAAGAGCATAATCTCTCGATATTGTACTACAACAATTTATTTCTACATTCTAGATCATACTTCTAAAGCGGTCCCAGATTAAGATACTTGAATAGTTGTAGTAGTATGTATGTATGTATGTATATGTATGTATATATATATATATTTCTCGAATTCTTGATCGCATCGCGAGAAATTTCTGGAAAATTATCTAAACAATTCCCTCTCTGTATAAATTTGCTATTAGACACAATATTTTTTTTATTTCAGACAACATTTCCTGACATTAACATTTTCAGCCAAACCAATTCTTTATAATCATTGTGTAAACATTATGTATCTTATCTTTTACATTATTATTATAAATTATCTGGCTGTAATATGTAAAAATGTAGATATCACTTCATATATGCAAAATACATATGTTTACCGAGTAAGCTTTCTACTTCACTAGTAAAATGGTGGTCTATTTATAAATTAATTTGAATTAATATTTAATAGATTTATATAGATTAAATTATTTAAATAGACTTTATAGAATCAATCACTGTTATATTAAACATATATTTTTTAGAGAAATATATTTTTTTTACTAAAAAAAAATTCATCAATTATGATAAATGATAATAAATGTATAAATGCTTTAGTTACATTCATATGTTAACACTAAATGATAAAGTTGTGGGAAGATAAAATAACTCATAGATACTTCCCACTCTGATTCATTTCATTTAAAACATTTCAATTTGATTGACATACTATGTGATAAAATGATAAGTTATAGTTATCTATCTGATATTCTACTTATGATTATAGGTATTTTTATTACCATTTTAAAGAGCAAATCTTTAACAAAAATTATTTTTATTAAAGATTTGTTATTGCCTAAAATAAATTACTTTTTTATATTTATTTTCCGATTATTTCCTATATATTAAAAAAAATGTGTCAGTTATTTATATTTAAAAAAAACTACTTACACAGCTCTCTCACTTAATATTTTGGCATATTCATCATTTCCTACACAACCAAAGTAAGAACATATGTTGGGCTTTTTCAATATCCATTGGGCAACTCTCAAGGAATTTTGCACACTGCCTCCAGCTATGAATGCAGCATTATATCTAAAAAGTTTAAATCAAAAATTTAATAAATAGTTAAAAAATATTAATTTTTATTAAGTAAACTTCTTATAAAAAATTACATACTTTTCAACTAGCTCTTTATAAAGAGGCATATGTTTTTCTTCAGCCATAATAGCATCATCTGGGTGCAGTCCATATTTTTGAAGTAAATCCTCATCTACAATTGCAGAAATATCCAATAATGGGTTTCCAATACCCACAAGCAACCCTTCACAATCACAGAGGCAGCTAAAATGTGTAAATTAGGTATTATCACAGATGCAATCTATGAGAAAATAATTATAATAAAATATATCAGATGTTAAGTTTTATGTAAACAGTGACTAATTGATTTTAATTACTATGTAATTCAGTTGATGTTTGTATTAGTGTGTATTAGTATGATTAATTCAAGACGCACTTGTTCATGCAAATTAAATAACCAGAGAAGGATGTATAATAAGCAAAAAAATTGCTTACCTGGGATCCATTATGTAATATAATTATACAACAACTGAGACTCTGAACAAATTCGAGAATATATTATCAAATTTAATAAATGATATGTAAATGAAACAAATTTCGTAAAGTTATCGCGTAAGGAATCACCGCATGTTTTTCCTTTCGAATGCAAAACGTGTTTGCTCCTTCCTATCTCAACGAGGAGTAGGCAAAATTTTATATTCTGTGTGATAACAAAATGTCATTATAAGCTGTCATAGCATGTGTGACAGCATTTTTTTTAGAATCTGTTTATAAGTAATTCCTGCCTTAAAATATAATTATTTTAATATACAAGTTTAAAAATTTAAATGCATATGATGAAGCTTAAAATAAAATATACATAAAAATTAATATATCAATGCAATCAACACATACTAATAATGCGCAATTTTATCTATATATTTGATTAATTAAAAGATAAGTTTATATTTTTTCTTTTTTATTATAATATTTGTAATGAAACTATTACAAGTTTTATTTTCATAAAAATAAAATAATAATTGAATTACACATAAATTACTTTTTGTTTATCTGTGTCTATGATATAACCTATAACCGGCACATAAAAATCACGTTTTGCGATTTCAACGAGAATCTTCGAGAAGTACAAGTTCAGAGCAATCTGAATATTCTGTGAAGTCCATAATTTCATTCCATTTAACTTAAAAATGTTGCGCCTGCCTCGTGTCGTCCGCCAAACCGTTTCCCTACAAAAATCGCTTCAATTTTCAAGATTTTATGCCAAAGATGTAAGGTTCGGTGCTGATGTAAGAGCCTTGATGCTCCAGGGTGTGGATGTCCTGGCTGACGCCGTGGCTGTCACCATGGGTCCAAAAGGTAGGAATGTTATTTTAGAACAATCTTGGGGCTCACCGAAAATAACCAAAGATGGTGTAACAGTTGCGAAAGGTGTAGAGCTCAAAGATAAATTCCAGAATATCGGTGCCAAACTTGTACAAAACGTAGCTAATAACACAAACGAAGAGGCTGGTGATGGCACTACAACAGCTACAGTGCTTGCCAGGGCAATTGCCAAAGAAGGATTCGAAAAAATTTCTAAGGGCGCAAACCCTATTGAAATTCGTCGCGGAGTTATGCTGGCTGTGGACGCCGTGAAAGAAAAGTTGAAGAACATGTCCAAGCCAGTCACGACCCCCGAAGAAATCGCTCAGGTAGCCACTATCTCCGCAAACGGTGACACCGCCATCGGCAAGCTTATCGCCGATGCCATGAAAAAAGTCGGTCGTGATGGTGTTATTACAGTAAAAGATGGTAAAACACTTAACGATGAATTAGAAATTATCGAAGGTTTGAAATTCGACAGAGGTTATATTTCGCCATATTTCATCAATTCCTCTAAGGGTGCAAAGGTCGAATTCCAAGACGCCCTTGTATTGTTCTCGGAAAAGAAAATCAGTAATGTCCAGACTATTATCCCAGCTTTAGAATTGGCTAACCAACAGAGAAAGCCTCTTGTAATTGTTGCAGAAGATGTTGATGGTGAGGCCCTTTCAACATTAGTAGTTAACAGGCTAAAGATTGGTTTACAAGTTGCTGCTGTTAAAGCCCCAGGTTTTGGTGACAATAGAAAGTCCACCCTGAGCGACATGGCCATTGCCACTGGTGGTGTTGTATTCGGAGATGATGCAAATCTGATTAAATTGGAAGATATCCAACTGTCTGACTTTGGACAAGTTGGTGAAGTTATTATTACCAAAGATGACACTCTTATCCTGAAAGGAAAAGGCAAGAAGGCTGACATTGACAGAAGAGCAGAACAGATTCGTGACCAAATCCAAGAAACTAACTCTGAATATGAAAAGGAAAAATTACAGGAGCGTCTTGCCCGTTTGGCCTCTGGAGTAGCTGTCTTACATGTAGGTGGATCCAGTGAAGTTGAGGTCAATGAGAAGAAAGACCGTGTAAATGATGCTCTTAATGCCACCAGAGCTGCTGTTGAAGAAGGTATTGTACCTGGAGGTGGCTCGGCCCTTCTCAGATGCATTCCAGTACTTAATGAACTTAAATCATCCAACTCCGACCAGGCCACCGGTGTTGAAATCATCAAAAAAGCTCTAAGAATGCCTTGCATGACCATTGCTCGCAATGCTGGCATTGATGGGTCTGTAGTAGTAGCTAAAGTAGAGGAGCTAGGCACTGAATTTGGGTATGATGCATTAAACAATGAATATGTCAACATGATTGAGAAAGGTATCATTGATCCAACTAAAGTTGTGAGAACAGCATTGACTGATGCCAGTGGAGTAGCATCTCTGTTGACCACAGCAGAGGCTGTGATCTGTGACATCCCACAAGAGAAGGAGCCCAACCCCATGGCTGGCATGGGTGGTATGGGCGGCATGGGCGGTATGGGAGGCATGATGTAAATTCCCAATGAACTTTTTGCATTTACAGTGTATGAACTTCACAATAAGGTTACAAAGTTATGTATGTATGTGTTATAAAAGTGCAGTGAACGAATTATTTTCATTTATTGAGTCTGATTGAGATAGAGTAGTGACAGCTACAGTTAGAATTATTTAGTTTAATATTTGCTTCAGTGGAGCAATGTGTTATTTTTTAAAATAAATAATAATAATGTTGGTTATTACATTTCTTTTGTTTTATTTCTTACATACAATAGTAAGTTCTATTTATATATAATTTATTTAAATTAAAACAATTAATTTTTTAAATGAAATTAGCATTTTTAATTATACACTTATTATAATAATAATCAAATACTAATTCAGTAGATCTCTGTATAATCAGAAAGCCAAGATAAATGTATATACATCGCAATACATTACATAATAAGTAACCGAGAAAAATGTTAAGACATCAATGGGACAATGGATTTTTACTTTATTTCATTCATATGGCAGTATTACCAACAACAGTTAAATTTTGTAATCTTCTTTAAGGTGAGATCATAGAGATAATCATTTTATTTACTTTTAACAATATAAATTATTACAATTATTCACAATGCAAGAAAACTAAAGTGGCTTGGCTAGGACACAACCAAGATATTACTGTAATTCTTTGCAGAAATCAATCTGTTAACTGTAGTATGAAGTACTGCTACTGGGCCCAGTATCACTTGGAGAAGAAGAAGAAAGAAGCTTGAGTTTTTTTTTAACTGCAAAATTCTCAAGCCATTCCTGACAATTAATAGAACAATGTGATGCCTTTATGTATCTAACTATAGTAATTAATAATTTACATATAATTATAACAGTTTCAGAGTACTGTGCCTTGATTTTAAAATAAATATTAATCTAGTATTTTATTTTTCGTTTTAAGCAAAATTATTATTTAAAATTTTTATTATATAACAGGTATATCTGATGTTAAGTCAATACATTGAGAGAAAGGAATTGGCACGATTTCTAGAATTCATGACTTCAAGACAGTACAATGACCTATAAGATAATGTGCCTCGGCTACACTTACACTAATATGTAATATTGTTCTATCGTTATCGACGGAACCAGTTTTCTGCTGTAAATATGGATATAATTGTATAATGCATTAAACTTGTAGTACACAACTAAATTATTATATTTAGTAATTCTTGTAGGAAAGCATTATGTCTTCCTTTTTCCTTGTAACTTATTAACTGAATGTTAAAAAATACTATTATATTAGGCACACTTTTAGTTCATTAATTCAAAAAAACAGGACGCATTATTTTCATTTTCCTAGTTCTAGTAACAAAACTAAGCGCGGCGTTGAGTTCCGCCGCTGAATAATATGTCGATAGTTGTTGTTACATTTTCTAACAATAAGGTCATCCTGGAGCTAACTAATTGCGAAGGTAGTGGGTTCGATTTCCATGTATTATTTTGAATATCTCGCTCTGACAAGACAAAGCACGGCATTGAATTCCACCACGAAATAATAATTGTCTTGAATTCAAACAGAAACCAGAGAATCTGATTAATTTTATTTATTTTTTTATTTAGCGTTTTAATTGTGCACACGTAGAGAAGTTTTTATTTTAAAATTTTACTTTTTTACCAATTTCAAAGATTTTGAAAAGGCGGATTTGTGAAAAATATAGCCGAATGTCCGATGTAGTTTAGTTGATAATTAGTTAAACAAATTCTACGCGTTATGTAATTAGAATTTGCTTGAAAAACATTTGGATTTTTTTAACAAAAATAGATTTCTAACTTCAACATCCCTAAAAAGCGTTAAGCTAATAGTAACACACTAGTAGATTTAATTGTTAGATTGTGACTGTTCCCAGCAACGCCACACAACAATGGCGTCCTAATAAAGAATATATTATGATTATTATGTAATCTAAAACGATAATTTGTTATTCAATCATTTAATAAATGTTTGAAGGAGGTCTTTATCGAATATAAATTATGTAGGTATGATAATAACATTCAAAAGGTGACAATTTGCTTATCGTTTACGTTGATTGCGATAAAAATACTCACTGATTGTGAAAACCGAGCAAATGGTGTAATATCTTGAATTTTTAATGACTTATTAAGTAGGTATTATTCTAACATTAATTGTGAGTTTTAAGATAAAAATGCTTTAAAATTTTTATGGAATTAAAAAGTAGTTAAATAAAAAGAATAAAATCGATTGGTAAAATAAAAAAGGGAAGGTAATGTGGCGTAATTTCTTAGATAATTTAAAAAGTGAAAAATAGAAATATAATTTAAAAAATAATAGAAATATGAAAAAAAAAAACTCGAAATACGTAATTCATATTGTTGATAATATTATAATATTCTTTATTAAAATATTTCGTCTTTATACAGTATAAAAATTAAACATAACAAGGTACATAGATGTTATCTATTTATTTATAATCTATAAAAATATCTGCTCTTCATCAGAATCACCTGTGCCATAAACAAAATGTCTTCTCACAACATTACCTTCGATTGCACTTGGATCGATCACATTGTTCTTGCACGGAGTCACTGGATACCTCACTGGACCTAACCAACGTCTACTGAGTCCAAAATTTCTGGGCAAAGCCACATTTTTAGCCGATTTATCCAAACTATTAACCGAAGATTTTAATGAGGATTTCTTTAATTCATCATTAAGATAGTCATCTGGTATAAGATCTGATGGTACGCTTAAACTTAAAGGTCGTCGTTTCGGACGACTGTTCAATTGTCCTCGCCAAGTGTTGAATTTTTGGGATTTCTTTTGCGGTGTATTCTCTTGAGAAGAACAATCACCCATATTATCTTCTTCGTAAACTTGGTTCTCGGAGCAACATTTCTGCAAGTTACTTATATTTGGCGTACTCTGTCTATTAGGTTTGTCTTTCACACGGCTTATCACTTTTTCTTTCGTCAATTTGATTAGAGCGTAAATTGTTTTAAGCGCTTCTTCGTTTAATAATTCGTCATCTGTCAAGTCAGCATCGAGAGCGCTGGCTATACTGTGCCTAAGTGTATTTTCTAAGCCTTGAGATTCTTTTGGGGCACTGTTAAATTGATTTATAGCATTACTCTTAGTTGTATTTTGCAATACAATGAGTTCTACGACCTGTGGAGCCGCTTGTAACATGTTTAAAGCTTTGTCATATTTTAAATTTAGCAGAGTTTGTCCGTTAACTGATATTATCTGGTCTCCGGCGAGGAGCCTTCCACACATATCCGCGGGACTACCCTGGGTTATCGATTTTATATACACATTTCCATCTGAGCCTTCTGCCACTTGCAAGCCTAAAGCATTCATTGCATCTCGTTCTAAAACAGCTGTAACAAATATCCTCTCTCCTTGAACACATTCCATATTGTCCAATCTTTCAAAAATAGAGTTGTTAATACAAGATTCATTTGCCGCGTCATAACTGAATACGTCCGAATACACTTTCGGTGATTCCAAGACGTAAGCAGTTGGCGCTTGGATCATATTTTGACTATAAGACCTTTCGGGTAACAACTTCATGCTATTCACACTGCACTGTCTTTGTTCAGAAAGATCATCGGAATCGCTATGAGTTGTTGCTAAATCACCGTCCGATCTCACAGATAGTAATTTTGAGGGCGATCTTGTATAATTTCCATCTAATGTTGTTTTCATCCCATTAAATACTCTAGTACCCATCTTCACGCCATGGCGCCTTGGTAGGCTACTTTCTGATGATGACAAACCCTCATTTGACGAGCTCCTCTGCCCATTCTTTTGTGGAGAACTTAATAAACTCTCATCGCTTGGTGGTGGAGACAAAATCTGACGTAATAACTGTTCAGTGTTAGGCTTTTCGTTTTCCTTATTTTGTGATTTTTTGTCACCAAATAGATCTACTTTGAATCTTCGCCTGACCGGTCGTCGGATTTTAGTAGGATTCCTTACAGCCAAGTTGTAACTGTCTTGATAATTACTACAGTCCGTTTTCTTCGGGCTATTTGCATTTAAAGCGCAATTGAATTCACTTGATAAATAATTTATAAAATCCTCTTTAGCAT
Source organism: Dione vanillae (assembly GCA_037178615.1). Lineage (NCBI taxonomy): Eukaryota > Metazoa > Arthropoda > Insecta > Lepidoptera > Nymphalidae > Dione > Dione vanillae. The sequence continues at coordinate 953,515 of JAZFAU010000187.1, read as the reverse complement.
ATAATTTTAAATACAATCGATGGTGTAGCGACGCCAACCAAAACGCAAAATAGCTCTTATAGTCTAACATTTTAAGTTTATACTTGATACCGATTTTGGATAGACCCGAATATGCATTGGGCATTATGTAAAGGCTTTTTTTATTATAATAGAACGTGTGTATGTGATGCCACGGTAAGCTTTGTAGTACTATACGATTTGGATTTGAAGTGGATTCCTCTGTCATATTATTTGTTCTAGAATATATAGTGACACCTCTAGGGCCTATCGACAGCCACACGTCTCGACAGAAACCATCTCTGGTCGCCCAAATAGCTGAATAGAAATGGGCACCGTAATCCCTAAAAGTTTGGGCTAAAGTTATATAATTGGCAATTGCTTTACTCTTGTCCAAGCCTCGTCTGGACTCATGAGCTCTTTTCATACGAAACTTAACGTCTGCCATATCATTTGTTATCAATGACTCGGGCAAGTAATGCTCCAATAAAAAATAGTCAGCGGTACCATGTTCTCTATAAGAGAATTCACCAAATTCTATGTGTAAAGCATATCCTGCAAGTAAAATGAGATTCTGCATGGTTGAGATCATTTGCCCTTCGACTGTCGCGCGTCGAAGTTGTAAGTACACTCGATATTGCCATTCACCACTTTGTATATTATTAGATACATTGATTGGTAAAAAAAATTTTATTCTTAAAAATAATGTGACTGGTATATCTTCTTCGTTGCTTTTATTATTCTTATGACTTACTTTATGCCACTTTTCTGGTACAACTTTCTTTATTTTATAATCAGTCTGGAAGGAATATAAAATCACCTCCAATTAATATTGCTATGCCGAGCATGAAATTGTGTTCATATTTTTCACTTGTAATTAAATGTTCGAAAATTTGTCCAGCAGTTACTGTATTTGGGTCACAGAGAACCTCTACTCTTTGACCATTCAAGAGTACAGCTGTTACCAATCTCTTATCACTTAATGCAGAGATTGTTAGATCTAAGTGCTTCACTGGTTGAGAGGCTCGGACTATAAATTCGGGACCTACACATCCATCTTTCCCTTTGACAATTTCAGCTTTATACAGTCTTGAAGCCGCCCGCTGCACTGGTTTTCCTCTTCTAAAATTGCAACTTAAGGGCACTTGTTTTTTAACAACTTTTTCTTCATTAAGTGCAGTCATTGAAACAGCATTTTCCTGTAAAGTAGATTTTTCTATTTGTGTACTTGATGCAATGTTGAGTGTGGAATGAGAATTGCTTAAACCACCTAATCTTGGTGTGTCAAATAATGCAAACACTGGTTTTCTTTGATTCCTTGGAATTCGACAACTTGGAAATGGGTCTCTTTCATCCGGTGACTTGATGATGCTAGCAAAATTTCTAGGCTGAGTGCTCACTTTTAAATTTGTGTTAAAATCTTTTTTTCGTGACATTTTCTTCGGTTCAAACTGATGGAAATCCAAGACTGGACTAAGCGTTAGCGAAGCTGCCGAACATGAACTGCGCCCGGAATCGGCATCGCAGTTTCTTGACATTTTTCTAAAAAAACAATAGATATTTAAAGTTATTTATCGTATTATTATACTTTAAGTATAATGATTAGTTATAATAACTAGTTAATTTGAGTAATGGCATTTTATGGTAAAATATATTATATAAATGTACAAGGTTCCCACAAATGTAAAATTATGCAAATAATGCTTTAATACAAATATTATACCTTACGAGTTACGTAGTACGAAAACACACATTATCCATAATTCACGCTTTTAGTCTCTATACAATAGTCATAACAAATACGTTAGTGTTCAAAGTAGTTTGCCTTGGTCACATATTTTAAATAACTAAGCATTACGCATTTAAAAAACCCCATAACAATAGAGTAACAATAACTTTCGATGAACTTTAATTGTTTTTTCAAATAAAACTTACTTTCACCGTTGAATCCAAATATTTGACATAACTATAACTTTAAAATGCGATATATAGCTTTTCGCGTATTCCACTTAGCCACTCATATTTACATAAAATTGAAAGGAAAATTGTAAATAACAGTTCAACCTGTCGTTTTTGATTCACTTGTTGCTTGATTCTGTCTTTTTTTTACTTTCTAGCAGTGTTACCATTTATATAGCTCTATGAGTAATTTTCAAATTGATATCGAGAACTCATAAAAATTTGTTAAATTTAAAAAAATATTGTGTATAACAGTGTTCATGAGTGATATTACAAAAAGTTTCACTATAACTGCAACTAAAACTAACTTTAGAATGCACGACGATTAATCAATAAATAGAAAAAAAAAGGATCTTTATTCGGTACATACAATTATTTCTAAGTAAATTTTGACTAACAGGTTTGTGACAACAAATGGTAGTACTTAATATTCTAAAACATCTTACATTTTTCAGTTCAGCTGTTACAAAGTATCTCAGGTAAACAGAAAAACAGACACTAAACGAAAAATACCAAACCAGTTTTGAATCAATTTGTTTGTTTTTTAATATATTCTTAATACAGAATACATTATAATTGCGTTGACTGTTTCAGATCCTTTGAGATCCCTGTGAGATCTCGTTCCTCGCTTAGATTATAATATATTACTCTAATCTCTGAGCTTGATTATTGAAGAACTAATTTAAAAAAAACAAATATTTTATTACTATATTGATATATGGCAATTCTGCTTATTTTGACGTCACATGTGACATTTATTTATGTATTTCGATTTTCGGTAATCCCTGAGCTGACGTTGATTAGTATTTGGTACCACTCTGTCGCTTTTTTTATCAAAAAATTAAAGCACAAATATAGTTGTTTTGTAGTAAAATAATTATACTGCTATGTGATTACTCTAAGTGAAAAAATGTCTTCGCTAATTCAACTGTATGAACAGCAGTACTCTGTGCTCACAGCAGATATTACATCTAAAATTGGTCGATTAAAATCGGCCAAGGAAGGTTTGTTTTTCACCTGTTTTGTAACTCTAGCTGTATATTTATACAATTTGAAACTTTTCATGCTTGCAAAGTAAACATGACTTTTCTGGACTAATATGCAATAAACTCAGTATGTTACATTTACAGAGTAAATGGTTGTATAGTTATACACTTTCTTTTATTACTAAAACCTTTTTTGTTTATTTACTTAATATTTATTACGTCTTAACTATTTATTACGTTTTTAATTATTTATAACCACTTTTTTTAAACTATATTTTATATAAATGTTTTTCAGATGAACGAGAAAGCTTATCCAAAGAAATACAATCAAATTTCGATGAAGCTAATGATTTGGTATGTCCTATTATTATTCATTTATAGATTTGTATTTAATTATAATATTAATTATGTTTTTACACTTAAGAAATCAACCAACGACTCCAATAATTAGTTATTATTACTATAAGAATACTGATTTAATAACATTTGTTATTGTTGTATCAGTTGGAGGAACTTGAATTGGAATCCAGGGGAGCGGGCACTGGATCTCGAGTGGCAGCATACAAAGTAGAGTTACAAAGAGTGAAAGATGAGTACCGTTCGGTTGCAAGCAACACATCTACATGTAAGTTTATAACTAGCTATAGTTAATTTTTTTCTAGAAAAAAAAAAAACAAAATTCGGGCAAAATTTTGACCTTAATTTTAAGGAATATATTTAAGAAGCTTCCATCAAAATTTAAGAACAATAGGTTTAGCTGTTTTTGAGTCAAAGTCAAGTCAAAACAATTTTATTCAAAATTAGAAGTACAAGCTTCATTTTTTGAATGTCAAATAATTAATTTAATTTACCACTGGTTCGCTAAAGTTAATGCATCAGACCTGAGAATTTTTTTACTATTCAGTAGTAAGTTATTAACACTAAACCAATGTACTATTTTTGAGAGAGCATTGTTTACATCGTTATAGACGTTTAGTGGTCTTTTCATTTTAAAAATCAATGAAGTATCAGCAGCAAACAATACTATCACATGGTCCCTTCCAACTAAATGCGGCAGATCATTTATATAGATTAGAAATAGGAAAGGACCAAGAATAGACCCTTGTGGGACCCCCATACTGATTAATGAGCCAGGAGATTTCTTGCCATTCACCTCAACCCTCTGAACTCTGTCAGCTAAATAAGAGGTCAGAAGATCGAGTGCTCGTCCCCTTATGCTGTAATGGTGTAGTTTCATGACCAATGTGGAGTGCTGGACGCAATCAAATGCTTTGGACAAGTCACAGAACATACCAAGAGCGTCCTGTGACTCCTCCCAAGCGTTGTAGATACTTTTTCCTTGATCAGTCCCACTCCAGCATCGGTAGTAGAACGACCCTTAGTAAAGCCATACTGTTTTTCATGGATAAGATTATGCACATTAAAATGGACTAATATTTGATTTAATATTATTTTTTCAAAAAATTCACTAAATCAGGGTAGTACAGATACTGGTCTTAAGTTGTTGGGATTTGCTGTACTACCAGATTTAAATATAGGTATGACTTTACTAAATTTCATTAAATCAGGAGTAATGTTGGTCACTGACCATATTGAAAAAACATGCTTATATATTTTCCAGTTCGATATTTTCCAGGAGAGAGGAAAATGAAAATTTACCTTTCAACAATAAAAAAATTTGATAACACTCTGATACTTTACCCATCTTAATACATTAGATTGGTGCATTTACAATAGTAATGTTAAATCTAGCACTTAAAGAAATTAGCAAAATAACATTTTGACAAGATTGCTCTGGCCTATACTTCCAACTACTCTGAAACGCCTTTTAAAGTTTTCGCGTATCTTCGAAAATATACACCGGAACGAATTGAAATTTTCTTCGTATATTTTTAAAAATATGTACATTAAGAAAATTAAACCAGAAAGAAATAATTTTTTGAAAAGCTTTACGAAGATAAAAGGTTTTAGTAGCCTAGTGTTAAGATATTTTATCCCCCACTCCCTTTCTTTGAGACATTTTGTGTTGAGTGGTGGAACTCAATGACGCTCTTGGGCTTATTGTCATAAAGTGGAAGTAATTCATTCTCCCGGAAAGGGAATAGAAGCCACATACCATTTACAGATAGACACTGTGCCTCTTCACCAAAATTAGGACAGTCGTTAGTCTTTTTTCAAATATGTTGTAAGTGTTAAATGTACTTTTTCCACCTTCATCTAGAAGTGTTAGGCACTTGTTTATTATAATTTATTGTATATTTTTAATTTTTGGTGGGATGCTAAGTTTTATAATTAGAAATTTTTACTGTTTTGTATATTTTATGCATATATAGTTTTTCCTATTGTATATTATTAGATAATATGGACCCAGAGGAGTATGAAGATTGGTCAGTTGTAAATGACCAGCGTCGCAAGTTGTTGGACAACACAGAGCGTTTAGAGAGAACTGGCAAGAACCTCACAGAGGGATACCGGGTTGTGCTTGAGACAGAACAGATTGGTGCTGCTGTACTCCAGGACCTGAGTGCTCAGAGGGAAACTATACAGAGGTCGAGGGGAAGGGTAGGTTTTTTTTAATTTAAATTGTTTTATACCATAATTTATTGGTTATTTCAATTATTTCTTTTCGCATGCTGTGTATATTTATAATTGTACCGAGTATAAAAAAGTAAATTATGGTGATATAAATAAGTAAAGTAAGTAAACGCGACGGTTTGTGGGTTCGGTTTCCACTCGGGGAAGATGGAATTGTTCATTTCAATTTTCTTCACTTGGGCAACTAGGCAAAGCGCGGTATTGAGTTCCGCTTAAATCGCAATGCCTCGAAGAGGCGGAAAGCATGGAACGGGAACGGAGTGTCTTAACACTAGTGCTTTGTGCGGGATAAAGCATGAAGCTAAAAAAAAGTATTTCCTTTAGATGTAAACATAATTAATTTAATTTTGTAACGAAAATTATCCTTCTCCACCAGCTTCGTGAAACAGACGAACAGCTGAGTCGCTCCACCCGCCTCCTCAACACGATGGTGGTGCGCGCGCTGCAGGAGCGCGTGGTGTTGGCGCTGGTGCTGGTGGCGCTGGCCGCGCTCGCCGGCGCCGCGCTCTACGCGTACACCTAGCCCCGTGCGCCCCTCCTGCGGGCCAAGGTGCGCGCCTCGGTGTGCTCAAGTGCTCGAGTGTTGTGTGCTAGTGCTCGAATTTTGTATGCAAGTGCTCGAGTTTTGTGTGCAAGTGCTCGAGTTTTGTGTGCAAGTGCTCGAGTTTTGTGTGCAAGTGCCTAGACTTTAGTGTGCGAGTGCTCGAATTTTGTGTGAGAGTGCTCGAGTGTTGTGTCCAATTGCTCGAGTATTGTGTGCAGGTGTTCGAGATTTGTGTGTAAGTGCTCGAGTTTTGTGTAAATGTTCGGAAAAAGAATGGTCTAAATTCAGTGTCTACAGCATGTTGTACAAATTTATTTATATCTTCTTATATATTTTTGGACTGTTTAATTTATTTTTTTATTATTGTTTCCAGGATGGCCGCGTGATAGTATACAACTTATACCTGGCTTGCACTAAAGTGATGCAGATACTGTTCAGACTGTTCCTTCTGATGCGTGTAGTGTGGGCCGTCCTTTACTTCAAATATAATGTAGTCGGCTATAGAATGCCGACGCGCTATATGTAAATATTTATAATTTGTTTCGTCTAAAATATATTACAAGAAAGCCTAAAGGAGTAGAATTTAAGTCTGCAATTAAATTAAAAAAAAGTTTGACATATGTCATTTTATTTTGCCGGTTTTTATTTGTACCTATTGTAGCTACTTGAAAAAAATTATTCTTACATTAATATAGTATTAATAAAGGCCTGAAGTAGTTGAATTTAATAGAAAACTCAGTATACATTTCAATTAAAAAATCGAATTCGATATGAGAATTAGTTCAATATACATTTATTCAACGTATTTGTTTCAACGTGTTTTTTAAAGACTGTTTATTTTGTCTTATAAAAGTATAACTGTAATTAAATCTACTATTTTAATTTAAAATATATCTCGAAAATCAATAAAAGCTACTTACACTTTAGTTTGTTTAACAGTATACCTTCGTTTTGTTGTGTTTAAATAAGGTAAGAGTCACAAAAATAATTTGTAGTAGATTAAGTATTTAATATTTCATACTCGTGAAAGTAACTTAATTAAAATTTATATTATTGTATGTATCATTTGAAGAAAACTGTGTCATATATATATATATATATATATATATATATATATATATATATATATATATATATATATATATATATATATATATATATATATATATATATATATATATATATATATATATATATATATATATATATAACTCAGTTCTTCCGACATTAGTATATAGATAAGTAATTTTTGTTTATAGTTATTTTTTCGTTAATTCAGTGACTACATTGTAGAACTGTATAACTTATGCGTTTTTTTCTATTCAGTATGTAGTTGAGTTTAGCCACACCACACGCCTCAAAAGGCAGTGGAAAAAAGACCTAGTGTGTGCTCTTGGGCCTGCTATGTGTAAGATACTTTTTTGAAGCAAAAAGAATCATGTCATTCCAACTTATAAAAGCGTAAAATATTTCTTTATTAAAATAAATAATTATTATTTATGTATATACTTATGATGGTTATTTAGAAAACAATAAGCATTTACTAAAGTTATTGAATGGATAAGTTAAAATATGAATGTTATTTATTTATAATGTGATATTCTTTAATTTAATATCTACATTTGATTAAGATGAGACTGTTTGTGTGTAGTTAGAGAATCGTAGATAAGTTGTATATGTTTGGTTAGTGGCTTTACTTTATGATTTATCAACTCAATAAATGTTTTAAAGTATATGTTTTGTTTTGTTAATGCATCTTCACGCTCTATCTCGCTTATATCAGGGAGGCAGAGGGAACTGTTGAACTGTGAACATAGTGTTAAGACACTCCGTTCTCTGGTTTCTGCTTTGCCAGAACTTAACGCCGCGCTTTGCCTAGTTGCTAGCACGAAGAAAGTGGAAATGTAAATTAATGTAATCTTCCGTATTTCGTGAGGACCGTCGTGGCGCAGAGGCGCAACGTCTGCCTGTAACGCGACTAACACGACGGTTTCTGGGTTCGATCCCCAGTCGGGGAAGATGGTTTTTCTATTTCCATTTTCTTCGCTCTGGCAACTAAGGCAAAGCGCGGCGTTGAGTTCCGCCACTCAACACGCAATGCCTCGAAAACGGCGGAAAGCGGGGACGAAGTAATCAGGGACTAAGTAACGGAGTGTCTTAACACTAGGTTCGTATGGTTCCTGCAGTTCCCTCTGCCTACCCTGCCATGTGCGGGATAAAAGCGTGAAGCTATAAAAAAAAATGTAATCTTCCCTGAGTAGGAATCGAACCCACAAACAGTCGCGTTTACAGGCAGACGCTGTAGCCCTGCGCCAGGACGGTCATCTGACGTATTGACAACAATCTGGTTCCGTTTAAAAGTAGAGATTAAATTAGATTTTTTAAATAATAAATAAATGTATATATTTAATTTTACTTTATTTTTTAATTACGAACATTTATATACATTTACACATCAAATATATTACAGAAATTATTTTATTATTCAATTAAAGTAAGTTGATAATTACAGATTTGTTGTCAAAATAAAATTATCGAAACCATTCTCCTTTTAAAATACAAATAATCAGAGGAAACATTTGTTTTCTAGTAAGATAATCTTAAGAAACATACTACAGATGTATAAATAATTATATCATAAGTATTAATTTTTACAGTTCAATGTTTAATTAGCATATTTAATTAAAATTGAATTATATGCACAAGGTAGCTTTCATAGTTTTTACATTACATATTTCACACTGACTGACACCAAACTTTCCACAGTAAATATAATTAACTTTTCAATTCTATTTCTTACGTATATTATGATGTAAATTACAAATTTCTTGATAAAAACCAATGTTAAATGTACAATCAGGTTCAGCAGTTAAAATTCATTAACCAATAGGCCTTCTGAAGGAACTGGTTACAATCCATCCAAATAATTATTTTTCTTTTAGTTTTTTTCTTTTTATTTACTAAATATAATTTCTTTTTGACAAAAAAACTCTAACATTCTTTCTTATATACAGCTAGAAATTTACATCTTTTTTTAATATAATGTATTTTAAAAAAAACGTCAAAAAGTATTGGACGATAGAGAGAGAAATATAACTCTATATGTAAAGTGTTTAATAAACATTCAATATGTTTGTTTCAATGAACAGACACGAATTTTATTATAACATTTAATTATTCTTATCAATATATTGACTAACATATAAATTAAGTCAAATCTTCAGGTTTCTCTTCAGGCTCTATAGTGTTGTCATCCTCAACGTTCACTCCGAGGGAAAGTAGTTTCATTTTATATTCAGTAAGTCGTGCATCCTGTGGATTTAAAGAGAAATATATATATGTATATATATATATATATATATATATATATATATATATATATATATATATATATATATATATATATACATATATATATCATATCCACAAACGTCATTCTAACGTATTATGTGTATATATATATATATATATATATATAGGTTTCAGAGGGGCTCAATTCTATATTTATTCCTCCTCTGACTCTCCTCCGTTCGCTCTATCTGATACCTGGTCCGCCAGCAGCACCAGCAGGTCGTCCTGGTCGTCCTGCAGCTTCCGCAGCTCGTCGTTGTTCCTCTTCTGCGCGTCCTTCGCCGCGACCAGCTCTTGGGTAAGTTTGAGCACTTCCAGTGTTAACGCGCTTACCTTTAATATTAATTGTATTTTTTATAGCTTATACAAATAGATGAGGTTCTGTAGGTTCGATTCCCGTGAGGAAAAGGTGGATTTTTTCTATTTCCATTTTCTTCACTTTTGCAACTAGGCAAAGCGCGGTGTTGAGTTCCGCCACTCAACACGCAATATCTCTAAAAAGGCGGAAAGCTTGAAACGAAATGTCTTAACACTATGTTCCTATGGTTCCTGCTGTTCACTCTGTCTACCCTGCCATGTGCAGGATAAAGCGAAAGCAGGATTAAAAAAAAAACAAGTAGATTAACGTCGTATACATTGACATTTATCAGCATCAGTCTCCTCTAATAGGAATCGAACCCAAGACAGGTCTTAGTTTAGAGTATGTACTGCTAGAGTTGTAATTTTCATGAAACGTTTATAAACTCAAGCATAATACCTATGGTACCGTGGCGTCGTGGCCAGAGGCATTACATGGTTTTTGATTCGAGACCTACTAGGAACACTTTTTTTACATTTTCTTTAAACTGCTGGTTTTTTTTTACTTAATAAATGGTTTTAAATCTTATTTGTAGAAGAAACTTTTAGTTTTTTATAGTGATAATAAATAGTTACAGTATTTTTAATTGCTTCACTTTCACATTTAAAGTGCTATACTGAGTACAATTTGTTGTTAACGGACCTTGAAAATGGAACAGTTATTTGATATCTTCTCTCATTAATATTTAAATTAATAAATTTGTAAATGCAAAAGATTTTATGATACCTTTAATGGACATAAATGCGGTTGGCAGATGGAGCCTAATTTTTTATAAATGGCGTATTTTGTGCTGGAAATTAACGCCGCATACGCAAATGACTCATTTCCCCCTAACGGGAATCGAACCCATGTCTGTTACGTTAACAGTTACAAGAAGAATTTGCGGCCCTCTTTAAAGGTATTTTGAATGAATACTTATAATGATATAGTGTCGGCGCGACCTTGGCCTCGCAGTCGCCGAGCGGCGCGTGCGGCGGCGGCGGGGGCGGGGGCGGGGGCTGGTGCGGGGGCGGGGCGGCCGACAGCTGCGCCTTCAGCAGCGTGTTCTCGTCCCGCAGCAAGGAGTTCGCGGACAGCGCCTCCGACAGAGACGACTGCGGACAGGCTCGTATGTTACCATGTGTCGTACATACATGTATATATATGTATATATATATATATATATATATATATATATATATATATATATATATATATATATATATATATATATATATATATATATATATATATATATATATATATATATACATATACATATACATATACATATACATATACATATACATATACATATACATATACATATACATATACATATACATATACATATACATATACATATACATATACATATACATATACATATACATATACATATACATATACATATACATATACATATACATATACATATACATATACATATACATATACATATACATATACATATACATATACATATACATATACATATACATATACATATACATATACATATACATATACATATACATATACATATACATATACATATACATATACATATACATATACATATACATATACATATACATATACATATACATATACATATACATATACATATACATATATATATATATATATATATATATATATATATATATATATATATATATATATATATATATATATATATATATATATATATATATTTGGTGAACTCGGTGTACATTAAACTTATACTATAGTTTGCCACCACGTTAAGTAAAGTTTTTTTAAAAATTGTGTTTTTATATTTACTGGATTCTATAATAATTGAATTCTTATTGAACCCGGTCGACTGTGAAGCGCTGTAACAGCATTTAAGATTAATCAAATAAAAAAAATTATAGACAAATATTTCCTCAAAATCTGTCCCTCAAAGTCTGAGGTATTTTTTTGTAAAATGAATAAAAAAATGTTATAAAGCAAAAACAAAAATTGATATAAAAAAATTTTCACATTTCTACTTATAAGTTTTTTAATTTTAAATTTAGGTTAAAGTAGGCAAAACAATTTGCTACAAATTATGATCTTACAAATTTTTTTTACGACGCATAGTTTCCGAGATATCGCGAAAAAAGTGTTTCCCCCCTTTTTCCAAGATGGCGGCCGGGGGACAAGGGGGGCGAATCCCCTCATATCCCAAAAATAAAATTGCATCCTCTAATAAATGCAAAGCAAATGTAACATTTCAACGGACTAAAAATATTCAGGCTCAGAGTGAGTATAATAATTATCACCAACTAATTCTTTAAAATCTAGTGTTAAGACACTCTGCTCCCTGTTTCCCGCCCTTTTTCGAGGCTTTGCGTATTGAATGCCGGAACTCAACGCCGCACTTTGCCTATTTACCTGAGCAAAGAAAGTGGAAATGAAATATCCATCTTCCCTAACCCCTCACGGGAACCGAAGGCATAAACCGTCGCGTTTACCCGACGCCACGACGACCCTCTTCAACTATTAAAGTTCCTATAAAAAAAAATCACCCTCAGAGCCTGCGTCTGCTCCAGCTGGTACATCAGCTCCTGCAGGCGGGCGTCCTGCTGCCGGATCAGCTGTTTGTACTGGACCAGCTCCTCGGCCGCGCCGGCCGCGGGGTCGGCCGCGCCGGCGGGCGCCTCTTCCGCTGTCACGCTCTGTATTACCGCGCCTATGGGTGATATGCATGTAATAGATTATTGACTTTTCGAATTTGTGCTATTTGTAAATTAAATCCGTTGAAATGTGTTACCAATTGGTAAATGGTTCAATAGAATTCATTTAAGATATTGATATTGTACGTATGTACTATGTACTGAAAAGGCGAGGGAATGAATGAACTATGATTCATGATGAATGGAAAATTTAACTATTATTATTTTCAAAGGCGAGGGAATGAATGAACCATGATTCATGATGAATGAAAAATATATACCTATATAAAAAATATATTTCGATAGTGGGAAAATTTAACTATTATTATTTTCAAATGTAGTTGTTGAGTGCTTATGTATTATATCTAACACTATGCAGTTAATTACTCTTTTGTTCATAGGTTACAATCTTTTGTAAAATTTTAAACAAATAAATCGTTTCAATTAAAAACAGATTAAAAAAAAACGTCAACAGGATTCCAAATTTGAATTTTAAATTTATTCCCAAAAAAAAATTGAAAATTTAAAATTGGACACGCAACACAGGTTAAAATAAAAAAAAAAACAACTCACCCTCCAACCCTTTGAACAGCCTACAGAACTCGTAATCAATTAGCACCTCCGACGGCTCCGCTGCTCTCAGCTGCGGATGTTTCGCCGCCTTGTTATACAACTCGTGCTTCGACACCTCGCCTATTTTGCTAGTGAACGTCTCGATCCCAATACGCTTCACCAACAACTGGCGGAGAGAGTCGCGAGAGTGCGAACTCTCCGTGGTGTCCTCGTTGAAGTGGACGCAGAGGGCTAGTAGGAAGGCGGCGAGGCCTTGCAGTAGATACTCGTTGTCGTCGTGTTCGTTGGAAGCGACTTGGGCCACGAGATGCGCGACACTGCCGGGGGCGTGCAGCAGGGCGGCGGCCGCGGCCGGGCAGTGCGCCGTCCATTGCGATAGAAGCATCAGCAGCGACGCCTACGTTAATAAGTCATTTCATTTGGTAAATGAGTGCCGGTCGGTCGACCGGTTTGGTTAAATTTAGTACTAATTACTGACGGAGAATGTTTTTTTGTCTTTTCTATACTATAGATGTTGTGCAGAAAACTGCTCTAGACTAATATATACACGCTACCGCACTATTTTTCCTAACTTTACTTTTTTTTTTAGCTTCACGCTTTATCCCGCATTTTGCAGGGTAGGCAGAGGGAACTGCAGGAACTATATGAACCTAGTGTTAAGACACTCCGCTGCTTAGTTCCTGCTTTCTCCGTCCCCACTTTCCGCCTTTTTCGAGGCATTGCGTGTTGAGTGGCGGAACTCAACGCCGCGCTTTGCCTAGTGTCCAGAGCGAAGGAAATGGACATAGAAAAATCCATCTTCCCCGAGTTGGAATCGAACCCTCAAACCGTCGCGTCTTTAAAGGCAGACGCTTACGTCTCTGCGTCACGACGGCCCTCATTTTACTTTAATTTCACGAAAACTAAATTGACAATATATGTGCCAATGCCAGCTTGAATATTATCTGAATTTATCAAACACAAATTCTAATTCAAATAATTTTATTCAAAATGAGAATACATGATTCATTTTTTGAACGTCAAAAACTTATGAAGAATGAAGTCTTTATGTTATATGATGTGAAGGACGTTTTATATGTATTGTAAGTCAAACCATTTTATTCAAAATAAGAAGTACAGGCGTCATTTTTTGAACGTCAAATATTTTAATCTACCACCGGTTCGCTAAAGTTAATGCCTCAGACCTGAGAAGAACCGGCGCAAGAAACTCAGCGGGACTTTTCTTTTTTTTTATATATATATATTTTTTGTTTTTAATTTTTTTTTTAAAAAAAATAAAAATAAAAAAAAAAAACACATAAAAACAAATATAATAAAAATATAACACACCTTAGATTGCAACTTAGTAGTTTGTTGTAACAAAAGCATACACTGATGCAACAGAGAGACTGGCGCACTACCAATATTAGTTGCTAACAAAACCCTCAACAGCTGTTCCTTTTGACCTGTATTATCTATCAGGGCGTGCATCAGGCAAACTGCTGCGAACCAATTGGAGAGGACATCAGAGGAGAACAGTCCTCCGCAGAGGATCTGGCCGCTGGTCAAGCTGGACACCTCGCTGGATGAAGGCAAGAGTGTCAACACCAGGTTGGCTTGGCTTATCTCGTTATGATACAGATAGCATTGGAAACAGTAGAGGACTGCACATCTGGAAGAATTTTTTTCATATACGAAACTGATAGGCAAAAATACGCAGATAATTTATTTACTTTTACAAATTCTAATGGCAGATATATTTTTTATATCTTCAGGCTTTATCCCACACATGGCAGGGTAAGCTAGTGTTAAGACACTCTGTTGCTAAGTCTCTGCTTTCTCCGTCCCCGCTTTCCGCCTTTTTCGAGGCATTGTGTGCTGAGTGGCGGAACTTAACGATACGATTAAAGTAATAAAACAAATACGATTACCTCAAAGAAAATGGCTGTTTCTCATTCACCATGGACATTAGGAGCACAATGATGGCGGGACGAGGGGGGTAAGATGGCGCTATGACATTACCAATGAACTCTTGATTAACCGAGTCCCCTCTGACAACTTCAGCCACCGTATTGATAGTCTCCGTCAATATATCAGCAGGGACTCCGCTCGCCATTAAAATGTTACACAAGGAATCCAACAGACCAACACTTTTCATTATTTTCTGACAGCTCGATATAATTTGTGCAGAATTACTCGGAGATACTAATGTCCTAACCAATTGTAGCATACAGTGAACGTTTGAAACTTTCTGTGGCGACCATCCAACATCCTCTGCATCCTCAGGCATTGTGAACATAGGCAGCATCTTCTGTATATAACTGCCTTCTTTAAAGAAATTTATATTACTACTATTATTTTTCAACAAATTCAACATTAACAAGAGACAGTCTTCAACTATAATGCCACCATCCGAGTACCCCTCACTGTTAACAATTTCAAACAATCTATCGAAGGCATTCTCGAATGCTACAATTTTTTGTATATTGGCATTGCCTTTTGTCAATCTAATGAGCAGTAATAGAGTCTCATTTCTGATAACCTCTCTACTATCAGATAATAAATCCATCATTTTTGACACGCCCATGGGTTTGTCGAGAATAATTTCTTGGATATCTTTAGTTCGGTTGGTTAAGAGGGAAGTAAGAAATTGTACTGTAGACAGTCTCACTCTAAAATCGTATTCGTCTAAGAGATCCAAAACTAGTTGTATATTTCGTGGGTCTTTAATAAACATTTCTGTGAACTGATCTCCGATATTTATGGGTAAGTGAGGTTTATCCTCTTCTTCTTCGAATTGTGACGGTGATACAATATTATTGAGGGTGTCAAGTGCATAGTTAATTGTTTCATTGTCAGCCCTGTCAAGTTCTAATATCTGCAAGAAAAACAATACTGAAGATATTTATATTATGTAACTTATATTTCACTTTGTCTATGAAAAATAATGAAAAATGGTATTAGTAATTGAAAATTATCATATTATATGCAACAACTTTTATCTAGGCAGAAGGTTATAAACACTTATAGTTTTTCTTGTGTAAAATAAGTTTTAATAGGAATTTCGAGACATAAAGTAGCTACATATATTAGTTACACTACCATGACTAACTAGATTCAATATAAACAAATTCAGGTGTTCCAAAACACGATAAACAGAAACATAGAGTGTATAAATAACAACATTCATTTGAAAAAACACAAATTATTTACAATTGTAGATGCATACATATAAATTATAGATATACACTATATGTCTCAATAGTCAGTACAGTGAATTTTATAGAAAATTCATTTAATTTTTCAAGAATTTCATTATAATAAAAAAAGTGTATTTATTGAATCTAAGATAAGGGTACATAGTTGAGTTTTGAATTTGAAAATATTATTTTATAGTATGTTATTTTATCTGTATGTCTCTCTGGGTGTGGCAGAGATCCCCTCCAACAAAGCAGTATAGGATATTAAAAACAAAATCTTAATAATAATAAGCAAGTAAACTAAAATAAAGGTCAAACTGAATGTTTATCAATTAATGGAAATTATTAGTCTCCACAATTATATTTATATGAATGTGTTATAGAGATTGACATGTATATACATTTTGTATAAATAAACTTAAAAATTTAAAATCCTAAAAATATTTGTGTTTTCCAAGTGCTTAGTCAATAAGTTCAAAACCTACTTATTTTAAATTTTGAATAACTTTTAAAACACTAGACAAAATATATTTCAATACTAATAATTGATATGACAATTTTAAATAAAATATAATATTACCTGTTTTAAGGTATCTAAGCCTTGAGCACCAACTTCAAGTCTATATTTTCTTGACAGTGCTTTTAAAGCTCTACAAGCATCTCTCCTGTCTTCTAGTAAAGTTGAGTTGCTAGCTCTTTCTACCAGTCTTTCTACCTGTTATATGAATTAGAAAACTAGTTAATACAGTGATCATAACGCAAAAAGAAACTTTTTGTAAAATTTAATTTATATTAAATTAAATAAGCTGTACATTCTTATAAATATTTTAGGGCTTACGCTTTAAAATTGAGCAACTTAAAATATCAGCGTCTTACTTCATATAAATCAACCATTATTAATATCACATTTGTAAAATACGTGTAAAGATTATCATTTTACTTCGGACAGTAATAAAATTGCACGAATCATGTCATATGAAGTTCCTCCCACGCCCACGTCGCGCAATTTACAAATTCTTACACTGCTATATTTATAAATAGGTCAATTAAGTTCTTTTACTGAAAATTTTAGTTACCGTATCGGCTACAGACGGCTGTTGTCCAGTTTCAGGAGCTCCTAACACAGTTTTCAGGCCACTTTTTAAAAAATCCATTTTATTTATCGGTTTCAATTACTAATCTATCTGTTAAATACGAGTTTATACAATTATTGAAAATAAAACATTGTTAAAATTTGGAAAATTCTAATATTTTATAGATACGACACGTCAGGGCATAAAATTTGACAACTGACATGAAAATTTTGTAATATCAATAAATCAATTTGACTTTATGTTTATTGCTAGTGTAAAAAATATATTTAAAATTTACTTACAAATGTAGTCTTTTTTCACGTCCTAATTTGGTTCGTCCCATATATGATGTCCTTCCCCGTAAAGTTCCCCGTCCCCTTAATGTTCAATGTTTGTTAATGTTTGTATTTAGTCCACTCTGTAAATTTTTATGTAAATATATTAGATATAACCGAACTAAATTATAATCTTATGATTAGCCTTATATATACTTAGTTAGTAATAGCTTTACATGTATGGTTCTTATTATATACATTTTGTGTTATCCTTTTTTTTTTGTACGTGTTAGAATGATTAATGTGACCTTCATTTTTTTGTTAGTTGATCTAATTCCTTAAATGATTTTTTTCTCAATAATCAATCTACATCGTGCCTGCTTTATTCTACGTGTCATTGGCGAAGTACCTTGTGCTCTACTGGCACGCCTAAAAGCCATAAATTTAACCAACAACAACAAATGTAGTCTCTAGTAAACTATCATTTACTCTAAGACAAACCACTAGCTGTGCTCTTTCATTAAAAAGAATTAAATTAAATGTTAATATAATAATAACGGTACGAAAATTAAGGGCACTCGACACTTTTGTAAATATTCTGTGAGTGTCGAGAGTCAACACGTAACTGTCAAAATATTGTTTTTTGGTGAATGTTTTCGACATTCTCTGAATTGCTATTTATTAATTATTATTAAAAAAATCTTGTAAATAAAAAAATAACACTTATAAATATAAAATGGCCACTGATCTAAATTCAAGTTTCAATGAACAATATATCAATATTAATACGAAACTTAAAAAGTGTGTATAATTTATTTTTCAAAAGTAAATACAAAATATAATGTAATATATTACCCATATGAATACTTACATATTTAACGTTTAAAATTTTTAGGAGATTTATGCGAAAACCAAATATATCTGAAGCCACAAATGAGTTTATAGCTTTAGCTATACAGTGTGAGCATTCAGAACAACCTGCATTTGCTGGTCAGACCTACATAGGTGCTGCTAAATGTGAGGCGTCCGCTGGCAATGTTCTTGGTGAAGCTGAACAATATATAGCAGCTGCACGTCAATTTATGAAGGCAGAGAAAAAACTATCTGCACTGAAATTTCATAGTCCTGATAGAGAAAGTTTAGAAGTATGTAAATGTGTATATTAGATATAATATATAATGATGTTTTGACTATTTTTTTTTCTTTTTATGCCAGGCTGGAATCAGTTGTTATTTACAAGCTTTTAGTAAATATCCAGAAAAATCTCCTATAAGAAGCTCAATTCTTTTAGAGCTGGCTAATGAGTTGATAAGATTGGACTATAAACTGGAAGCTTTGCATTATTATGAAATAGCTGCTAACCTAATTGAGGAAAAATCTATGAAACTTATGTGTATGAGAAATATGTTGAACTTACTTATTGACTGTGGTAAGATAATAATACTTACAAAATTGATAATTAATTGTTTTATAACTCTAAAATAAGTAATTTTATAAATAAACAAAATATTTAATATAATATTTTGTTATTTGTAGATAAATTTAATATGGCATTAGAAACAGCGAATAAAATATGTGATTCAAAATTTTATATCCCAGAAAGCATATTAACTGAGTAAGTATATAATTCTTTTTGGCTTCTCAATTTTTCCTACATTTTTCATGGTAAATCATGAACTTAGCTACACTAACTACTCGATTTGTAATGTCTTAATTTTTTACCAAGAAACATAATATTCATAATTGCTTTCTCTTTTAAATTTAGATGTAATGAAATATTATTGATTTTTTTAATAGGATACAAGTGATCAGAGTGTTTTTAGTTCTTCTGGTGGGAGCTGATGGAGATGTCCAATCAGAATCATTAAAGCAATTATTAGATACTTTGCTCAATGATGAAGATAGTGACAGTGAGTATATTTAAATGATAATATTAATCACGCTTGTAACACCATAAATAAAAAAAAAGAGAATGTTAATTTACAAAAGTTACCTTAATTTTCTCTCTTCTTCATCAGAAAAATAAAATCCTATTAACATGTCACTCAAGTGCTAATTTCCACTACTTGAGATGCAATGTTTCTTAACATTTTATGCTCTTATCAGCCTATTTCTTTCATATGTCATGTAAAATGAGAAGCCGAACAAAACAAATCATTGTTCGCTGCTTACTTTTAAAGACTATTACTAAAGAGAAGAATATTACTGTTCCTTTGTTTATTTGTATAAATTAAAATTTTTTGTATTATCATTGCCTCAGGTGGTAATGGAACCTATAAGAATGAGATATGAACATGAGATAATTATTAAAATTATATTGTTTTAAATATAAAAAAACAATTGTTTACAGATATTCCTTTTAACATTGACCTAAAACTAAAGCTTCAATCAATTATCATATCCACAAAGTCAATGGACTATCAGGCTCTAATTAGTATTGCAGCGGACACCAAACAGTATTTGACGAGACAACAGAAATATCTGTTAGAAACACTTATTATGGAGAAAAATTCTGAATAATTATATTTATTAGCTAATAAGATGTAAATGTTTTTTGTTGTGAAAGAAATCTAAGTTTTATTTTCACAAATCTGTCATGATTTGAGATTTTTATAGCTTATGATAAAATTATTGTAATATATAGATGTAAATCTAATTTTGAATGACAAAAATCTAATTAATATATGTTAAAAAATTCCTAACAAATAGGTACTATGGACTAGCATCTGTAGAGTAAAATTAATGTTAATTTTAGTATAATTATTTAAGTAGTCATTTTACCTTAGCAGAAATTGAAATCAGATGCATTTTTTGCATTGTTTTGGTTCAGTGTTAATTATTTAAACATTTTCATGTATTTCTGTGATATTTTTAATTGAAAAATTATTTTGAATTATTTCATACTAGAAACTATGTTACTTTGCAATTATTTATATGAATAAAATAAAAGATGTGCATCCGTTTTGCATTTTTATTCAATTACAACCTCCATTTTTTTATTTGTAGGAATTAATCCATTTTTTTCTTTCATTGTATACAAACAATGCTAATTTTAGTTCATTTTCTCATACAAAAAAGCTTTTCATTACTATTAAGACTTTTTATCAACACCGCTACTGTCTATGTCCAGTTGATTGGAAGGTATAGTACCATCGGCAGGGTTTCCAAAATTGACACCCTTGTCAATAACAATATTGTCAATCGATAACTCATTGCCAAAGTTGGTGGCAACGTCAACTACCTTGTTCTGTTTAGAATGATACCACATTTCATCAAATTCATCATCTTCTTCACAACTGTCATCACTTTTTCCTTTCTTTTCATTGGTCTTCTGCCAGCAGTACTCAAATGGGTAGCTTATATTCCTGTTGTCATCTGGAGCAATCTCAAATCGTGAAGATAAGCTGTTATAAGTAGTATGAACACCTTCTAGAAGATTGACATCAACTTCTTCAAAACCAGTAATTGACTTGAACAAATCATCAGCTGTTCTTATATCTGGCACACCTTTCTTTTCAAAGAACTGCAAATAAATATTTACAAGTGTGAAAATATTGCGCAATATTACAATGACACAATTGTTACGTAACATAAATATAAACAAACAATATATTTCAATCTTATCATATTTGTCATTTAATAAGGAAATAAAGAATAGTATTATGATAAATTTGTAGGTTAAAAATAAGAAGCTTTTAATAAATATTTTTACAAGGCAATTCTATTTATTTATCATATAAAAAGTATAAAAATGCTTCTGTAACACAACATTTTTTATTTATCAGTCAATGAGGATTCAATTTACCACATTTTAAAAAGCATTGTGTTATAGTAAAGTAAAGTAACATACTTACATTTATAATATTACGGCAGTCTCTCAATAGAAATTCTAATCCATTAGGATGATCAGGCTGTACTGATTGAGAAACATCAATGAACCAACATTTGTTCTCCCACCAAAGTATGTTGTACTCCGAGAGATCTGCATGGACTAGATGGCCAATATTGTACAGCTTGTGCATAGCATACACAATCTCATGGTAAACACTCTCCCATTTTTCAGGCTTCAAAATCACATCCCGTAATTTGGGAGCTGGCTTGTTATCCTTGCCAATAAAAGACATCACAAGAATATGTTTCTTCAAACAAACCATTTCTGGGCAATTTAGTCCTATTTTTTGAATCCTCATCATATTATGCATTTCTTTCTCTGCCCACATGTGAACAATTTTTCTAGGATTCTGCTTAGAGAATCTATCTTTGAATCTATAATCAGCTTCAATATATTTATCTCGAGTTTTGAACTCATTAAGGGTTGTCTTAAAGACTTTTATTGCACATTCCTTAGGTAATACCATGTCAGGGTAAGATTGGTCACTGTTAGCATGCAATACAACTGATTCTTTTCCAGTTGATATGACCCCATTAATATCTTCCAACATACCTTTATTGATTAACTTAAAGAGTATAAGTCTTGTGGCCTCATCGAGACCCATTTCGGCAGTGGCTTGGCTTTCTTTTCTGTCTAACATCTTATGCTTACGAGCTTGATTCCATCGTGTATGCTCTTTTAATTGATTGAACACAGAGTTCGACAGTTTCATGTCGAATCCAGCACCGTCGCCTGTGCACACCTCAGGAGGGAACGCCATTACTTTGCATGCATTTCTCCTACCATTGATTACACTATCATGTTTTGTCACCATTTCTCCATCTTTCATGATAAATCCACGTTTAGGGAGGCTAGCAAATTCTTTTTCGTTAGTTTCAAATCGATCCCAGTCCTTCTTTGAAGCTCTTTCGGACTCTTCATCGTCATCTTCTGAATCATACAAGAGATTTTCGGGAACATTGCGATAATTTTCATAGGACACTGATACTTTAGCGTCTCCGTTCTTCTTTTTCTCTACTCTTTTAATTTCGTCGTCATACTCTTTATCGAATTGACATTGCAATACTTTCGCAATAATAGCATCAGAGTCACAGTATCCCTTTACATTCGAGTCCTCGATTTGTTTGAGCATCTCGGGGGATAAGTCGCTTGATTCCACAATAACATGTTGATCTGAAATTTGTTCGGCAAATTTCAATTCTTCTTTCACCTGTAAACCTTTTGCATATTCTTCGGACATGATCTCTGATAAATTTTGCACGTCGGCGGGCGCTGAGACTTTCTTCCAAGGATTCGACATATTGTAGAAAAATATAATTATATCACAGTCTTTAGAGTATCAATAATAAATAATATATTAATATATTTTGTAATAATAAAACTAAGTATTTCACAATAATATGTATTTTACTCAAGGTGATTTTAAGCACAGATAAAAATAGCAAACGTGCCTTCGTTAAATATATACAATAGAATCGTAGCAAAAATAAACATCCGAATGAAACTCGATTAAATTATATCGATATTTCGGTAATAAAAATAATACTCAACTATTGACTTAGCCAAATTTTTTAAATAATGATACCTTAAACCCTTAAAACAGACTGGATGCCCGTGTTAAAAACTAGGTCAAGTGTATACCATGCCTTATTAGAGAATTGCAAATTGGAAATTAACTGAAATAAATGAGGGATATAGCTCCCACATCAGTTAATATTTTATTTTTTAACTGCAAAAGTTGTTGATTCATCAATACGAAGGATCCGCTGTAGTATTTTATTTAACAATCATGAAATAGGTACCAGCAAACAATATTACCTCTTCGAGGGTCTTATATTTCTTCCTCTAATGTTTTGTCTTGGACTGTCGTAGGCAAAGGCGTAGCATGGTGTCGTGATGCATGTGCCTGTAAACGCGTCGGTTTATGGAATTGATTCCCTCTCGCGGAGGGCAACTATTAACTGTTGAGTTCCGCCGTTCAACACACATTGCATCAAAAGGGCGGAAAGCAGGAAACGGAGTATCTTACCACGAGGCTTCCCGCGGTTACGACTGCTTTCTCTGCTATGTGCAATATAAAACGTAACGTAAAAAAAATTCTAAGTTGAGCACACTCTACATAGCTCCTTCTACCTACGCATTCCCTCTGGACATTCTTAGCTTAGCAGATCAGATGATCGAATGCACGTCCTCTTACACCATGGTAATTTTTTTTTTTTTTTTAGCTTCACGCTTTATCCCGCACATGGCAGGGTAGGCAGAGGGAACTGCAGGAACCATAAGAACCTAGTGTTAAGACACTCCGTTACTTAGTCCCTGCTTACACCATTGTAATGTAGATTCATAACGGATCACAGAATGTCTAGAGCATCATACTGTTCCTACCAAGCTTCATAAGTACTCTTCATGAAAGCTACTCCAGAGTTAGCAGTTGAGCGACCTTTAGTAAAATCATTTTATCATATAGTGTTATGTACATATAGTATTTTTTGTACAATACTATTAAAATATTATTTTAAACGAGGGTACCACAAATACGAGTTGGAAATTGTTGAGATTATCTAAGCAATTATTATTAAACATTTGTGATGTGAGAAACAATAAAGGGAAATTATGTAAGGACTTAAATACCTGATTCTAGTTTAAACTAAATAGCAGAAATCCTCATGTTAAACTTAGTTACATTTTTATTATAAACCTAAATAAAAATTAAAAAAATATATATCGCGTTTCTAGGCATCCCATCAAAAAAGTAGTTTAGCCTAAATTTTCAAAGGCAAATTTTTACCTATAAATCGAATTTTGAGTTTATATAATTGACATTGGCAAGCTTTATAATTAAAAAAAAATATAACCCTCAATTTGTTTCATTTAATTATTGTGATGTTATCTTTTTAAAATTTGTATTATAACTTACATAATTGTGTAAATAAATTAAGTGCATCTGGAAATTGTAATACTGTACATGCATGTAATTGATGCTTATATTAGAATGTTTCTGTCAGATGCATACTTTAGTATAAAATATTACAGAAGTATTGTTGGTGTGATATATAAAATAAATAAATATATGAAATAAGCATGTAGGTAAAATAAAAAAGAAGATAAATATTGTTTTTATAAATTTATTTACACCCTAGAATTCATTTTGCCGCCTTCTTGCTTGATTTGGCAGTTGCTTGTTGGGCTTTGAGGACCTTCACAATCTTTTGTTCCTCAATGAGGAAAGCTCTGACAATGCGTTGTTTAACACACTTGTGGCAGAGGACACCGCCATATACTCGCTTCACTGTCTTTTTACGATAGCAAAGTCTGGAGCGTTCTGCGGGTCTGGCAGGTTGGATACCTCTGAGCTTGCTCTTGCACTGACCACATCTCGGGATCTTCTTGGGTTTCTTAACATACTGGTAGACCAGACGTCCACCTGGTGTTCTTACTCTGTAATAAAATTAAAAATTAGTAATATACCTAGAACACATTAATATATATGCACATATTTTTGTCATTTTGATACATATAACATACATTATTGAAAAACATTGTTATAAATAAATTTTAAATTATATTTAACATTTGAATTTATAATATTTATTATGATTCAATGATTATGATTCAATGATTCTAAAATTTATCAATAACACTTCATGTGTTAAATCTCCATTTATATAAGAGAATGTAAATTTTTGTATTTAAAATTATATGAATATTTATGTCAACATATTCTTTAATGTAAGTATATAACATAATGAATAGTTAATGTTTTAAAGTATTTGTAGCATGTTTAACGATACATTGTTTTAATATTATATATATCCTTGCATATATTGAGTGAAAAGTTATTGTATAGTTGTTAAGTAAGAAGACAAAGAATTTATATGCTATAATCTTGCTTATGACGTTAAAAAGAAATATCTAAAAGAAATGTGGAAGAGCGTCTGCAATTATTATTTTTTTCTAAATTTAAATGTACACGCAGAACTTAGGAGCACTTAATCAATACTCTATTTGAGGTTTTATTGAAAAAAGTTCAACTGTATACGAGTAACTCACATTTTAAGAACACATTATTTCACAGAATAAAAGGTTTATTTAAGGAATAAAAGCTTTATGGTTGATTTGCTTGGTTTAAGATAAGATAAATATAAGTGTATAAAAAGTAACGACTACATTTTTTTTCTTAGGTTATATAGTAGCAAATACCGCTACATTTAGGTTATGTTTATGAATATTTTTTAACGAAATTGTAGATTTAATAAATTGTAAAATCTTACTAAATATTAAGATGAAATGTTTTCAACACAAATTAGAAATCTATTAAAAATATTTTGAACTCACATTCTTCTCTGGTTTGACTTGGTGTTGTACGACAACCGTCGCCTAAAAGTAAGACGTTGAACCATTTTCAAGCTGAAATATAAAACAAATTAGGTGTAATAAACACTAAACTATTTGATTCACCATAACACTAATAATATTTCCTTTAAAATTTATACGATTTAATTTGATTTCTTTTCACTTGCACAAAATCCGTACCTTTTTGACAGCTGTCGACAAGAAAAGAATAACAATACTCTCCTATGGTAACATTTTGCTCCAGCCTGTTTTATACATAAAAATATTTTTTATATGAAAAAATAATAATATTATGACAGGAATATATTTACTTTTCTATTTATGTGTTTTAAATTTTAAAGTATAGTAAATTTATTATGATATAAAAAAATTGTAACAATCACTAACGATCAGTACTAATATTAAAGTGAAAAAGATAACAAAATTCACAATAGAACAATACATTAAAAATAAAAGTAAATAATAACAGTATGTAATGAAATTAATATTATGATCTTTCTAAAAGGTAAATATGGCTCAATTTTAAAGAAAATTTTAATAAAACGATGTGGCAAAGAAAACGTACCTATAAGTTATAACTGTGGACAGTGGCAACATTAATTACAAGGTTAGTAAAATGGCTGCCGTTGTGTGATGTTTTTGGTGTTTGTGTTTAAATTTGAGATAAATCGTGTTTCTTAGTGAAATTCGTCAAAAATGGGTAAGTTTAATATAAATATTTTTTAAAATAAACTATACATATAAAGAAATAAGTTTACATATTATGAGATGTGTAGTCATTGACATTCCTAAGAAGATAACAGATGATTAAGTTGTCTTTTTCGATCAAAACATGGACTTCATTAGTTCAATATTCACTTATGCTACTAGCTATGACTATATTAAAGCTGATATAGTATATACATATTATATAATTGACAACGTTATATACACCAGCAAATAATGGTGAATTATAGCTCTTCGTAAAGTTACTTATTTTGTTGTTAGTCTAATTCGACTACTTTGAATATTATATTTAAAATTTTTCTTTTTTACATACCCCTACATTACAGGTTTTAATGATTTTGACATTCTTTAATTGATAATGTTTTGATAAACACAAAATATTTAAAAACATTAATGCTTAGTTTATGTTTTTATCAACAGATGTCAGTGAAATGACATACATATCATAAAAATTGAAGAAGTACAAAAAGATTAAATATTCTACTTTCAATAATAGTTTTGAAAAACATAAGAAAAAATAAAAATAAAAGAATATATAAACATATGACATTATAATTTTGCTTGAATTAACTTGTGCTTTGTATTAATTCTTAATTGTTCATAAGTGTGGTTTTTATATTATAATCATTTAAACATTAACAAATAATTTCTATACAATTACAATTATTATCTCAACAACATTTACTTTGATAATTGATTCCTTTATTTATATACTATTTAATACAGTTACAATTATCTTAATATTAATATATTTATTAAAACTTACATTTACTTTAACTTGTTTCATATTAATTATATAAAAAATGTTTATTACATACATAAATTGTTTATATTGTTGAGGCAAATAACCAATTATGATCGTAAATTAATTATACAATTATATTGATATACTTCCTATTTTAAAATATAAATGTGAGATAAATATCTATTTATAATGTATTACTTACTGTATAGTAAACTAGTTATAGCTTGATACTGGAAGTGAAGTTAATATAATTTTAAAAAATAAACTAAGAGCACAGATAGTACAATTGATTAATGTTCCACAGCTGGTTACAATAGTATAATGTGTTTTGCAATTTAATTTCTGATTACCGAAGTCATTTTATATTGTTATATTTATGCCTTTTTAACTCTATTCTCTCTCTCTTTTAAGATAAATACAAAATATGTTGAGTAGCTGGTATAACATTTTAAACAGTTTCAACCATTTTTTATTAATTAGGGGAAAAAAACGAAATTCTGAAAATAAATTTTTTTAACATGTATATTTTATTTTATAGGGAGTTCATTTTAATTTTATAAAATAAAATGAGGTTGTTTTCATTAGTTTTCTTTTTAAATATATTATATTATATATTTTACGATACCAAGTTAAAGTTTATCATCTAACAGTTAACACATTTTAATAACTGGTTCTAATTTTAGAAGGGTAGACTTTATTAGGCATTTTCCTTTAATCTCAACATGAAAGGTCGTAACTAATTCGGAATTCGGCTCCATCGTGTTACGAGCGTACGTTACCCGCCATGTTTCATTTGAGGTGTCAGAAATAAGCTTTTATAAAATGTTCAAAGGTGCTTGAGGTATATATAAAATGTAGAATGGCAACACTATCTGGTTTTCTACGGATACTTGCAATGATATTGTATTATTGAACATTGCGGGATATGTAACTGGGATAGTGTAAGTTGCGTCGTTATTATCCTTGTGAGACCGTATAAGTTAAGGGAAACAACAGCTTTTAGAGTTGTTTGCAATGTGTCCAGTTCTTAAGAAATTAATATTCTTTTAATAATTAAGACGCTACTAATATACTTAAATCAAGACGCTACTAATATACTAAAAATTCAGTACATGCTGTCCGATATTCTAAAATTTCATGGTCCTCCGCACACGAAGGCGAGAGAGGACTTGATTCTGGGAATCGTTCGACATTGAGATGGGTCATTTTGTAATAACAATAGCGTACCCGTAGGGTTGTCGACGCCAAGTGTTACAAACTTTATATATATATAAAGTTATTTTAACATAGTATTAGTAAATGGCGTACTATTTTGTATAACATACATACTCCTAAATTTTTAACAATTATATATAAATGACCACTTGGCTTCACTTGGTGTCTCGCTTTATCCTGCGTACAGCGGGATAGTGAGGGATATTGTTAACACAAATAGGTCCTGGTGTTAATGAATCCAGAATTCAGTTGTTATTTTAAAATAATAATAGTTTTATATATGTATCACGTATTAGTATTAGTTAGTCATAACCATTTCATTATATAAAATTATTGTAGTACTTAAAGTGCTCTAACAACGTAATTAGTGGCAGCTATTTATAAACAACTGAGCTGTAAGTTGAATAATACTATAAAAGCGTAACATCTTATTTAGTCCATTGTTTATTTTTAACCAAATATTTAGTGAATCATTGTGGTACTTACAGGTTTGATTGTGTTATGGAAATTTATGAATGAAACTTTATAACTAAGGCATATATGAACTAACTCATTTGATTAGTTTAGGCCTTTTGGATGTTTTTTTTGTCCTATTTGAGAAATACTGTATACTTACACAAATTGTCTTTTTGGCACGTGAGCGGGGATTTATTGTGAGGGGGCTTTTGGTAGAAAAAACCTAGACACAAGGCATTATATATATATATATATATATATATATATATATATATATATATATATATATATATATATATATATATATATATATATATATATATATATATATATATATATATATATATATATATATATATATATATATGTATATATATATATATATATATATATATATATATATATATATATATATATATATATATATTATATATATATATACATATTTATATATACATATTTATATATACATATATATTTTGATTTATATCTTAGTAGGGTCAACCCTAAAAAGTACTTTTCTTTTTCCGCGTCAGGCTCGCGCCGGCATCGCGCGACAATGCTCGCTCTTCAAGCTGATTATACTATTGTTCCTACACGTCTTTCACGTATATATTTAAGGAATTTATTTTATATATACACACATAATATACATATATATATGTGAAAAAAGTCTAAATTTTAATGTCTGAGATTCACATACAGTGTTTTTCTACGCTATACAATTTTGTTTGAGATCTTCTACGTATTTTTGGTATATCCCTATAGAACTAAAAAAGAAGTTGTAGCAGAAATTTAATAGTGAGGCTTTACTTCTAACTATATTTATGAAACATTTTATTTCATTATTTTGTCTTTGTTTTAATTTCATGTGTGTTAATTTCTTACAAAAGCTTGTTGGTCACGAGGGGTAGCGGTAGTAGCGGCGTACATTTTACTCTATAGTTAGGAGGTGTTCTGTATATACAATTAACCTTTCCACTGCATCATGATGAGATCGCCGTCAGTATTCATTTATTACATTTCAAACTTATCTTGAATAAATGTATATATCTGAACGATCTATTAATAAAAGCAGATAACATCGTACATAGGCTATTGTAAGCACTTACATAACATCTCATTAGTTGGTTTTCAGAGCGTAGGATGAAAAATGACTAGATATTGGCGTCCTACGCTCTGTGATGCCAATGGAAATGATAATGTCGCTTTTGACTACACCTCTGCAATGTTGTATATAAATATTACAAATGAGTAAAAGAAAATCAAACATAATTAAATGACAATGAAGTTTATATTTCATTTTTTTTATAGCTTCACGTTATATCCCGTTCATAGAAGGGTAGGCTGAGGGAACCGCAGGAACCGTACGAACCTAGTGTTAAGACACTCTGTTCCCTTTTTGTTTTTATTTATTATAGGATTTAGTATAAGTAAATTGTATAACAGACATTTTTTAACTAAATAATTTTAAGTTATTACATGCTTATTGATCTAATGAGCTTATAGGCTTATAGCTTATAAGCTTCTATTTTATTAATAGATCAGATTTATTGTCTAATTCTGATATTTGTGTATATAGCATCAAGTAAATTGATATTACTAGTTATGGGCCCTTGAGTACTATAATAATAATAATCATAATATTGTTTACTGTACATCTAACATAATAAAAAAAAACTAAACAAAGTTTTGCGTGTTGAGTTCCACCACAAAACAGGAACTAAGCAACGGAGTGTCTTAACACTAGGTTCATAAGGTCCCTGCAGTTCCCTCTGCCTACCCTGCAATATGCGGGATAAAGCGTGAAGCTATGAAAAAAATAAACAAAGTAAAGAAAGGGATGATAATATCACCTGCGTGCCAAACAAAACTATAACGTGCTGAAGCAAAAAATTATGTTTGTGTTATGTTACTTAACATTTAAAAACTTTTTAATATTGATTTTGTAGAAATATAATAGAAGTTTTCTATATTGTTCTTCATAAAACGGTATATTTTGACTCATCACGTTATCGTCGGAAACAGGCGATATGTGCCGATGTCGATCGATTTCTTTCATGCAGCCTCGGCATAGGACGTAGAATGGACGAGAAGAGATGGAGTTGATGGTGGTGATACATACATAAACGTGTCAAGAACGCTTGTTCTCAAAATGAATATTTAAGAGATTGGACTTATATAATAGAACATTGTTGCTAGTCCAACCAACAACGTTTCATCATTAATTTTATCTAACTTGAAAATAATTCTAAAAAGACAACGTAAACAAGGATCCTGGCGAGGCGCGAGAAAATCACTTTCGAATAAAAACTGATTGAGGCAATCGTGCAGACAATTAGGTTGGGATAATATAACCATTCTCAATGGTCATTTACTTCAGCGGGACGAATCGGAAACTGTCGGTAATGTGTTCGTGTAATTATAATACCTCCTCCGCCCGCCATATTGTGGGCTTTTTTTTCTTTTAATTTTACTTTGTTTTAAAGATTTAAGCCTTCGTCTTATATATTGGTTTTAAATGTCGGGCTGTTGTTGAATTGTTGTAACGAAGTGGAGGCATGTCCTCGGCAAGACTTGTTTTAGTTAGAAAGTACTTTTTAATTTAATGTTTTGTTCGTTTTAAAAAGGAATTAATAAGTCGTATTAGAATGACCTTCATATAAAATGATTAATACGTTAATTTATGTTTACATACTATGATGTTAATTTAAGAATTTTTACTAGAAGCGCGCTTTTTACATTGACATTATATTGGTTGTAACGTCGTCTGCTTGATTGATATATATATATATATATATATATATATATATATATATATATATATATATATATATATATATATATATAATATATATATATATATATATATATATATATATATATATATATATATATATATATATATATATATATATATATATATATTATATATATATATATATATATATATATATATATATGTATATCCTTAGGTTTAATTTCATATGTTATACTGTAATTAACTTATAATCTTTGATATTTTATAGTATAATTCACAACAATCGACTTTGCTTATTTATTCTCGTATCTACTATGTCATATTGATGCTTACAAGTGCTTTCGTTTAGCAACTCTCACGAGAAACCTTCAATCACCTCCATTCAAATGACAATACGAAGTTTTTCTTGTAAATCGATACTGGCCGACCAATATCCGACGATCGCTGGCTAATGGCTCATTGAAATGGAGTAGGATGATGCCATGCGATAGATGGTACTTAAACTAGATGACTTGTCATCTTACTGGGGCTTTAATATAAGTATCATAGATATATATAGGGTTTTACTTTTTAAGTAAGTTAAAGTTGAATTTTGGTTTAGATGCGTGTTTTTTTGTATGTTTTTTAATAGCTTTTTTTGACTTGTTTGTTTTATTATATGTACCTTAATTTTAATTAAGGTAAAAGCACCAATGGTAGACACTTTAAGGATGACACAAGATTTAAACAAAAATATTTTTTTATTGGAAAAGAAATACAAATGAAACAAAATAATTAATTACACCTTGGTTAATACAAAAGTATATTTTAAACTAAAAACCCACCGAATCAACGTAAATTAAAACAAAAAATCCATTTTTATGAATTAGGTTAAATGACCCTAAAGATGACACTTTCATAAATCAAAACACCAATAGTGGACACTTATTTGTACCAATAGTCGACATGCAAGCCTGAATATAATAATCATCAAATGTATAATAAAATAAGCTTAAAATTACATAACTGAATATTATAAAAATTTTTTTAATTGGCATTAACTGAAATCCTTGACTAAGTATCAAAAGTTTTATAAAAATAAAATTTTAGTCATGTTCCAGTTCCTTTGATTTTGAACTTCTGGCCTTTTATAGGTGGCATCTTGAAAAATCCGACCATCAAAATACATACTCCAAAAGTTGACACCCTGTTTACTATTGGAGTGTTTTAATATTGTCATAAATTTAACAGTAGGTACTTATATTGTTGAAAATAGTGTTGATAATTGCATAAACCTACGCTTAGGAATAGGTTTCGTTACTGCACCAAAAGTAGACTTGCATGTCATCTTTAGGGTAACCTGACTTTTTTCGGAACCAATAGTAGACACTCATGATTTTTTAGAAAAATAATATCTGAACAAGTAATGAATTGTTCTAATCTTTAGAATATATAAATATCAATACAAAATATAACAAATAACAGAATAATATCTTTATAAAATTAATTAAAATCACTTGTACCGCTGCGGCGTCCTTAGCTAAACTCACAAGAAATAGCTAAAGACTTGTGACTTCGTCACATTGCTCGCAATAATTGATGCTATTTTAACTTTTTAAGCAAAATACCGTTGTTATGACTGTGTTATTTGATTAACAGGTGAAGCAGCTATTTTCTGGTACTAATAATTCTGACATGCAAGTAAAAATATTCTTAATATTGAACTTAATTGTTGAAAGTGTCATCTTTTGGTACACTGTCCACCATTGGTGCTTTTACCTTAATAATTATTATTAATACCCTAGTTTTTAATGTTCATATATTTTTGTATGATTTTTACGTATAGTTTTAAAAGATAACAAAACTATCTATATATATATATATTTAAAAACTAAATTTAATTAACTCAGTATAAAACACATTTAGATTTCCAAATGTTTCCATATCGTTGGAGTGATTATGAGTATCAAAATGTATATTGTATATATTACGTACAATTTACATATCTAAGCTGTTTGATGATACCCTAAAGTATTTAAGATTAATTTGTTATTTCTACAAATATACAAAAGGGAACGAAAACTTTTCCATCATCGATACTTTACCTGCTATCGTCTGCGACACTGAAGATAATGCGTGTTTGATTAAGAAACTATTGGACAGGAATGTGTTATTTTAATATACCAAGGTTAGGATGTTAAAAATACACAAAATATTGGAATGTCCACATCTTAGTTTACGTCATGAATACTTACGAATCGGTTGTGGCGTACAAATTCACGTATGTTTACGTGTCGACGACCCTAACACAAAATACTAAGAACGTATTGTTTCAAACTTACAATCTAGGGCGTTAGCCCTCTAAAATGAGTTATTTGTAACAACATGGTTGCTACAAAATTATAAACATAGTATCGCATTCCGTTCGTATTTCCTTACGAATTTTGAAACATTACTCATGTTTACTGGATATTTTGCGTTCAAATTATTGGTCGTATATCCGTTTTATGCGTAAGTCGATGTGACGTCGGAGTGCCTAATTATTGCATTTAAATTTAAGATATAATATTATCTAAATGTTGTTAGAATTTGTGATAAAGACCCCTTGATTTAAAGCAATGAGGTGTTACTTACAATTGTTAAGCATTTGTTTTTCTAATGTACAACATAGTTCTTAGTTCCTTGCTATCTGAATTGAATCCAAGCACAGGAAATGTGGGCGTGTGAGTAAAAGTATCATTTATTACGATCGTAGGCTGTGCTACGATTAAGTACTTGTATTAATTGATAGGCAAAATAATCTATGTAAACACTATTATCAGCGGAAAGGAAATTATGACTTTGCTAAATTTATTTGTTTGGGCATTAATTATTATAAGATTAAAGGTTTAGATTAAAAGGCTTAATATAATAATAAATTTAGTAAAATTTCAGTACAGAGGTGATGTGAAGTTAGATCTGAATATGGGATTTTATGTGTGAACGTACGTTTTATTAGAGTTACGGTTCACTAGAGGAATTTTCAGATGAAGAAATAAAGATAAACCTCATTCTAAATGACGTAGGCACTAGGCATCAACTAAGGAATGGACAGGTTTGTTTCTACGTTCAACATTGTACGCTGTATATCAAGATACTAAGATAATCCTTATTTATTCATTCTAATTAGATGGCTTCAGTATAACGCCCGGCTCGTTTAAAAGTATTTATTTAAGGATCTCCCATGAATACCTACGATGTTAAGCTCTACTTAATGGCCCCTTTCCGTCGCTGTTTGAAGGGTTACAGCCCTACAAAAACACCAAGTCCATACTCTGTAATGTGGTTGAGTTCAGTGTTTATACAATATTCCTTTCATCTTTTCGAGCAATAACTCGAGTTATAGTATATACATAGTACACGTCAATATTTCGAAGTAAGTACGTCAAAATGTTTTTTTTTTTACATTGTTTTGGTTCTTCGAACTGATTATGTAGCGTTTATCCAACCAGCGAGCTGACACGATACAAATTTCATGTCGTACTTGTGCGTGCAACGAATGCTCAAGTTCATTCTGTCTGAATGGTTCCACTATTGCCTGCAATTTGTTCGTACGTGCGAAGAGGGATTGGCTTTCCTAATTGCAGTTTGTTCGCTGCACCGGCTGTTGCGTTTATGTTGAAACATTTTCATTTCGTATTTTTAATATGCTTCTCGGAAGTGCTATTTTGTAACCTTACTTTTGGTGTTGTTAAATGTAATCGAACTTAGATGACATTCCGAGTGCAACTACTCACACGCGGACAGTTCCCAAGCTATCCGTTTAAGATTTTATAGAATCTTGATAATTTCATATCACCTATTAAGGAAGTGAGCGGTTGTATGTATGAAGCTTATAAGGTATGAAAATAGTTGCCGACGTTGCAGATTGACTCTGAATGGCGAATACCGAGGCGTGCTCGGGCTTTGGTTAACTCGATGGGGTACACGTCGTTTTTTGTCGGTCGGGCGTTGCAAACGAAATTATGCCTCGTTCGGCGCCGCGCGGCCGTATCCACTCCTCTTTTTACGTGGTCCGCGTCGGATTTTATTATTTTTATTTAACACCTGCGCCCAGTAATCTGTATTCGGAGATCTCCCGAACGCTTAACTCTTTTTAGTCATGTTTTTGTGTCGACCCGATCAATTTATAGCGTTGGGGAGTTTTGTACACCAAAAAGTGTCGTTTAATTTTTCCATGTTGCTCCGTTGACAATCGATTATATTCGGTCTTCATTATATCTTTTTGGTTTTCTTCGTTTTCGAGACTCGTGCGTTTTGTTATCATTGTTTGTAGTATCATAGTATATATGTGCTCATGTATAACTCATATGATATAGTATATCGTACTTACTGTTGTAATTAAATCGTAGCTGATACTAATGTTTCTTAGTTAATTGACCTGTAGCTTATGTTTATTGCATGTAATTGTCGTCGTCTTTGGGCACGGGGGCAACGCTGGCGCCGTCTGATCTTGTTATTAAGTCGCACTAGATTTTACATATCTTGCTTGTTGCGATAGGCTGAAATTTGTACTACAAACTTTCGACAACAACGTAGTATTGTGAATATGCCCTAATATTAACTATATATATATATATATATATATATATATATATATATATATATATATATATATATATATATATATATATATATATATATATATATATATATATATATATATATATATATATATATATATATATATATATATATATATATATATATATATATATATATATATATATATATATATATATATATATATATATATATATATATATATATATATATATATATATATATATATATATATATATATATATATATATATATATATATATATATATATATATATATATATATATATATATATATATATATATATATATATGTATATATATATATATGTATATATATATATATGTATATATATATGTATATATATATATATATGTATATATATATATGTATATATATATATATGTATATATATATATATATATATATATATATATATATATATATATATATATATATATATATATATATATATATATATATATATATATATATATATATATATATATATATATATATACATATATATATATTTATACATATATATATATACATATATATATATATATATATATATATATATATATATATATATATATATATATATATATATATATATATATATATATACATATATATATTTTAAAAAATACATTCAAAAATATCGTGCAGAATTAGGCTTTATATACTGTGATATAAGCCCGAAATTTGTTCGATATACAGCAAGACAAAATTGTAAATAATCCCATTGCTTGTTCTACTCGCGGCGCCTGTGCCTGCTGAGGTAGGCTCCTCCTCACAGCGAGTAAAAGAAACGGGCTGCTTAAAAAATAATTCATCCTTGTTGCACCACTACACTTCGTTGCGTCTAGGACAGTTACACGTGAGTCATCGCAGTTTAGCTTATTTAAAATTAAAACATCTTGTTTTACGAAGTTTGCAAATCTCATATAAATAACTAAAATGCATTGTTCGGCCTGTCAATCGAACATTGAAGATCATCTATACTTGAAATGCCGGTCATGCTTATTATGGTATCACACCCTTTGCGTCAGCATACCTAATAAGGATTTTAAAAGTCTCACTTCTGATGCCAAATCAAAATGGCTATGTCCGACCTGCCGGAGTAAAGCTCCTAAGAATGATAACTCAAATACGCCGGTCCGGCCGATAGTGTCACCTAGCTCGCGTTCTAATGTAAACGTGGCTAAGCGCGGGACCACTGATTCTCGCGCCACCAAGGAAGCAAATACTTGCTGCTCACCCTCTTGTTTGTCGCGTTTGGATCTTCATAATATGATTAAGATTGAACTTCGTGCCTGCATATCTGATTGTGTTGCGGATTGTATGAGTAATATTAATAGCCAATTGCGCGAAATGAAAGACGATATTAAACATTTTCACGAATCTATTACTTTTATGAACAGTCACTTTGAGAAACTAAATGCTGAAATAAATACATACAAGAAGGATATAGATCATATTAAAAAAGAGAATGAATCTCTCAAAAATGATCTTATGGCTACCTCTATGCGCTGTACTCAACTGGACCAACTAATGCGTTCCTCAAATTTAGAACTTCAATGCGTACCAGAACGTAAAACAGAAAATATAATTACTATAGTTAAGCAACTAGGCAAAGTTGTGGCGTGTCCCGTAAATGACATGGACATATCGTACTGTAGTCGAATTGCTAAAAAATCGCCTCAAAGCCCACGGCCTCGTTCCATTTTGGTTACTCTAAGTAGCCCTCGTCAACGAGATATGCTCTTAGCAGCTGCTATAAAGTACAACAAGCAACATCCTAATGACAAAATAAATTCAACTCACCTTGGTATAAGCGAGAATAAAAATCAGCGATATACGTTACGGAGAATTTATCCCCTGAGAACAAATCTCTTCACGCAGCGGCGCGTTTAAAAGCCAAGGAGCTAAAATACAAGCATGTCTGGGTGCGCAGCGGTCGCATATATATGCGTAAAACCGATACATCTGAATATGTTTATGTTCGCAATGCAGCAACATTGGAAAAAATTAGTAGTTAGTAGTAATGTTTTTATTTGTTTGTACAATATAAATTAATCTTTAGTTTTTTTTATCATACTTTTGTTAAAATTCTTGTCTTTGAATATATATTTTCAAAATGTTAGAGGTTTACGCACGAAGACATTAGATTTCTATAAAAATGTTTTATGCTGTGATTATGATGTTATTGTACTATGTGAAACATGGCTGAATCATACTATATTTAGTTCTGAATTATTTAATGATCGTTATGTCACATAGAGGCGGGATCGAGAGATTAGTGAATTTCACAAAATAAATCAGGTGGTGGTGTCCTAATAGCAATATCAAAACGATTTAATTCACGTCGACTAATTCAGTTCGAGAGCGGTTGCGAAGACCTTTGGGTAGAACTAGATATATATAATGAGCGGAATTCCTTCGATAGTTTATATATATGTGCAGTCTATATACCCTCTCCAACCCAAAAACTTATTCTCGAACATTTTATAGACAACACTAACAGAATTATAGAGTCTCACGATAATACTTTAATACTAGGAGATTTTAATCTTAGCTCAATAACATGGCCCAACAATAAAAGCACCTTTTCTGCTTCGTCACCTGGCCCACTCGAGAGCATGTTAATCGACTTCGTAGCTTTAAATAATCTAAAACAATACAACACAATTTTGAACAACCAGGGAAGGATTCTTGATCTAGTTCTTTCGGCGATGGGAATTGAACATTTGCAAACCGGCAAGTTTGTGCTTAGTAATATTGATCCATATCATCCACCTCTGGAATTTGTCTTATCATACTACAACGCATCTTGTCTTTCGCCTAAGATTCCTAGCGACAAATTTAATTTTTACAAGGCCAATTTTAACAAAATAATAAACGAATTGAAGTCTATTTCTTGGGTTGATGAACTTTCAACCTTAGCGAATGTTGATGATATGGTGGATCTGTTTAATAGGATACTTAAAAGAGCAATAGCGAAACACGTGCCTTTAAGTAAGACTACAAATCAAAAATATCCCTTTTGGTATACGAAAGAACTTATAAAATTACTTAAGGAGAAATATAAAATTCGTGAAAGGTATCGTAAATATAAAAATCCCCTAGATGAAATTTCTTTCTTATTACTAAAAAAGCGCTGTTACTTGTTAATAGAGGTTTGTTATAAGAACTACATTAGTTGCATAGAGGACTCCATATCTAAAAATCCTAAATTATTTTTTACTTACCAAAAAAGTAAACGTTCAAATAAAAGTACGTACCCATCACTAATGCATCTAGATGACAAACGAGCCTCTAATGGATCTGACATTTGTAATCTCTTTGCGTCTTTTTTTAAATCCGTTTACAATGTTCCATCTACCAATTCTGCTTTTTCTCATAATAATGCATTTTCAAATTATTTATCAACGAACTCTTTGGCAGAATTGTCTTTTTCTCAAAATAATGTTTTAATTGGTCTAAAACATTTAGATCCAAATAAAGGAGCTGGATCTGATGGTATACCATGTATATTTGCAAGGGAATGTTGTAACGTGCTAGCTTTACCGCTGTCAATCATATACAATCAATCAATAAAAACTGGATTCTTTCCCAGTGCGTGGAAGGAGTCGAGGGTTGTACCTATTCATAAATCTGAAGATACCGCATGTATAAAAAACTATAGACCGATATCCGTACTGCCTGTTTTTGGAAAATTATTTGAAATATTAATTAGACCTGCAATTACCTGGCATGTAAAGCAGTTAGTATCGCCACAACAGTTCGGTTTCTTCAAGGCTCGATCCACAACAACCAATCTCGTTTCATTCGTAACTTTTTTGAATGAATCCGTTGATTCTAATATTCCGGTTGACGCCATTTATACCGACATACGTAAGGCGTTCGATACCGTGGATCATAGTATTCTGATTTGCAAACTTTCTTCGTTCGGCATAACAGGAAATTTATTAAAATGGTTTTCTTCATACTTATGTGGCCGGACTTCTAGAATAGTTGTTAGCGGATATTCTTCTCAACCATTCCAAACTCAATCTGGTGTTCCGCAAGGATCAGTTCTTGGACCAATATTATTCAATATATTTATTAACGATATTGCAACACTATTCAAACATAGTAGTTACTTTCTTTACGCTGATGATTTGAAACTTGCTAAACAAATAAAAAGCAAGCATGACACTGACCTTTTACAAGAAGATTTAAATAGATTAGCCTACTGGTGTAGGACTAACGGTTTGGCATTGAATATAAGTAAATGTAAATATATAAGATTCTCACGTAGAACTGAACTGTTTTCACAGACATATACTATTGACAATGAGACGTTAGAAGAAGTGACTACTATCCGTGACTTAGGAGTTATTTTCGATAGTAGAATTAGATTCCACATTCACATCGACAAAATTACAATTAAGGCGTTTCAAATGCTCGGCTTTCTTATGCGAAATACTAAAGATTTCAAAAAGCCACAGACTATAATTAGACTTTATACGGCCTTGGTTCGATCTGGCCTTGAATATTGTCCTCAGGTTTGGTCACCACACTATGCAGTACATATTCAGCGTATCGAAAAAATTCAAAAGCGCTTTCTGTGGCATTTATCGTATAGGTTTAAAAAAACGAAAGTATTAGAAACGTATCAAAGTCGCTTAGATCATTTTCATCTAGATAGTTTGTACCATCGGAGGCAATTATTGGATCAGATTTTGTTA
>JAZFAU010000187.1:750000-907500 GCA_037178615.1 Dione vanillae | reverse complement strand
TTTTATGTAAATATGACATTTTGTTTCACATTTAGTAAACAGGCGGAGTAGAGTATGGTGCAGGGTGAGAGACCTCGTTGTCCACTTTCAGCCCCAATTCGAAGCATGTATTAACTGGCGGCGTTTAACGTCGACTTTTTTCTAAAAATAACCCATTCTCTTGATGAGGATAAACGTTCATGGCCATCATCTCATTGTGTTAACAGGAATGAAAAATACTTAAAGAAAACATCAAAATTTGAACGCAACAGAATTTGAACCTGTACCTCTTGCAGGAATGCTATAAAAGATATAACTTAACAACTTAATGTGTATTTTAATATATACTTATGTAAGTTTCGACTATTTATATGGGTTGATGTATCACAAAATAGTTAAACGTAAACCAGAAAGAGATATTAGTAATAGGACGTCCTCGGTCCCAGTACTCCGCTAACATGTAAACAGATGACATGTTGGCATGACATCAAACAAAATAACAGTTTCCTGTGTATAATGCAAATGATAGCAAATGCAACAAGTTTTCTCAAAAATAAAGTAAATAGTATTTATAGTCGACCTTCAAGCGTAATGTAGGTTATTTCAATAGAATGACGTTTGTGAAGTGATCACAATAGGTTTAGGGAAACCTGGCTGAGTTTGTTCTGGGCTCTTCTCACCAGGCCGCGCTTGGAACCCTCGTAACCTTAGTTTTAAGCCGTGGAGTGTGTAGGTTTCAGAGGGGCTTAATTTGATATATTATCAAATTATATATTATATTATCAAATTGGGCTCCTTTGACACTCCCCCGTTCGTTCTATCTGACGTACACAAGTGATCATCTTATTGATTCTAAGTGGAAAATAAATAAATAAATATAAAAAAAGTTATTTACATATGTGATTACAATTTCTTCATTACTATTTTGCAGTGCTTTTGTCTGCTATTTTTCTTATTTTTTCTCGTATTTATACTCTAAGGTAATTATTTTATTGAATTAATTGCAGTCATGGTTAAGTTTACAAGCTTTATTAATTTTTGAAAAATACGTTTTGAATGGACAACAAGGTAATAATATCACTATAACCTAGCCTTGCTCATTAAAATATTTGAGGACGTAATGATGTAAAAAAAATATACTTATCTCGTGTGACACTGACTGACTTATTTCTGAGTAAATATCTTTAAACATTAAGGCCGTTGTGACACAGTGGAAAAGTGGCTGACTCTAAAAGCTAAAGTTTTGGGTTCGATTTGTTACAGCAGGACATTACAACGCACAGTTTCGATATTACGTCAAATACAGGTGAAAAGTCTAGAGCGGAATGCTTTAAACGTAATCTTTATCTCCCTACTACACAGTCTGCGATATTGGGTGTAAAGTACAAGAAAAAAGTAACAACAGACCTCACTTTTATACAGCTACATATATGGCGCTTGGTGTATAATAACTCATAAACGTCACTTAACGAATTAGTAACAATCGTAAACATTTCGTTGTAACGTCGGTGCGCCAACTCGACGCGGCTAATATCAAAGCTACTTTTTATGTATACATTCGAAGAACTACCTTTTTTGTTGCTATATCAATTATGCAAAAGTTTAGACTTGCTAAATAATGAATGCGTCGTTAATTGTTCAAGTTCTAATTCGGATATGCCACTATAGTAATATCTTGAGTTTTAATTAATGTCACCTTGTGGGTCATCTTAACGCCCTTCTAGTTTATTTTTAATATGATTATTTCCATGTAGATATTATCTGTAGATCCGTAGAAAACACCGTAACGAAGTTCGTCACAAAATGTTTCATTTATTTTAAAAACTGATAAGATATTTGCATATTTTGCTTAAAAGTCATGTCATAAGATAAAATTGTAGTTTTCAACGTTCAACGTTATATTACAACGTAACGATGTTCAAGATTAACATAATAGATTACTTTATACGTGTAAAACTTAAAGTTTATACCTACTCAGACTCGAAGTCGTGACCCACGCTTATCTGTTACATCAAAACTTTTTAACTACCAAGTTGTAAACAATATTATTATGCAAATGCTCCGTGGAAAGCAATTTAATCGGATTTATATGAAACCATGCCTGTTTATATATCTTTACGTTTTATCCCGCACATAGCAGGGTAGGCAGAGAGAACCGCAGTTACCGTGTGTTAAAACACTCCGTTCTCCGCTTTCCGCCTCTTTTCTAAGTATAGCATGGTGGAACTCTACGCTTTGTCTAGTTGCCAGAGCGAAAAAAAGGGAAATGAAAAAGCTATCTTTCTCAAGTGAGAATCGAACCCACAAACTATCGCGTTTATAGACAGACGCCTACGCCTCTGCGCCTCAACGGCCTGTTTATACTTGCATATAATTTTCATTAACGACGTCAGAGCACGCCTTTTCCGAATCCACACCGGAAATATAAAAGTCGTTTTAGTTTATATCATCGCTGTTTACGCTGCGATGATTTTATTTAACACATAATTTATGCAAAGAATTTTCATGTTTTACATATCTATGGGTGTTTGTTGTTCAACATAGTTTATGTTGTTGGGTGAGTATTTAATATTGTTTTATGTTGTGGGAAATATATGATTCAGATAGCGGAAGCTTTGTTTTGTTTTATATCAAAGATATATAATAGCTTAATTTCTACAGCGTTTTGTTCTATAACATTGTCGCATTCTAAGTGTGGTAGTATATTATACGAAATTTTATCTTGAAAATACATTTTTGCAGGTACTTATGTTTGGCATAGAATGCATGGCAACGCAGATATTTTTTGTAAAAATCCTACGTAACCTCATATCAATTGTACACATCTAGCTTATCTATTGAAAATTGAATGATTATCGGTTTAAGGTGCGTCGTTTCTTTAGCGATGTACCAAGGTTGTTGAAGCTAATGCTATGCTATTTAAATCTTAAACTGCTTTAATAAATAAAGCTTTTTACTGTGTACAGTAATATTTAAAGAAAATAAATATGAGATATTAAATAGAATATAGATAAAATATTAATATAATGTTGTAAAATAATAAAATTGGTTTTTTATTTTAAAAAGAGCAACTATTGAGTTTTTTGGCATTTCTTACAAGAACTGCTTTCCGTACGAGTAAGTTTATGGGCATTTAAGGATTTAAAAGTGCTTGTAAAAGTAGAATTGAATGAAGAATATTTAAAATTTTTATTTGAAGAATTTTATTTCCTCGCCCTAAAAAGACAGTGCAGTTGTTAACTTTATATGGGGGACATATTATTAGATAGAATAAAGGTGGAGAACGGAATTTCTTGGCACTAATTTCTCTCTATATCTTATTAGAATATTGTTCATCTTAATTTATTTTAGGACGAATTATGTATATAATATCGTTATTATAATATGTAATCACAGTGTTAAATTAGCTATGTTGTGTAATTTTTTACTATATGTTATGAACATTTCTATACTTATTCTGTGTAGGTAGAAACATGTAGCCATATGTATGTAGAAACGTCCATTTATGTCGTATAATTATATATATTTATATGTTTTTGACATATTAAATATAGTTAACAAATATTTGATATGAATCACTGTAATCTCCAAAAACGATTCCAATAGTTGCTATCAAAAAAAGCATGATCTCTGAGAATTACTATAATAATTTTGACCAAACCTCACGAGGCACAATATAAATATAAATTTTAGGATTATACTTAAGAAGGCTTGATGAACAGGTCGTGGTCACAAAAGGCTCGCCTCTTTGTTGGCGAGTGAATGGTTTGATTGACGTCGCAGCTGCTTAGTTAAT
This sequence comes from Dione vanillae, assembly GCA_037178615.1. Classification (NCBI taxonomy): domain Eukaryota; kingdom Metazoa; phylum Arthropoda; class Insecta; order Lepidoptera; family Nymphalidae; genus Dione; species Dione vanillae. The sequence goes on along the minus strand of JAZFAU010000187.1, from coordinate 903,725 downwards.
ACTATAAGGCTACGTGGGCTGCTTTAGATGCTTTTAACTATGAATATCGATATTTCAGTCTGTATATCTTGATGTTTAATCGTTTTCTTTTATTATATTGTTCTTTTTTTTCGTACGGTTAGATATTATCATAACCTTGGTTGATTTAATTTTTTTATTATTCATGTAAGTCTATTCATTATTATTATCTATATATATATATATATATATATATATATATATATATATATATATATATATATATGTATATATATATATATATATATATGTATATATATATATATATATATGTATATATATATATATATATATATATATATATATATATATATATATATATATATATATATATATATATATATATATATATATATATATATATATATATATATATATATATATATATATATATATATATGTATATATATGTATATATATATATATATATATATATATATATATATATATATATGTATATATATATATATATGTATATATATAACAAAACAAGCCTTGATTAACATGAATTTATCGCTGTATAGTGTTTGTCATCTACAACTACCCTCTTTTTACAAAATCTATATATATTCAGTTTTAATAACACAGCATTTTAGTTATTACCACATGTCTACCATATTTTCACCTGATTTTAAAATTTAAAGTACAATCATCGAATGCGTTCGAAACTAATTAACAATTCCAAATTATGTATTTGACCACAGTAGGTAGGTATTTATGTCCATTTCCATCTAAGGTACATTTGTTGAAAGCTCGATGGTATTTTAATGGTTTCGATGCCACATATACGTTTTCTTAATTGAATAATTTTAAGCATTTCCATTAATTAAGGTTGATTCGTTTGAGACTGAGAGTTAAGAGGTAATTATGTTTATAAATTGTTAGTTTTGCTCGCCTCTTTTGGCTTTTGACCCCTCTTGATATTAGGTTACTGTTAACGGCGCAAATTGTTTTTGTATATATTAACATGTTATTATTGAATTTTTCATCACCTGCGGCCTAATTTAATATTTTGTGTTTGCCAAAACAATTTATTTATTAAATATGTATTTACAAATATATTTCAGACATCATATGTGTAAATATGACCGTTGTGGCGCAGAGGAGTTCGATCCCCAGTCGGAGAAGATGGATTTTTCTATTTCCATTTTCTTCGCTCTGGCAAACTAGGCAAAGCGCGGCGTTGAGTTCAGCCACTCAACACGCAATGCCTCGAAACAGGCGGAAAGCGGGGACGGAGAAAACAGGGACTAAGGAACTGAGTATCTTAACACTAGGTTTCTACGGTCCCTGCAGTTCCTTCTGCCTACCCTGCGGGATAAAGCGTAAAGCTAATAAAAAAAATATTTGTAAATACTTAAAGAAAACATGAAAGTTTGAACGCAGCGGGATTAAAAACATTTTAAATGTTTTATTTATGTATTTTTTTTATACTTAGTGTGGATCAATACTTTAAATTATAAAAATATTATATAAATTAAAGAACATCTAATTGATGTTGTACATTAATTAAGCGGTTTATAGGAGTGATTTTTCTCGATTTAGAGCTATCATACCAAATGCACCATAGCTTAGTTACTTAATTCTTTGCATACAGCAGACTAAGCAGATAAAATTTTAAGAATTTTTAAACTTTGTATGTACGTACAGATGTCGTCTCGCGTTAGCAATGCATCCATATCCTCTCTGGTTGTAGATGTCTATAGGCGAGTGTCCACTTTATTAGGAGGCGTCTGCTAGTTTTTCATCTTATGATAAAATAATATAATAATATTACAGTATTATATATTCAAGTTATAGATTTCTCCGTTTTTCACCCAAACACGTCATACATAAACATAAAATAAACAAAAACTTGCTACACTTTTAAAATAAATTCGCTATTAAATTTAGCAATTAACTCAAAATGATAATACCTGTCTGCCGCCACATGAAATATATCATATTTATTACAACTTGAAAATTAGTCGTAATTTTGAAACTCCACGTAGCGTCCGAGGTGTTTGGAAATGAGCGCGTCAGTCTTTTTGATTGACGGGAGGCGCCAGGCCGCGGAGTCTCGCGCCACACTTAATTCCCTTACAATCCTTTTGTGTTGAGCCATTGTTGTGGATTGTTAAACATTCTATTAGCTCGTGAGCTTGTAGACTATACCGTACTACTTGTTGGATTATGTGCTTTTCAAGTTTTAAGAGCTTTTAGTTATTTCTGGTCTGTATCTACTTTAAAGTAGTCTTCCTGCTTTTGTATGTCTCGAGTAACATTGATAATTAGTGTTTATTAAACTATTGTTGCTAGTCTGTTTTTTGAGTTTTACGTATCGTTATTAAAAAGTACTGTATTAGATTAATCGATTATTTTATTCGAGTCTTGTAAACATCGGGATTGCACTTAAACGCAATGATTGTAGTATCGATGAAGAATAATATAAATTAAAATATTTATTATGTCTCTCAACCGATTTTAAATCCCCGAGCCATTTATAATAATCATAAATCTTATAGAATGTTACATCGTAACTCATTCCACAGGCTCTTTGTAATAGGATCAGTGTCGTTCAAAACCGACCTTAAAAGTGTAATCGAGCTTTAACTGCTCTCGCCTTTTCCTCTAGGAATGTCTTTTTTTATTTTTTTCTACCAGAACTATAAAACTTACGACAAGACTTACAAAGGATGACAGGTTTAAATGGTCGCATTTTCCCTCGGAGTGTACACATTTACTACGTATATTTATTACATATATATTTTCATAAAATACCACATCCTAATGCGTAGAGATGATGGTAGATACTTATATATTTTATTCATCAGAAATTAATACAAGTAAACGTTTACACACATAAAAATAAGGTACTTAGCTTGCTATACGTAAACTGTTATTAAAATATTTTTTTCATTTCTTTTTTTTTTAGCTTCACGCTTTACGGGAACTGTAAAATATTTGTGTAAAATCTTACTAATATTATAATTGTGAAAGTTTGTGGGCGTTTTTCTACTAAACCGATTTAGAATATCTAGTACAAAGTAGCTTATACGTTTAACTTTAACTAATAAATAAATAACAGTAGTTCAAGCGAGAGAAGCCGCAGGCGGGACCTAGTGTCCCGTGTGATTTGATATATTTACAATGTTTAGTGCGTGTATAAATATTTAAAGTTTTCTTTAAATTCAACCCTGTAGCTTAATAAATGGAAAATATTACATCACTAAAAGAAAATGGCCCTTTCATCCATCACAGTCGGTGAAAGTTCGAAAGGAATATAAAATGAAAAAGATGTAAATGTGCATTCGTCACGGCAAAATAAATGATTCCCTCGCCGCGTCCACAAAGGGCCTCATTAAGTGGCCCGGCACCGAACCTAATCCTTTCGTTAGACCTCCATTGTGACGGCGTGGCGTGTTGGGAACGTGAAAAACTAACGCTATTCATCACAATAGATCATTTTTTAAAAACTGAAACCACGATTTTTACTTTTTATTACGTATTATAGCCTTAAAATGTTGTCTTTTATGAAAAGAAGTTATATTATTTATTTCTATACAAGTATATACATATATTTATATATACATATTGAGTTGGCCTCATTTTATTTTGTATTGTGTTTTGCGTTACGTAACTTAACGTTGCGGAGCGACTTATTATATTTTGTGGAAACAAAATTGTTTGAATTTCCCCGAATACAGTTTGGTGCAGTTTGTTATATAATTAATATGTAATAAACATTGCAACTCAGACAATCTGTCTGTCCAAAGATCACACTCTATCTATTAGACGATGTATTAGAGATGCACATTTGATACACGGTTTGCAAATCGTCAAGTGACACGTGAGACAATAGAGGCAATTGAGACGAATGCTACTTCTAATCAAAGAGTGACCACTGTCCGACCAAATATTTGCTTTGTTACGACTTACGCCTATTGTATGCTGTCTATGATGTCATCCTAGCTTTTAAATACAAAATTAACCTTAAATAATTCTAAATTATTGTCTAGGTTAAGGTTAATGAATTATTTGGCTTAATTTGTGATTTGTATTGTGTGTGAAGCGTCTAGATTATCTATAAAAGTAAATATTGTTTTCATCTTTTCGCTGACATCGTAACTTGATAATACATATGAAGATTTAATTTCGTTGTCACGTAGCTGTCTTAAGGTCTGACGGATCTAAGTGTAATGGGTCCTTTGAAAAGTCCTAAAGCAGAGAACTTAGAATATAGTAGTATGTCACTAAATGTTAACGTGTATGATATTTGAACTCATCACCAAGCCCCAATCGACCCAAAATACTATTATTCTAAATACGTTGAAAGTAGGCTAAATAGATAAATATCTAATGAGAAAAAAGTCGAATAATCGATAATTTTCTATTGATAATTACAAAAACATTTATTTACGTCGCCGTATCTAAAACGGTCAATTAAAATGACTCCCACATTTTTTATTTGATCTGATTTGTTTTTTTCTTATTTGGGAACTTAATTTAATATATTCAATATGGGTTTAATGCCACAGCGGCGACTTCAAAGGTTATTTTTATCTTAAGTTGACACTAACAAAACTCTTTTAATTATTGTGCTCCGTGTTCGGTGTTCGCCTACAAAGTCATCCCTGCTCACTCCCACGCCAATATAAAACTAACACCTTTGTATTAGTTCTTTTATACGTTTCCTTATCTGAATATACATGGTTTGCACAACGGTATTGGCATATGTTCTTATTTATTTTTTGTGTGTCTTCCACACTTTTGAGGCAAACACAGAAGAGCTAGCGGAGATATTTCATGAAATGCAGACCCTACGTCATAATTGCTCTAAAAAAATTGAAGCCAAATGTCCAGTGACGTAATGTCCAGCTACATAATAAACATTTTTATTTGTTGAGGCTATTTGCTTTTTACAGATGTTTAACGAGATTAAATTTAAATATTTTAAAGAATGTAACATTTTTATTTTACTATACCAGAGTAAAGGTCGATGATAAAATATTTAAATGAAAAGAGCATATCTCGTGATCTCTTATAATATTTGTTTCTTTCATCTAAGCCGTTAATATTCTATGAACCCCATAACTATCTTCTGTGAATCGTTTGTTTATATACAAGTATTCAAAGAGTTAGTTTTGAGTTAGTCTGATTTGATTCTAAATAGATGTTAAAATAACAATTTAATAACATTGTATTTTGCTATGTTCAGGGGAAATATTCACCATTATATGTTGAGCTTCTGTGTATTTATTTGGCTGACTCTGGCGGCTTTTGTAATAAGAATGCTTAAAAAGCTCGCCTCGAGTCTCGTTCTACTGGTCTATGTTATAGTTCGCTGAATGAGCGTAATCGGTGAACTCGTAAAGGACGGCCTTATCGGCGGCTCCCGTCGTAAAAGTCTGCATAAAGTTTATGCTACTCATATGAAAACGCCGGGCTATTTATATATTTGTGGATTTACTGCCGAGAAAGCCTATGAGCATCCGCTCGGACCGAAATACACGGTCGCCTGCTAGATTCCGCGACGTCTCGCTGGGTCGTCGAACTCCCAATGAAATAAACATTTTAATGACAATATTAACTATTGATTTTTTTACGTCGCGTGATTGATCGCTGTTAATACGTATCAATTATACGTCAAGCTATATCGTTGATTGATGTCGACACAAATGGTGGGAGAATTACAAATTTAATTCCACTAAGTCTCGTTCCATCTATCTTTTAAATAGGATTGCTGTTACCAAACGTGTCCTGTATCGTTAGAATTTTGATTTATGTGATCGTTATTTAAGCATTATCGATAAAGGCGAGATGAAAACATTTCGATTAAACCTAACGTCCTCAAATTCCTTCACTACAATATATATTACGCTCATTCAAATTCGGGTCGTCAAATGGTATATTCATTTATTGTGGTGCATTTCTTGAGTGAAGCTTACTCACTCTAACTTGTTAGGTTTAGGTAACGCGAGCGAGATGGAACAGGTGTTTGAAGAAATGGTTACGAGGATGGTGTGAAGTCCTGTGGCGTCCAATTATTCTGACGGCGGTGGTCGTCAGTTAGGCGCCTCGCCCCCTATCGCGGCTCGCCATCGATAATGTAAACCGGTTCGTTTTTCGTTTATGGACCCGAGCGAGACGCGGCCACTGTAGGACCACTTGGATATGATAAAATCAAAAATTTACTTCAAATATTCTTGAATTGAACAAAGTAATGCACGTTCGTATTAATTAAAGGTTTATCTAAATTGGTCTAAACTAGAACCTGTTTTTACCAATAACGTGTTTTATCTAAACACTTAATAAGGGTTCGCAAATGCATGTAACATTTATTATAGGAATATTCTAAACGAGACGCCAGTCTTGTTATATTGCATATTAAAATCTTTGAAGTTGTTAATTGGCAGTCTGTGCGTTTGCTAAAGATATAACAACTTTTTGTAGATTTAGCGAATAGTAGTTACACAGAGAGAAACTATTTCAAAAGTTTTTAATTTACGCTGCAGGCGATCTACTGATTGGTCGATTAAGTTCACAATGTAAGAAAAAAAATGAAACATATTAATTTGCTTCTAAGTAAAATTGTTTTTAATATGTCATAAAGCATCTATTTTTTATTCACACTGCACCCCCTCCCTTGAAGTTGGATAGACACGAGACAAAAGTTAGACACTGCGTCATGAGAAGCAGAACTCAACGCTTGTTAGCATAGCGAAATTGATTAAAATAATTACTTTTTAAGAGTGAGATTCGAATCAGCATTGCATTTAAAGGCACCACGACGCAACAAAATATCGCGACATATACGCTAAAACAAGCTTACTTGACTTCCACTAATGAGTAATTGATACCTACAATGTAAGAATACGTAACAATGTGGATATAATTGCGGTTGAGTATCGCGCCTCATTCCAAAAGGATTTCATTAATCTTAATTAAATACCGTAACGTTAAGAGTCCCGCATTCCTCGTATATCTCGTGGATTGTACGATTTACCTAAGCTTGTACAAATGGTATAATTGCACCGAAGACAGACACGTTATCTTTATTACAACGGCCAGTCATGTTTTTGCTTTGTGCCTTAGAAACTTATCATCTACATCGCACATGACGGTCGAGGGTGCCGTGACTGTAACTGGATATTATATATTTAAAAAGCACTGGCTAAGTACCAGCAGAAGCGGCATTATCGTTCTCACGTGACCTCGTTCCGTAGGCCGTGAGATAATCGCGAACGGTAGTGTCCAAGCACGTAGCTAAGGCCTTATTAGGCAGACGAGGTTTTTTCTTCCATCGCCCACTGAGAGACATGACATCGGGCACGCATGCTCCTCTGTCAATGTTTACTGAGAATGAACTATCTTCTATGGTTTCTTTAAGCAATCTCCTTAAAAATATGTCACGTATATTTTTATAACTCTAGTACGGTTATTACTAAAATAATAAATAAAAGAATTTTATGCTAATATAATAATAAAATCATAATAACTATATGCCAACTTACTGAATAAGTTAAGTATAGTATAAGTATAAGTATATATCTACTGTATATTTTGTCTCAGAAATAAATCATTTTATTGCACCAAGATATCAATATCTTATGACTTTGATCGATAAAAGAGTGTTCTTTTATTTGGAAACTTAGAATTTAAATTATTCCACAGTCCTTATTCATTTACAAAAACTCGTCTCATCGTACTCGCGAGCGTTACATTGAAATATGTTTACGTTACGCAACCAAAACAACAAAACCTAAAGGTTCGGCGCCAGCGGACCTGCTGCCAATGGACTCTTAAACGACCTCACTTTTTACTTGGACCAGTATGGGCCCCGAAAATATATATTGATTTGCAAACTTTGGTAAGCACTTTAAACGTGTCGTACTTGATGTAATGATGTGTACAGTAAGGAAGGTGATTAAATTAATTAAATTGTTTTATTTTTATTACTTAAACAGAAATAATATTATTGTTTCATCATATGACAATACTATATATTACTGTCTATAAAGAAAGCTTTAAAAATAATTATGTTACTAATAAAATTAAATGCAATTCCTTGCCGTATTACCATACTATTCTCGTGATTTTTTAGTTTCCTCTTCATTAATAAACGACTAATTGAAACTGCTATACCATAAAGTTGCCATTTTAGGTATACAATAAAGGCACATATGGGTGCCCGGAAGCGTAGTACCCTCGCAAATCGGCATAGTAGCCGAGCCCTTATGAATTATCCAAGCACTGTGGTGACGCCGTCCGCGCGGCGCCTGCGCAGCTCTAGCGAATACAACTGTAAACACATCGAGATAATAAACGGGCCAATGTTGTTCTCTGCTGCCGTTTTAAATACTACAAACATATTGTAATATTAAGATTTTACTAATTTATGATATGATAGTCAGGTTTGTTTTAGAGTTTACTATTTATTATCGTTTTGATATATTTAAAATTTCAAGTCACGTAACGTATTAGCGAATTGATTGTGTCTATTCAAGTATTCTATGCGTGCACTTCGTCAATGGTGTTTTAGTAAGTAGATACTTAAACGCATATAACTGTTGGACAAAATACACTCGTATATAACCAAACCATGTGCACCGCGACGAGTCTTTTAAATAAATATAACGACTTAAAGGTAGGGTATATTTTTTGTGCTAACGCAAACCATATGGTGTTTCGTCCACATCTTTATGATATTGTCCTTACAATATTTGAAACGTGATTTCTCATTTTTATGCATCTTTGGCACGGTGACAAAGAATTTATAACTAAGTATGTTTTTTGTATTATTTAATAAGGTTTGACATTAGGGCGTTTAAATTGTCATAGAGAGTATTTTTGCGTCAACGCGGCAATTGTGGTTTCGATTTCCACTCAGTGGATTTAATTATTTATATTTTTATTATTTTCACTTCTGTAAAAAAACTTAACGTTTCTGTATATTTCACACATAACGCAATGTTTTAAGAATTTGGCGATTGTTAATAAAAGTGAGTGTCTCGATTTATTTTAACTAGGTTTCCTCGCCACTCCGTTACAAGCGAGATAGCTGGGCTTAAGGCGCAAAGAAAAAAAGTATACGTTGACATATGATCACACCGAACGTTGCGTGTCAGGTACAATTTAAGACTGCAACGTAAATTGTTCAATCACCGGAAAAAGTACATGGGGACATAAAAGAAGACAATATTATGTAAACTAAGCTTTGTGCAAGACTCATTGGACCCTCCCGATGTGACTCTCCTTCGCTGCACGCGGCCTGCTGTAGTCCTTATTTGCATACAGATAAGACTATGTAAGTCTTTTATGGAGTCAAAATAGTTATATCGTGATATCCTATATGCTAGTACTGCCGTTGATAAAAGTGAATATGGAAGTGTTTAAAATCGCTGTAAATCGAGCTCTTTTAAGGCTTGAATACTTTATTTAATGTAAAAAAGACCTATGTACTTAATGTGAACATTATTTATTTACTTTTGTTGTTTTAATTAATTTATATATTCTATTAAATTCAATTAAATTCATTTTTCATAAATAACAAATTTCGCATTATTTAAATATTATTTTTCACCTGTCTAAGTAGGAAATGAATGACAGAAATCTCAATAAGATCACTACAAGTAAGGAGCTTTTACATTACAAATGTAAAACTATAAACATAACTGCACACGATACAAAAAAAATATCTTCACATGACTAGAACAAGTTATCCGAACAAAGCACTGCCAAGAATTTTCTTGTCACATGTACTTAAGTAGATGTAATCGGCTCTCCGTAAACGGCGAGTGCCGGTCCGGTTGTAGAGTAATTGTTTGTACACAACGACTTTGTGTGGATACGTTATTATGTGAGTGTTGTCAGTTGACCCATGTGATAATTATTTCATATTTTAATGTAGTATTGCCATACATTGTGGCTATATGTGGATTGACAGCTTAAATGGATATTATGTTTAGATATTACTGGTCTGACGAGCTTTTGTTAAACAATGTTTTGTTTATTGTTTTTGTATTTCTTTCATTTTTGCTTTGAGGTTGGATGTTATCTTATAATATATTAATAATAGGCTAGGATCGATATAAAATATTAGTTCAAAATAGTGTGTAGATTTAAAGTAAATCTATATTGACGTATATGCAGCTTTAGAGGGGGGTAGGAGTTAAGTAAAGAAATATCTATTATACTATGTATTTATAAAACTTACTCCTACATTAAAGTATCAAATATAAATAAAAAAAAATAAAATACAACACAACATAAAAATTTACAATATCAAATGACAGAAAAGAGTGACATGATTTTATTTATATTATTTATTTATTTATGTACCAACAGAGTATACAGAAATTTATATAAATGAAAAATGTGTACAAAGGGATAACTTATCTCTAACAAGAGATCTCTTCCAGAAACTCTGAATCTAGTGGAGATTATTTGTAATACATATTTAAGGTGTAGGTACAATATCAATTACTTTTATATTATAAAATTCAAGTACACTTAACGATAAATGAATATATTAATTTTCTTTTTTTATTCGTATATTTTGTTTGTTTTAGCATCTAAATAATTCATTCATAACGCACATAGTATATAAATAACGTTTACAGATTAAATAAACACGAGGTATACCTAACTGTAATTTGGGTTGGGTTATCTGTGTAATACAATATAATTCATTTATTTATTGTTTCATTGATACTCGCCTGATGTCATACTCGTAATTCATGTGCTAGCGATTGTTGTGTCTGCATCTGCATGTGCATGTGCATGTGCATGTGCATGTGTGTGTTTGTGTCGGTACTACGCGTTTCAATAACATGCAATTAAGTTATATTGTTATTGAGATATATTAATAGAATTTGAAATTGTAGTTTGTTGTTTACATAGTTTTAGTTTTTTTTGTTAAAAATACTAACCATATTTCTGCTTAGTATTTTTTTAATAAAAGCTAATTTTAGCTGTAATTGGTCTTGATAGGTACCAAGTGTAGAGTCTATCCGAATTTTGAGTTATTTTGTATTACAGTTTTTTTTACTTGCAATACTGATAGCGACAACAAAAACAACAACAAAGCATGTTTTTGATTTAATTTGTTGGCCGGAAATTGAAATTTTTCATCAAAACCTCATTAAATTCCGCTGCATCAAAGCAATAAACATATCGTGAAGCTTATATAAAGCTCGCACTATTATATTGAGACTGTTTACGTGATAAATATTATTTAACTGTGCTTTTTCTAACATATAGTAATAGTAAAGCCGCCCGGATTAGAATTTAGTTGGTCGTAAAAAGGTCTATTTTCCAGCCTCGCCCTCATTTTTTATACGTGCCTTCAGTGAAGTAGTAACTATCATCTAAATTATAAACTATGTATTTTATTAACGATGCGATATAGCTGTCTGTATTTTCTTAGAAGTTTTGTATTTTTAATGTCAGTGGTCAAATATGTCAGTGTTCAACATCAGTTCCTTCTTGTTAGCTTTCCGGAAAGTATTATTGTTTTATATGGAGAATGCGAAAACGAGTGGCTCTTTGACTTGTTTTTATAATTTTTCACTCTACACACAATACAATCTATCTTAAATACCTAGGATCTAGCAACTTTGACAACTTTTAAATTGTCATAGCTAAGTCTGTTTCTACAATCATATCTATTTTATTATACATGTACTAAATTGTTTTTTATTATTAAATTTGCATAGTTTTATGGTGTACATTTTGTTGTATCATACGAACTATGTCCACCTCGACAGTATTTAATAGAAGCTTTTGATGCCGCCGCTGACGTTTGTTTATATTTTGAATAACTTACGCTTATTAGCTTTATGACATTTATATGTGCTTGCTTGTTACTAATATTTTGCGTACACAGTATTTACAAAAGCTTTGTTTATAACATTTTTTCTCTTATATATTCTTGGTATTTGGAGTTTTGAATTCCTTTTTCTTTAATGCAAAAATGTTGTGAGCTTTTTTAACAATTAAAATTTAATGTGAATAAGAAATATTCTTTAATGGAATATTATTCAAGTTGAGAATTTTATATTTCTAAAGCTTCTTGCATTGCTTTGTATCATTAACGAATTTAATTATTTTTTTATTACATTTAATCTGTGGGACATCTAACGTATCTTCGTATTACTCCGTACACTTGTAGCTATAACTGTGAAACGAGGACCAGTTACGTTTTTATTAATACCCTCATCAACTCATCAAATTTACTTTAGCGTGTAATCAAATAATCCGAAAAACCTATTAACAACCCAAAAATATATCTAATTGTCGTACCTGCGCGGTGCGGTGGGCGAAGTGGTCGAGTAACATTACATCACGGACTAAACGTATGTAATCATTATAAAGATATGTTGTAGTTCAAAGTCGAGGTAGCGACGTACTTAAGTTTGTCCAGTTGATTATTAGATTGTCAAAGAAAGAGGCTAACAACCTAACTTCAAAATACTAAAACAATTAAGTCAAGATTTGTCTTAGATTTGAATTGCGTGCAGGAATTTAAATGTTTTAATTCGTTAAACTAAGGCCTAAGTCAGACGAAAACTTTAATCATTATAACTTTTAGTCATTATTCAGTAGCTTTCTGTCAGTAAGCGTCTTGCCATTACTGGAATTTGACTGAAAATCTAAACACTTCGACGTTCCAACGTTCGACTGTAACATGATCACATGTTGAAAGTGATAAAACTTTTTAATTGACAGTAGACGTTTTTGAATACATAATGAGTATTATTTTATTGAGTGGTAATATTTTACTCATTTATTTTACAACTACATTTTGGTTTAACTACCGTTGTGAAATAACCGGTAGTTCTAACTAAAGTTCTAAAGTTAACTATCAATTGATTTTGACTTATAGTTGTTTGTCTTTTTATTTATTTTTGTTTTCAATTTTGAACGATTCGTAAATTGGCTAATTGGATATTAAGAACTGTATAGGACATTGCTCTGTCCAGGGTGGTGTTCGTAAAAAAAGAGGATGGGTAAACTTCACCTACTTTTCATAAGCTTTCATAGTAAAATTTACTGTGGTATCATGAAGCTTTGTTATGCATGAATGAATTGCTATGCTATAAATGCATTGCTAAACTCTCTCTTTTTTTTTTTTTTTTTTTTTTTATATAGCTTCACGCATTATCCCGCACAAGGCAGGGTAGGCAGAGGGAACTGCAGGGACCGTGGGAACCTAGTGTTAAGACACTCCGTTGCTTAGCCCCTGCTTTTTCCGTCCCCACTTTCCGCCGTTTTCGAGGCATTGCGTGTTGAGTGGCGGAACTCAACGCCGCGCTTTGCCTAGTTTGCCAGAGCGAAGAAAACGGAAATAGAAAAATCCATCTTCTCCGACTGGGGATCGAACCCAGACTTTAATAATATATTCATTCTTTTGTAATACCTTTTTAATACGCCAAGAAATTGCTTCAACGAAATTTTAGTAATATTTGCAAGTGGGATGCACTAAGATTACGGAAACCGGGACGCGTACGTTTTACGATTGTGATGTGTCCCACGGACTCGTGAGCGGCCCGCTACGTCGCGCTCTGTGGAATTACAAAGCTAGCTACTAGTACCCGGTGTACCTACGTACTGTATATTGGGGACTTTCGTGTATTAATTTGATTAATTGTTTTTTACGGCTATTAATTTATTGTTTTTTACGGTTGATATCTCAGTGTAACTTTTTATTGTATGAAAAATGGTATACATCTTTTGTATATTTCATGACTATAAGCCATTTTCCAAATGAAATTAAAAAAGACTATCAGGTCATTCTCTGCCCCCCTGAGACCTGGAAACGTGGGGCATCATTGTAATTTCAATGGTTCTTTGATCCCCTCTTGGACGTATATATTATCTTCATTTTTTTTTTTCAACTTTAGTATACCACATCCCTATGTGAGGCACAGGTGCGAGCGTCTGCCCGTAAACGCATCCTTCTATGGGTTCAATTCCCAGTTTGGGAGGATGAATTATTTCATTTCTATTACTTCATTCTAACAATTAGACATGCGCGGCGTTGAGTTTCACCATTCAACACACAATGCCTCGAAAGCCGATAAGCAGTGGACGGGGTGTTTTCAAACTTTATGACTCCGGTTCCCGAGGTTCCCTCTGCTTACTCGACTACAAGCAGTATAAAGTTAATAATAATAATATAACGTGTCTTTGAGTTGTTTCATACAACCTTAAAAATATATAACTTATTATTTGCTTTCGCAAACAAATCATAAGTAAAAAACCGATTTTTTTAACACAAAGTCTACACTACTTGCAATAAATCGCAAGGTAGACAGAACCGGGAAACTATATGCAGGTTACTGCTGAAACTAAATTCTTTATATATCCTTAGTATAATATTGTATAAAAATTTAGATATTCGAATTTAAGAAGAAGAAATAGACGTGTATAGATTATGTGTCTGCAAACTTTAAGAATGTACTATGTATTGTTAAACAAACCGTAGGAGTTTGGTGATTTATTGGCAACAGTGTTATTCTACGTATTGGTCTATTCGGTGCAAATTATTCGCACGCCATTGTTATGCTGTCTGCGGCGTTAGCACTTCTAGCTATAAATCTAAAATAGTAACCCACTTGAATATCTATGAATGAAAGCAATAGAATCAAATTTTAATATAAAATCAATATTTTAATATTGGAAATTATATACTTACGGAGTTTAATTCGATACACGCTTGTATTTAATGATATTTTTATTCGAAAGCAAATTGTATATAAGCTAGGACTGTCGTGACGCAGAGGCGCAACGTCTGCCTGTAACGCGACGGTTTCGATCACCAGTCGGGGTAGATGGATTTTTCTATTTCCATTTTCTTCGCTCTTGCAACTAATTCAAAACACGGCGTTGAGTTCCGCCACTCAACACGCAATGTCTCGAAAACGGCGAAAAGCGGGCACGGATAAAAGCAGGGACTAAAGCAACGGAGTGTCTTAACGCTAGGTTCGTATGGTTCCTGCAGTTCCCTCTGCCTACCCTGCCCATGTGCGGGATACAGCATGAAGCTAAAAAAAAAACAAATAAGTTATTATTTTCTGTTGGTATTTTTCTTTTGATTTTTATTTTTACTTACGTATGCTGGATGTGAACACCTAAGTTGAGACGAAAAGAAAAAATATCATGTCAATATAAATCTATTATCATACTTAAATCATTGTATATCCCTATTTGGCAAACAGTAAATCATAATAACGCTAAGTTACACATGCTGGAATGGAAGATTCTCCAAACTGGGAGTCGAACTTAGAACCATCACGACTACCTACAGTGTCAAAGAGCACTGAGTAAGATAGCGTCATTATATGAATATATAAGTAATACATGAATAATAATTTTCTATTATTATTTATATAAATCATACGACAATATACCCTAATGTTAGACATCAATGACGAAAAGCGTATCAAGTGTAGGGGAGATTCTGATTAAATTTGCCAGCAGTAAAACTACAATAGACATGTCTTTGTGTAGTGACGATTTAGATATTGTTACTTCTATGCGTACTATTTTCTATTTTTCTGAAAGAACTCTTGAAAGATTTTTTTATTTTTATCCTGAGAACTTACCATTTTTGTCGACGGCCTTTTACCTAACTTCCACTCACCAAGGGAAATGATTATGTTGGCAAAGTTAATTACATTTGTAGTTCACCCTTCACCTTAATTTTATTTGGAAGAGACAATTTATTGATAAGTAATTTAGCTCTGGACCCTCCCACTTTGTCCACCCCTTTTCGGAAAATAAACATTGGAGAAAGATGAAATTTCGCATATGTAGACTTTCCCCACAGTTATCACATCGAATAGAACACGTGGTCAATTGTGTCACATTATATCCAATTTAAGTTCATGACTAGAAAGCTGGAATAATCGAACTAGAATTCGTTAACGCAATAAATAGTCGGCAACCGCAACCCGGTAAGTCATTAAAGTGCACCCGCTCGAGATTAAAACGGTATTCGCGTTAATACTTAATACAGTCTCTATTATCTTTAGTATCGGTTGTATCCAAAGGAATTGGTTGTACCTACTGTATTTGGTTCTATTGCATTATATTACTTCAAGTACTTCAGTAAATCAGTCTATTTAGTATAAGTAACAATGTTAAGGGTGGGATCACATTGTCGTTTTAATATTAATTACAATATTTGTTTTATAAGAGGTTCGCCGTGGCACAGATACGGTACAGCGTATGCCTGGAACCGCGACAGTTTGTGAGCTTGATTCCCACTCGAGGAGAATTAATTATTGTTATTTTTTTTATACTAGTGTGGCATTGAGTTTTGCTACTCAACACCACCACGGGGTGTGTATCACAACATATAATGCTTTGAAAGATGGAAACTGGAGAACCTGTCTTGACATTTTGTTATTTCTGTGTACGGTTCTCTCTGCCTATACTGCTATTTGCGAAAATTATAAAATATATTTTGATTGCCACAAATAAGTAATATTAACTTCAATAAAATAGTAAAAAAGTAGACAGTGACAGTGAGTTCGATTTTCATTAATAACATTTACGCCTTACTAGAAAATATAACTGTAAAAACTGTCAAAACCCTAAGAAACTCGCTACTCTAGAATTTTATTCAAAACTAAAACATATACCAACGTCTTAGATTTGATATAGCATAGAAGATAACATGGTGTACTTTATCATAAAATTCTATAAAGTTCCAGATAAAAGTGTGGATGTAAGTTTTGTCATACTGTTTGTATAACAAAGATTATCCATTAAGCTTTATGTCAAACGTTGACAAATGATTTTGTGACGTTACACGAGGAGGGTCAGAAACGGGATCTTAGAGGGGGATAAAACAATACAAATAAATATAACTTTCACTATAAAGTTAATGTACTTTGTGAAGTTTTAATGTTCTACATATTAAAACTTTCGCGTCATCATTATCGTTAATACATAATATACTTATCATTAAGAGGGTGTTTTTTTACGAAACTATTTTAATATATAAATGATTACTTATTCCGTCGACCGTCGTTGCGCAGAGGCACAACGTCTGCCTGTAACGCGGCTAACGCGACGGTTTCTGGGTTCGATCCCCAGTCGGGGAAGATGGATTTTTCTATTTCCATTTTCTTCGCTCTGGCAACTAAGGCAAAGCGCGGCGTTGAGTTCCGCCACTCAACACGCAATGCCTCGAAAACGGCGGAAAGTGGGGACGAAGTAAGCAGGGACTAAGTAACGGAGTGTCTTAACACTAGGTTCATATGGTTCCTGCAGTTCCCTCTGCCTACCCTGCCATGTGCGGGATAAAGCGTGAAGCTAAAAAAAAAAAAATTACTTATTTACTAAAAAAATTACTTACTTACTTTCTATGTATAATATAAGGACCGTGGCGCTGTGGCGCAGTGTCTGTCTGTAAACGCAACGGTTTGTGAGTTCGATTCCCACTCATAGTAAATGGATTTTTTCATTGCCTTTTTCTTCGTTCTGGCAACTAGCAACTCAACTGGCATGCCATGAAAAAGCCAGAAAAGCAGAGAACAGAGTGGCTTAACACTAGGTTCCCACGGTTCATGCGGTTCCTTAAAAAAATGTTGCTGTAAGTATTAACTCGAGTAGTTTGAACCGACACCTTCGTTGTGGAATTTAAATAGACTATTTTTTTGAATCGCTGTATAATTTAATATTGTTTTACATAATTTATGTACCATTATTCAGAACTTGCCTTAGAATCGGTTATTCGTGCTAAACCCTCTCCTCGCCGATTAGTGATTTGACATGGCACGAAATATTTCGTTTAGCTCGTATTGTTTTCTGGCCAACTGGAGCATGTTGCGTAAGATAAGCGAAATTACAATAGCATTACTGTTCGCCGCTGTTACAAACTTTAAATATATGCAATTGGATTTTAATTAGAATATACTTAAATTCCTTTTTTAATTATAGATTTTAAATTGAAAATCTGAAAAAGTAAATCTAAGAGAAAAAAAAGAAGTTTTTCTGAAAATATTAACGGCATTGGTGGTACATAAGTTTAAGATAAATATTAAGTTAGCTGAAGAAAGAAAACATAGTGACGTGTGTATAGATATACATTATGTATATATATCGTGTAATCAGATTTATTTGATATAGCTGAACAATTGACTTAAATTGCTATTAAGAATTGACAGGTGAAGGCGAGATGATGTACTGTGAGTGATGATTGATACTTGTTTGCGAGCAATGATTAATTGTTCCGCAAACCCGTCGCGCTCGATCCTGATTGACGTTCATTGTTAATGAAACTTATCTGTAGTATCTAAACTTACCTTTTGTATAGTAAGTAAGCAAATTAATGTAAGGTACCTAGAAATTATAGTGTTTTTGGCTCTTGTGTTTTAGAGAACAGATCAGGATTTAAAAATATTCTTTGAGAATATTTATGTAATTTTTAATTTTTAATTTATTTTTTAATGTATAGAAAATAGAATAGTTAAAGACGGAGATATTTAATAGATTTATTGTATATTTATAATAATAAAGGAAAAATAAATTTTAATTACTAACTTTGTCAATTGGTTGCAATAAAACTATACTTATGTAATTGATATAATAGATCATAAGAAATGCTATATTTATATTTGTCTGGAGTGCACTTAGTTAACAGCAAAAGCATCATTTCCACTAAATTGTAGGCGCAAGAACATTGGTCCATCATAAAATGGATTTATGGATAAAAACCATTTCACGAGGGGGACTGCTCCGAATGGGCCATTTCGGGAAAGTAACAACCACTTTGGCTCGCAGTCAAACGCTTAAATAGGAAATTTAAAACGCAAGTAATGCCTAACATTACTCTTGTATCCCATTTACAAGACAAAACAAGCAATGCTTTAATATTTTAGTTCCTTGCTAGCTTTTGAATTATTGTCGTGAAATAATATCTTGAAATGTCAGCAAGTTGTCTTACAAGTTATTATTTTTATTTAACGTTCTCACGTTGAAACAAAGTTGACACAAAGTGTCATTATATTCTTTAGAGTTTATCTTTAAAGAGGTTATAGAAATAAATGTTATGAATCTACTATGCACTATCTCTTCCTTTGATAAATTTTATGTCCAAAACGAGCATATATACCTATAACATTAGCTCATTATGTAGATCCTTCGATCATCCAGTGACCCGGGATGAACAGTAGTTCATCCCAGGTGACTGGGGAGCAATTAATTGAGTGAAGTAATCGATGGACATTTTGATATTATTTTATTACTACAACATTATAAATAAATAATATTAAATTGTCCATTTGTCAAATGCATTCCATTCTATTCCACTTTGGTAAATGATATTTGCTAAACTAATATCTAGTTGGAAGCAGAGCTTCATAATAAGAAAAATAATTGAGAACTTTTTATAAACATACACCGAACAAGAGAGAGAGAGAGAGAGAGTTGTGAAGTTTCGAGTTTTTGATTTTATTAAAGCTATGTATTTTTTATAAAGGTTTTACTTAATGCATACATACACATGCAGTTATAAGGTTGTTAAATTGTCGAAATAGGACGGCTTTTTTTTTCATGTAATTTTTAAAGAATGCATACGAAACTAGGTCATGTTCGTAAAAAGCTTGTATTATTTATTAACTTAACTATGTAAGTGGCATATTATTAGTTTTCATTTATATATTATTATTTACACGTACTAGCGTAGTTGTTTTAAAATTTTACGACTAAAATATTATAATTACGACTAAAATGTTTTGTTAAAGTAACTCTTCACGATTTTACCATACTGTCTAATTTTTTTATACTTTTGCGGAAAAGTGCAGAATATAATGTGATTCATACATGTGTTCTATTATGTGTGTTCTATTATATCAATAAAATAAACTTAATACTCAGTTAATTGATTTTGTTTTGTAGTATTTAAAAATAGTTATCTCGTATTTGTTATTTATGTAAAACAATAGACTAACGTTTAACTGACAATTTCATTTATCATTATATTTCATTATGTGCAAATGCAATTTAAATTCTATGTGCCAGGTGTAGTTATTACGTGCGTTTTGTATAGATTCAATTATTTTGATAAAGCTAAGTGGGTTTAGAAGGGTGTCCACTGTTCGATTAGCATAAGCCAGCTTGGTTAGGAATTCATAAAGTTTAATTATTCAATTGTGTCTACGTCCTATTTAGGTGACTTGTTAGAATTGTTACAGACTTGCAATTTGGCCTTGGTTACTATGAATTTTGTTGTTTTATATATAATTTTGAATTGCATTTCCGCACTATGTAAATACTATTTTATTGTTATTTTATGTAGTAGCCACATCTGGAAGTAGTAAAGAAGATTAAAAATTTCACTTAAAAATTTTTCATGAGGCCAGCCATAGCACAATGGCTTACTATGAATACAATACTAGGGGTTCATACGTGTCTGGGAGGTTGGAACTTCATTTACTTACTTCCTCTGGAAAGACAAAGTGCGACTGAGAGTAGTCTTCCAACGGGAACATCAAAAAAAATCTTTCCTTTTCATAGTAGTTGTATAGATAAGTCATTATTGTTCTTATTTTTTCACGCAACTTATTTCGAAATGCCGAAAAGCAATCTTACTGCACTGTTCTTAGTAATTACATGGTCGGTCACCGAACGATAGCAGAAATATTATTTAAAATTTAAAGTCATGTGTAATTGATAAAATGTTGTTCAACTAAATGAACTGACAAATGGTCAACGCGGATAGAGTTACACGCACTCTCGATAACATCGCGTGTGGTGGTGTTGACGCTGTATATCGTGATTTTAAAATGCCTCTATACTATGTAAGGAGGATTATTTATGTACTTTGTGTGAAAAATCTAAACATTTGCATAAAAAGTCTTAAATAGTCTTAATAGTAAAGTCTTGAATTTCTTACAAACACTAACACTGAGTACTAAAAACACCTTGATAAAAGTTTAATGTTTTACGTTTACATAAATTTCGTCCTTTATGTCTATTGATAATGAACATACTAGGTTGAGCACCAGACTATTCTGGGGTGGGCACAGACCACTCGGCCTACGCCCATGTATATTTTTATACTGTATTTGCATATATTTTTAAGAAACTTAAAATCTTGTCAATATCTAACTATTGTTAGTGGTGTGGGGACCCCACTGTAGTACAGCAAAGTTTACTTACATTAAAGTAATCTAAACATCTTTATATAGGACATTATATTCAATGAACTGACGAGTGATCATTGAGTGTAAAGTTACATTTGATCGTATCAAGTGTCGTGTTGACACCGCGTGTGATTTTTTATATTTTTTAATCGCAATGGACGCGTCTCACTCGTCTCCGACAAATTAATTAAGTGGTACCAGTTTATGATGTACACTGATTTATATCTTGTATTCCTAGAATGATTAAACCACTTTACTGATGTGAACCCTTGTAATTTTGTGTGTTGACATGCTCTGTATATATTTTTTATTATTTTTTTGTGTCTTCACGCTTTATCTCGCAGGCTAGGCAAACGGGACCTGCAGGAACTATAGGAACCTAGCGTTAAGACACTCCGTTGCTTAATCCCTGCTTTCTTTGTCCCTGATTTTTGCCTTTGAGGTAAGATATTGCGTGTTGAGTGAGAGTTGAGAATTCAACGCCGCGCATTGCCTAGTTAGCAGAGCGAAAGAAATGGAAGTAGAAAAATCCATCTTCCCCAAGTGGGAATCGAACCCACAAACCGAAAATGAAATAGAAAACCGTAAATGAGATTTACAGATAGACGCTACGCCTCTGTGGCACGACGGTCCTTTGAGCTTGTCTTGTCTCGTTTATGCTATATATGTAGCAATTTCAGCTATTCTACTATTTGTTACTCGGTCCTTTAAATTATGATAAAGGTATGGCAGTATCAAAATATAAAATCTATACCTCTCTTATATTAAAGTCATAAATAACAAAGAATGGCAAGAATTTTAATACATATGCATATTTCATAGGCTGATTGTGTTCTAACATAAGAATTTTTACACAAAAGAAAACATCTGACTCTGTGAAATCAATGCTTGTACACAATTATGCGCCGTCATGACGTAGCGGCACAGCGTAGGGTCTCTAGACTTCACTTGGGAATTTATTATTTTCATTTCTTCTTTCTCTACTAAAGAAGAAAGATACGGTATCCATAAAGGGCCGGATAATTGGGAGAGTGTTTTAACAATAGGTTCTCTTTGCCTACCCTACATTACGATGTACTTAGCAAAGTGTTTAATTCGAGATTAGTTTTTATTTTAATGATTTTTTTCTCAACTTTTACAAGAAGAACGTTTTACTTATCATATAGGTATTCCAATTAGTATCTAAAGGCTATTTTTTTTGCCAACATAAGTCCTCACCAAAGCCGGCCACCGGAAGTACCAACTTATCCATTTCTACCAACTAATTAGACTGACACTGGTTAGCATGCGACCCGATACCTCAGTACAGTTATGTCTGCGAATCGCGGGCCATTTTGTATCGCATTTTCGATTATTTCATTCCCACGCTCTTTTATTCGTTTCCTAATTGATATTTATTCTGTACATATATTGAAATTGTTTTGCTTGTTGTAATTTGTATAGGAAATTACTTAATTAGTTATCGGTCGGTCGAGATTTTTTTTTTTAATTTATGTAATAGCTATAAAAATGATTTTGTAAGTATAAGTAACTTTTTTAAAATTGCTTAATTGTATTATATACATATTAAGTATGTATATAGTATGTTCTTTTGTTATATCAATATCATATAATAAATTTACTTTTCCCATCGATCAAGTAACAAAAAATATTAATAATTATTAAAACGATAATTATCTTTTGTTAAACTTATTTTATGCATATACATATATTAATTTAAATTGAGTTTCTCTTTGAATGAGATAACGCAGAAATATTACACCGTTCATAATTAAAGGTGATTAATTTGACGTGTCGATCAATACGTAAGTAAAAGTATTTACACTACTCTGGTATAGTTGAGAAGCGTTTAACTCAAGAAATGATGGGTATAAGTTCAGTTTCATCTATACAAATATAAATAAAGTTTCTTCTTGTCATTTTTAAAACATGTGGATTTTTAATTCATATATGTAGTTACTAAAATACAAACAAAACATTATTATAATGTGTCTGTGCCTGTCGATACGACTTTAGTGGTAATTTCCCAGTAAAATAGATAAATGGAGCAACATATAGGCCACTTGTATTCCGGAATTTCGGCGGGACCCAGCTTTACATAGAAAACCACGTAGGTCTTGCACGAACCTAGCTTCAGGTGTTACAGTTTATTCAAGTGCATATCCCTATTAAGGTACTTACCAAAACACTTTTTTTAATGTTAGTTATCTTTTGTACTAATATAGGTAGAGTGGGTTATGGAGCAACAAATAAAGATAAAAAGTATGTCCCGGAATTCCCGCGGAATCAAGAATTAATCAATAAGAGAATGAGAATCGTGAAGATAAAATATGGCATATACATTTATAACTTTTATATGTTTCACTGCTTTACTTATAAGCATTACAAAAAGCATTACAAAATATTAAAAAAAATAGTAAAAGAAGAAAAATATCACTGCATTTTATACGCTCAAGTTGTACATTTCGAACGATGTGCTAAAATAAGAATTATATACAGCGGTTATAAATATAAATCACACGAGAGTATTCATTAACGTTAAAATTGTTGTTTGTGGCGAGAGTTTCGCGGCTCGAGAACCCGACGCGAGGTAAATTAGCTTACGATACCTACATGACGCCTTTTGATCCGACACGTTGTAACATAATCGACGCCCGGCACCGATTCTGTGAAATCATTTGATCATTGATTTGTAAGGGAAAATGCTGTTTTATATTGTTTATACATCCTATACGTTTGAATTCTATATACATTTGTGACATATAACGAATATGTGTTGTAAAACTTATATGTTGTATAAATTATGTACATATATAACGTTTTTGGAAACTATCTATGTATCATGATTCTTTTAATTTTGGTTGAACTTCTGTCGAGTTATATTTATGTGAATATTTTATTGTAACTTGTATATATCAAAGAATACTCAAAAAGTCATGAATTCGGAGCTTCTTTTACTTGTGCAAAATTTTCTTAGGTATATTAAGTTGCGTAATAATATCGAAACTACGACCGACGGAGTTATAATAACCTTTTTTTATTAATATTATATAATATAATAATATACATAAGTTATTATAATAAAGGCTAGGTAATGTTACAACCCGATACGTTCGATGAGTAAGCGGACAGGTTTGACATGATTAGGCATTACCACGGGTATCGAGTCGCGAAAGACCGACCGCAAATTTATCACCGACTTGTATATCATTGTAACAAAGTTTATAAGATATTTCTTCATTAGCGACGACTGTGTGTACGGATATATTGATTTAATTGGAGCTTTCAACTGAATAGTGCATTCAGAATATGACTTATTAGCTCTATCGTCACACTTAAGTGTAATTCACAGTGTAGCAAAAAGTTTTATATGTGGCAATAATTACTGTAGCTCGATTGACTTGTGATTTTAGACTAGATTTAGTCGTAATTTATTTTTTGATGATACTTTTAACGTTATAATTTTTATTTAAGGAGGAACTTTTGGGGACGAATTATGATAAACATGATTTTATTATATCTTCTTTTTTAATCCATTTTATTATATAGGATTTGAACCTACAAACAGCGTATAATTGCATAGTTCGACTAACCCTAACTGCGTCATAGAGACACAGTTCCACGAGTATCCTGTTCCTTACCGTGTGTTAAGGTGTCGTGTGTCTGCTTGTGTACTTTACAACGATCCTCCTCATGTCCAGCACGTTTGCTTGATAAGATATAATCTAAGCTGTCCAGCTCGTGTTACTTTGATGTTTTGTTTTGTACAAATTATTTGCCAGTTGCATTGTTTCATAGTTTAACTGGATACTTTGTTTATAATAAGTTGTTAGTATTTTCCTGGAAGATACGTCTGGGATACTCGAAATCACATTCTTGTGCAACTGTTTGTGTCATATAGGTGTATTTTCTTCTTTGAAATTTGTTAATACTTTGGTTTAATTTAGTTGAAATTTATATCATTTTTTGACTAGTCAAAGTTCCAGTGAATATGTTGATTTTATTAACATAATATATATGGGCCGTATATACTTTGGCAGGATTAGAGTTACCTATATAAATGTTTTATACCTGAACTGGGTGCATGGTAGAGAAAAGCTCTATTTAGTTAAATATAGGTCTAGCTAACTTTTTACAGCAATTGCAATTATAAATGAGCAGCTTTAGAAGTGCATTATATTTCTTATATTATTCTGCACTTCAAAAGAATGTGTACCTACTTATCAAATTGTTAATAGGTATTAGGTACTATAAAGCACGGTAGGTTGAAGTATTGCAAAGTATTACATACGAATACGAACTTAAAGTTTGTTTAGAAAGACTTATATGTTTTTATTGTTGAATGTAATTTAAAATTTTACTTATTATTTTTTTTAAATATATAATGGAAAGTACTTAATCAAGTACCCATTTGTTTATAATCAACCAGCTATAAGATAAATTGCTTTCACTCAACACATCAATCTTTATTTCGAAACGGTTGCTAAAAAATAAATTCGAAATTTTATATTACTCATTTTGCATATTTTTGTTAGCATTGCACTTCTCATGTGATACGGCTGACAATCTGAGTTCATTTTTATGTAAGCTTTATATAGACTTACCTTTGACTTTCTCTAAGGTCATGTTTTTATTTTTGCTTCACGCTTTATCCCGCACATGGCAGGGTAGGCAGAAGAAACTGCAGGGACCATACGAACCTAGTGTTAAGACACTCCGTTGCTTAGTCCTTGCTTTCTCCGTCCCCGCTTTCCGCCGTTTTCGAGGCATTGCGTGTTGAGTGGCAGAACTCAACGCCGCGCTTTGCCTAGTTTGCCAGAACGAAGAAAACGGAAATAGATAAATCCATCTTCCCCGACTGGGGATCGAACCCAGAAACCTTCGCGTTACAGGCAGACTTTGCGCCCCTGCGCCACGACGGTCATATAATTGAAAATAATTATTTTATTTGAATTTTATATCTAACGTAGATATAGAAAATGTAAGAATTACCAAATGTTGTATTTTTGTAAGAAAAGGTCACTCTGCTCTCTAATTTCCGCCTGAATTAGTGATAATGATGTGTATGTGATGATTAGAGAAACTTTACGCAGCACTTTGTCTACCAAAGTGGGAAAATGAAGATAATTCCCTGTCTGAAAATTGATTATTTCCATTTTTAGACTACATCAATTTTTCATTGAATTTGTAACCACCACGTCCTCAGTCAGACGTTATGCCACTCCGCTGCTAAGACTTCTCCTCTGCGTGGCGGGTACATCCTCAACTATCAATTCTATAGCACGACTACCGTCTTACATTTATATTATCATTATTTCACTGCACGGTTACATTTCTCATTTAAATGTGCATTGTTTTGTTGAGGTTACGCCCCTATTGTTAGCTGTGTGGTATTTTATTTAATACTACAGAACTTTTTATTTGGCTTTATACGACTGAATAGTAATCGTTGTATAAATTATGAATATCCTTTTTTTTACATCGTTACGAAATATAAGTCTTGATAAATGTTCAACTTATACGCTTCTTTCTTCTTCTTTCTTCTTTCTTTAAGTATTTTATGCTTTGTCTGAAATTTAGCAGTTTTTAATAAGTCCAGTATATGCTTTCTACGAAATAACTTTTTTAAATGATCAAGCTATTAAGTACTGTTATTTACTCTTGCTACACACGCAAATATTATAGGTATAACATTACTTTTCAAATTTAAATAAAGCTTGCAATGTATAAAATAGCTTGTAACAGAACTAAATTCAGATTTCCTTTTGCCTGGGATTCAATTACCAATGAGACGTTACCAATTTAATTCCAATTGAGATTGTCTCCTGAGATGATGACGAATGCAGTCACCCTGAGGGTCTTCAATGGATTTCCGCCCATCTTTCAATTATTCCCCCTCCATCGAATGCGGGCCCCGGTGAATGGACGAGCACTGATTATTATTACTGTTTGATCTGATTGTCTGCTATACTTAACCGTCTCGACTCCCCCATTAGTATGCAATATTACGTGAAATTGCAAAAAAAACATATTTCCAAGACTTGACTTCATGACTGTTATTACACCATCGAAGTATGAGGTTAACAACATGTCTTCGACGACAATTTCCGATTGTTCTCAATTTCCAATGTTTCCAGTTTTCTCGTGTTCGTAATGATGATAAATGACACTTCAGCGCCTGTTATTTCTAAATGACGGTGCCGGTGATGATTATTTAAGCTAAGCAATACGTATCTGCAAATTTACCTTTCATATATAATGTGCACTCAGTGTGATGTTTCTTGAACCAGTCGTTTAGAGGCGTGGAGAGTGCCGGAGGCGGTCAGTAGTTGCTTATCGAAGAAGTATTCAAGTTTTTTTTTTATATAAAAGTTTTTAATTCGATCATTATAAAAAAGATTTTAGAAATTATACTATTCCTTATAAATATTCAACCTGTTTCTGTATTTATCATTTTACACGATTAAAATACAAAAATCCACCGCCGGACGGTATTGCTTAAGCGGAGCACGTTGCACGGCGAATCTAGAGCATCGTCAGGATGCGCGCGAAATGGTCAAGATGTTATCAATATATCGAATTGCTGTACCTACTCGCAGTCCGAAAGCTTTTGTTTTGTAGAAAAGAAATGATTACGGTAAAGTCAATTTTTGTATGATCTGGAACCGGCGCTCTCTGCACATATATCGCGTTTAACCTGTCAATATATAGGGTGTGAATGTTACCGCGACCTCCATTTAAAGCATAGTATTAACTAGCCTTCATAAACTTGGTAAAATTATAAAACAAGTAGAATTTTCAAAAATAAAAAAATATTTTTTTAAACAAAATAAATAATTAAATTATTGTTCCAAAATAAAACACCATTTCTCAAGTATTACGCAAGCGTACACTATCCTGTGAGAGCGGAAAAGACATATATCCCTTTCTCATTAGGTTATTTTTTTGAATGGAAGGTGACAGATTGACAACGTTTGATAGTATTTTTGTAATACGTGATCGTGACGTCATTCGTATTTAATTTTGAATACCTCACGCGTTACACAGAACGTATAAATATCGTGAAATTGGAAAAATGATCCTGTGCCTAAACTATTGATAATTTAGAGTTAGTTTTTTGTATATAGCCTTGAAATATTTTTCCCCTATAAGTAGTTTTGATAACGGCCGCCGTGTCAGGTACACCCTGTATAAACCTAGTTGTTATCACATATATATGTTATTACCATAGTTACAGCTGCCCCGCGATACTTAATGACTATAGCGTGCCATCTGACGCAGTAAGTACTGTCAGCTGTGACATGGTTACCTAGTGTATCATCACGATCATTTTCCAGTCAGTCAATGATTTGCAGAGGACTTGTGCCAAAACCTACCATTACGAGATATTACTGGCAATCGCCTCGTCCGTCCGCCTGTTTAGACAATTTGAATTTATAATTGAATGTCTCGATTATGCGGTAACCGTCTGGGAGACGGTTTTATTCGATTCAACTGACTAGAGATTGATCAATTAGGTTTGTTTGTTATGTTCATGCTCTTGTTTTAATGTATTGAAAGGTAAGGTATTTGGTTGACGTATATAGTATATTATGTTTGTAGATAACTATTAATGCTTTTACTGTATATGTATGTATTTCTTTAGGTTTCGTTTTGCTTGGGAATTACTTTTCAAATTTTAAATACATATAAAAAATAAATGATGCATAATGAATTGAAGTAGCTACTTAAGATATTAAGAGTTCCAATTTACCAAAAAGGTTGAAATTGGTCGATGACCTAAAATATCATTGCGTTTGTTTTGTAGAAAATTGTTATATATCTGCGCAGATCTCAGTTGCGTTTCCGCTTCTTAATGGTTCGCATGCACGCCACGTCCGTCGAAAGCTCCCGCGTCGTGCTCCCTTCGGAGCCGACGTTTCAAACGGCCACTTTATAATTCAACCAGCGATTATTTTTTGCCCACAAACGCCGAGGGGGGTAAACCATTTGCAACACCTTGCTGAACTAAGTATACCAACTTACACGTTCATGATAAGTTTACACGCGTAGTATATATAGAAGTTCTTATACGTGGCAACCAATAAACCCTTTCATATTATGGTTATTTCAATACAATAAAATGTGTTACTTCTATATCGTTTTCGTATATATTATGCCTCATACAAATCTCACACGATTTACGACTGCTTTCTCTATATTTTTTATGATAGCACAATAAATGCTACCAATGATTTGGTTTCGAATTCTTCGATAAATCATACGGTTGTGAATAGTCCCTTAATAAAACACCTCGCGTTTTGACGTTCTGAGTTTCTTTAGTGTTTCTTTATAGCGAGAAATAATTCCATATGATATTGATAAACTTAAATGCGTGATCTACGTGACC
Organism: Dione vanillae; assembly: GCA_037178615.1. NCBI lineage: Eukaryota > Metazoa > Arthropoda > Insecta > Lepidoptera > Nymphalidae > Dione > Dione vanillae. The sequence continues at coordinate 874,181 of JAZFAU010000187.1, read as the reverse complement.
GTTTATCTCTTCATATTTATATATTTTATTGAAATTTACATACTTTACTCAGTTGCAATATTATAAACAATCAAAATGGGTGTGGTTAAGTAGTTTAGATATATTGAATGATTATTATTATCGATATTATTCATATATTAAAAAAAATAGTAAACGAATAAGTTGCCCTCATATTTATAGAAAACAATACTTCCAATATAATTTTAATAATATTATAATAATAGTAATTAATTTTAAATCGAATTAATTCATGCCGTCTCTGAGTAAATTGAATAACGTTATGTCTGTGCGTAAATGGCCTTTGATTTATTTTTGCCTAAGTGCTTTTGAACGAGGAATGTGGAAATGGCCGAAGCGATAATAGATTATAAAAATGATATCAAAAATAGTAACATTACTGTTGCTATAATTACTGATGAGTGCTGACTGCTGGCTGTTGGTACTTCTGAGACACTGTGATTGTTGTTTGCACATTATAAGAAAGCTAATTTTACGCTCAATTTCATTTAAAAATCATGTGCCAGAATACAAAGAAATAAACATATCTACTTTCTTTATTTATATGGCATGGATGTAAGAGTCGGCGTCACATGTATTCAAAATTAATTGCACATTAATTGACTTGGACACTATATAAATATTCGGCCTAATTTTAGTTGTGCCGTAATTGCGTTGACCATTAAAGAGGAACTAGAGAGGACAATCGTGGTATTCGTTTTATATGGTAATGTAGCGCGGCGGGTGTCGGCTCAAAGGGAGCACTTAATAAGGACGTGTCCGCTCCCGTCGCCCGGCGTTCTCGCTTACATTCCAACACGGGTTTGCTTCGACCGTCCCACATTTTTGTATGTTCTGTCGTTTTTCTACAACAACTTTCGTCTTGCCACCTTCGGTCTTGGAGAATTTAAACGAGCTAACTTATTTCCTTTAGTCGATTCGAATCGCGTTCTGTGCGAGAAATTTTTGGACCGTCCACAATTTAAAAATACGTCGTCGCCTTTGAAACTGTCGCGAGATGCGTCTGCGCAGCTTTTTGTGCTGCATTCTTGTTCAACAAAATGGTAATAGTGTAACAATATATTGCTATGCATCGTACGTCTGAATCTCCTTTAACCATTGTTTGTCCTTAAAATAAAAGTTATAGATAGTTTTCACGTAGAATTATTTAACGGTATTAAAATAATTTTTAATTACTACTTATTAGTATGATGGACCTTCAAGACGAATTAAAACTGTGAATAAAAACTTAAATGTTGAAATCGTCAAGTTAGTGTAAAAAACATGTAGGTCAGACTCATATCAGTTGCTGTGTTGCAATTTACTTAATGGTACAAGATAAAATAAAATCTTAAATAATAAAACGAAATGAGATGATTTTCGAATAAAATTAATATTTTCATATAAGATATGCAAACGGCGGGCTGTACAAAAATGTGAGAATGCATTCGCTATGTAGGTATGTCTATATGAAATATAAGAATTTATAATAACCACACGAGTGGCCATTGTATCCGGACCGGTATCATAAGTGTCCTTGCGTTTTATCCTTTGTTTTTGGACGTTGGATAGTGGATTAACAAGGGCGTCGGCGCCAAGCGGGCAGGGAATAGCAATGTAGCGCGGTGTGCGGCCCCTATCTGATGGAGAGCTCCCGATGTTGGACATATGCCACACGCTCGCTCCGTACTCCGTACACATTGAATGCGGAAATTCTAATTGATAGCCGATATTGTTGATTGTTTGTGTGGAGAAATCTTAGTTACATATTAAATTGTGTTGATGTGTTACAACACTTTTGCTAACGACACAAATACGCGTATGTATGTATATTTGTTTTGGCAATATTTCTTTAATTTTTTATAAATATGACACAATTGTCATAGTGCAATTGTAATTTAATTATTGTAATAATTAAATGCAAATTGGAAGCGGCTATTTAACATTTCTTAATATTAGTATGGATCAAAACATAAAACGCGAATCTTAAACATGTAAACGCTTATTATAGTAGCATTAGGATTAAACATTCTCCTACGTGTAAACGTTAATTCACAGTGCGTGTAAAACTGTCAACGTAAGTTGTTAGATCCATTTTAGTAGCTAATTATTTCTTGGAGTAGGTGCAGTAACCCTTAGGATTCCATAAAGGGTCTGCAACATATGAGACTTGTCTGACTGTCATTTATCATCGGATTTATATGGAGCTTGGGCGTGCTCACTTCCATGTCTGGTGCAAAATTGGATATACAACTTATGCGTTTTTGCCCTCCGACTCGGTGAAATTATAAGCTCGTTAGAGCCAAGCTCTTTGCATTAATCAAAAGATTCACGAAACAGGACAATTTGTCAGGAGGCGAACTTTTGCGTCCATTCGTGTCTTGTAAACTTATATTAATAAAGATTTATTTTAGACGATTCGAAAACTTTCTGCGTTTTGTATTTATAATTATTGAATTTTGATGTTTGCATCGAATAATCTATAGAGAACAAACTATTTTTTTAATTATTTTTTACAATAATATAAGTAAGTACTAAAATTACAGATAATTCTTTTTTTAGCTTCACGCTTTTATCCCGCATGTTGCAGGGTAGGCAGAGGGAACTGCAGGAACTATATGAATCTAGTGTTAAGACACTCCGTTGCTTAGTTCCTGCTTTCTCCGTCCCCACTTTCCGCCTTTTTCGAGGCATTGCGTGTTGAGTGGCGGAGTTCAACGCCGCGCTTTGCCTAGTTCCCAGAGCGAAGAAAATGGAAATAGAAAAATCCATCTTCCCTGAGCGGGAATCGAACCCACAAACCGTCGCGTTTACAGGCAGACGCTTACGCGTCTACGCCACGACGGCCCTCATAATTTGTAAAAAGCAAATATTTTTTTTAAATTGCTTATTTCCATAAATCGGTAAATCTAGCTGTATTCAGCATTCGTAGTCACACGATATATTGTTTTCCTTGTTTAAAATTCACCCATTGAAACTTTGCATACTGAGTAAGGGAAATAAAACGAAAGCGTTTATTCAATGGGAGCAAACAAGAAAAATGACTATTGTTTTGTCGCCCGCTGCCTTTTGTTTTTGGAAATGTTGCGCTTCTTACAGGTTATATATAGTCTACTTTTTTATTTATTACTAATGTATATTTAACATTAGATGCTGTTTCTAGTTGTACTTATGAGTATTGTATGTATATTAAGATTGTTTATCTTAATATCGTAAATTGTGGATTCGATTCCTATTCGGGGTAATGAATAATTTCCATTTCCAAGTTTTGGTAAGAAGACAAAACAAGCCATTGTGTTTCACTATACAACGTGTACTGTCTTGAAAATAAGATAAAACATAAAACGTAATTCTACTCAATTTTAGTGATTAGATACCTAAAATTATGTAATATGGAATATTTGCTTTATTAAAATATTATATATAGTTAATATTTACTAAAAAGACAACAACAAATACATTACAAGCAAAATTGAAATCGTGTCTATCTCTTATTCCATCCTTACCTGCTAATTGACACACGCTGGGCGTTGTGACTTCGAATGGTGTTCAAATATTTGCGCGACGCGAGCTCACAGCAAACATTGGTCCATCCGTCTATTTGTCGAGTCCAATGAGCCTCGCTGTTTGCCTCCGTTATCTACGTGCTCTCCGGTACTCGCTAAGTTCTTTGTCCACCTTTTAAGGCTGGATATAAGTGATACTACCCTTTTGGGTAAGATTTAGGTTAATTTAATAAAGTTTTACAACTTTTTAAGAGTTATTTGTTAAGCCATATACTTTTTGCAGATAAATATGTTATTTTATATTTTTTATTGCTCAAAAACACATATTTTGATTAATTAGTGGCTTCGTTTCTTAATTGAATTTAATATACATACACACTTGTACAAAAACGTAGGTTCGTTAAGCTGGAACATGGAGAAAATAACATGTAACAAAGTTAGCAACAAAAAACACCACATACCGATCTTAGACACACTTAATTTCCAAGTAAAATGTTTTTTACTGAAAATCTAGTATCAAATCGGAATGGGAAACTGGCGCCGCAGCGTTCTGCGAAATGGACTCTTATAGTTTCAATGATTCTTCATCACTCGCATCGCTTATTGGTTTGTTTACTTGCGTTGTGCACCCACAGACTACAGTGCCTCGGCCGCATGCCTGTGACGTTTCTTTGCTCCCCATTTATGGAGGACAGGTTGTCACTAGCGAGGCCATTTACAGATCTCAACGCTTTTTATTTTATTTTAATTAAATGTAAAAGCAGTTTGATGATTTGAAGTATTTAAAATTGATTACTTTCAAGTACATGGTCCATTCACATTATTATTAATGGGGAATTTTTACGTCACGTACAAAAAATATACAATAATCGATTTTTCTAAACCAATGCTTTAAAATAAAGTTTATTTCGTTAGGTAGAACGCTAATATAAGGAGTTAGTTCAAAAAAATCGTTTTTTTTAGTACGTTTATTTATTTTGATTTATCTCATTGTAACTCCTTAATGTGTCGTATACAATTGTTAGTTGTTGCGATTTGACCACGAGGGTGATGACCGCAGACAGGTACACGCTTGTTCTTAAACAGATTCAATACTGCAGTTTTTTAGTACGTGATTATTGATGTACGTCAATTCATGTACGTGAAACTCGTTTTAAATGTTTTTTTATTGTTACAAACTTTAAATATTAAATTTCACTATTAAATTTTAATTTTCTATTTATTGTTTCAGGTATGTTTCTTACTGCTGTATTATTTTGGTTCGTACTGTATATTTTTATTATTACTTTGGTATTGTTTTCCCTTTCTACGTTAATCTATAAAAGTTTACAAATAAAAGTGTTCATATAAATGTTAAAATTTGTGTACATACACAAATTTTCACTAAGTGGTTTTACAGGTCAAAGTACAAACGTCGTTTGCTGTCGCTTGTCCTATAAAATTTTGGATATATAAAAAATGAACTGTATATAACTATCTATATAATATTCTATGACTTTGGATTAATCGACACACACAGGTATGTCTCTGTTTAGAGTAAAAGTAGTCTTATGCAAAAATTATGGGAGATAATAAACCTTCAACCTGGCGCGCTAAACTCGAAGCGTCCAACTGCCAGCTATAATATTTAAAATATTATGCTTAAAAAATATGAAACATAAAAATTCTTTGAACCATCTTAATAATTTATGCTACTACGACCACTACACTCGCGTAAGAGATCGTCGCGATATTTGCGCTAAATTATGATACTAGATTCTTAATCTTAAATAATTCCGCTGTACATTTAAAGTTGTCATATTTTTTGTTTTATGACATTTTTTCTTCACAAATATTTTTTATTGGACAATTTTTAAAAACTATGTACGAATTCTTTTTGGTTTTCCGTATTAATAAAATATATCAAGTGTAATTTTGTTACATTCACGCTTTATCCTGTTCATATTAGAGTAGGCAGAGGTAACCGCAGGAGTTGTGTTTAGACAACCTAGTAACCTAGTGTTTAGACACTCCGTTTTCCATCTTTTCACGGGGTTGCATGTTGAGTGGTGGAACTCAACGCCGCGCTTTGCCTAGTTGCCGGAGCGTAGAAAAATCTTCCCCTAGTGAGAATTGAACCCATACACCGTCGCATTTTACAGATAGACGCTGCGCCTATGAACCACGACGGTACTTTAGATATTTGAGCAAAAAAATTGGAATGTACCTTTAAAAGGAGATCAACTCTAACGTGAAAATAATAAGCAATAATAAGTGATCGCCATCAAAAAAAATCTATCCGTTTACAACGATCGTTGCAATCTGCGCTGAACGCTCCGCCGGGTTCGTACATCTCATAAGGAAGTATTCAAATGCGTACATAGTGTATTGTATACAATAGCATCGGTTCTTAGGAACGCTGAAAAAATTATTTGCTTCATTGATCGAGTTGCATTGTATATTTAATGCGTCCGGTTGTAAATGTACCGCTGGAATGCAAAATATTTCATGTTTGTGCTTTTTTGTAGTGCTCATGTATTTTATTGTATTTGTTAGTACCGACAATATATTAGTATAGATATTGAAGTACTACCTACTACCTACTACCTACTTATTTTATATTAAATAATTTTTATGTACCCAGGATCTTTATTTATTGTTCTAAGCCCACTTAGTGTTGACTGGTGTGCAAATCGTTTTTATGCCTCAGGTACTTCGTGTATTCCTAAAAGTAAATATTGATATTGTTCTAACGGCAAATTGAGCATCCACTAACGTGTCAATACTTTCCAATACAGCTTAGAAAAATTCCATAAAAGCATATGAATGAAAATAAAACAAGTACAAGTGATTATGCTAAAATATTATTCTAGCTACTCGTCTTTACCCGTGAATCCTACAGACCGCCTTTGTCCTGTACCGCCAATATCCTTTTTTTGTCACTTAACCATTCAACTGAATGATTGTCTTAAAAATGTTAAAGTATTATTTGCAGAAGCTTTATATATTGTGACGATATATATACTTAATTCAATCAAATGTCTCAAATACTACAAATATAAGATTTTTGTTTTTAACATATTATTTTTTAGGTAAAATATATATTTTTCCCACAAAACTTAAACTATACAGTACAAATCTTATATTTATTAACAAATTAATAACATGACAAGTAATTACTCGGTTCACCGGCGAGCAAGCAGCGTGACGACCGATGGAGCGCGACACTTGTTGGAACGTCGACCCGACTGCTACTCTGTCATAATGGGCGGATAGTGTTCTTCGAATTGTTTTGATCTATAGAGTTGTACATGTTCATTCAATGTGTTAATGTCAATATATATGATACTTTAAGATGATAATTGATATTCCCAGTGATCAACCCAAGCAGCTCAAATTAGAATCTAGAAATGACATAAATAATAAAAGTTCTGTCATTTAATGCGCATGCGCATGTACATACGGTGATTGACAAAAAGAGCGAATCCAATTGGCTAACATATATGTGTTCACGTTTTATCCCGAACATAGCAGAGTAAGCAGAGGTAACCGCTGGAACCATAAGAACCTAGTAAGATACTCCGTAAGTCCGACACACAGCTAATGTATAGATTTTATTTAATCACCTAACAAATCTTTCGATCGTCGTCTATATTTTTCACCAATAAATAAACTTGCCTCTCTAAGTGTGCGCAATTAAAAGGCTTCCGCGTATAATGGTTATTGACGGTTTACGGAGGTACATTTGGGGATGAATACTATTGTTTTCAAACTAATGACACACACACTAGGATTCTCTATGCACAACATAGAGAATCCTAGTGTGTGTGTCAGTGCGCAATCAACTTTAAGTTTGGTTTTAAATGCAAATATTTTTTCGAGAAAAGATTCTTTGCTAACGGATAGTAATTATTACAGGTAAATTTAGCGTGATTCTCCGTGTGTAACCGTTTTTTTTTTCTTTTGATTATAAATAATAATATATAATATGGCTGATGCTATGCAAAAACCCATTTAAACCAGAAAAATGAGCAATAAAAATACCACGACAAAATAGAAGTTGACACCAGAAATCTTTGCATTTTGCTCGCGTTCAAACAATTCAGTGTCTTGTCCCGTCAAATTCCTTAGTCTTCATGGCCGTCACACGTCACTTGGAAGCTGTTCTCCAAAATACCTCCACAGAATCTCCAGGGTCATCGAAACCGCAATATATTTTATGTGCATATTTTGTCGTGGACGTGATATTAGATAACTTGTGTAATTCTCGCTTTTATTAAGTATGAGGAGTGTTAAGATGACATATAGATATGACGGTGACAGGAGTTTTGTTTAGGCATACTAAAATTTTTAATTTTAGCAAATTTTTAATTTATTTAATTTTTTGGAAAATCGTTTGTAATAATGAGAACACAAAACATGAACATTAATCGTTAATTATATATCAACTTATTTGGATGAAAGTAATCAAATAGAAAATACACAACAGCATTGAATTGTCTTTTGTAGACGTATGAGGGTAAAATATATAATGTGATATCTATATATACGTTAAATATTTGATTATTATTTTATGTAGAGATTACGAAAAAATTTCAAGAATACTTCAACCACGACTAACACGAAAGGTATTATTTTGAATGGAACATTTTAGACAATTAAGTGGCATAAAATCTAGACTGCGCGTGCTACTCCGAATCGTGACACGGCCTAAACATTCCTAACCGGCCTTGCCGTGCTCGTGCCTTCACTTTTTTTTCTCCCGACCATCTTTCTGAGAACTTGTCCTTAAAAAAACTGAACACACCGCCGCTTTGCTAAGGTGTGAATATAATTAATGGTTTATCAAAGGATCCGCCCACGGGAAGTTTTCGTACTCGCCAGTCGATTTGGTCATCGACCAATTTAACCACAGCTCCCGATTTTTAATCGATTTTTTAGCTTTTAATTTTCAATGACTTTTGTTATCTTGCTAATTCAATTGTTTCGTGATTAGAATTATTGAGATGAGGATGGACTTGTATGGAGGACATCTTATTGATTAATAAATGATTTTATTTTTTATTAACGTTGTTGTTAAACTAGCTTTACTGGTCACGATGGTAATGGTTTCCAATTCAATTTAGAGATATGTTTATGTTAATATCTCCTTAGTGGACGAAAAACAGTCGTACAAGTCCTACAAATGTGAAAGGAATAGCGACAGTGAGAAGAGAAAGAGTGACATGTGCTATACAAAAAGACATTAGTAATTTAAATATTTATATCCATATCCGTTATTCTGTAAAATTTTTATACTATTTATAAATATTTTTCGCATAGTGATGTGAGTCACCTGCGTTATTAATTATTTCTAAAGCAATGAATGAAATCAAAATAAAATTTAATAAGTGTTTATTTGCCGCTTAGTACAAGTTGTTCACGATAGTTGCAGGTTGCATAACATCACATCGGCGTCGCCGCCGTACCGTCGTATGTCCAGACAGTTATTTCGGTAGTGCTGTCGTCAATTTTGTCTGCAAACATTTCTGTTCTGTTACGGCGAGTTATTACCCCGCGAAGTGAGAAATGAATTATGATCGTTGTTGCAAAAAATAGACTGAATTCTCTAGTTTTGTTTTTTTTTAACTTTTTTTATATTATTACTTTAACGTAATGTTCTCAGCTTTCTACGTTCACAATCATTGCCCCGACTGTGATTGAATTCACAACCCTCGTGATAACACTCGGCCACTACTACACTGATGAGTTTTGTTTTATTAATTAAATTTTTAAAACGTGCTGACATCTTTTCTGCCTTTGCTTAAGTAAGTACATCCGGACACCTCTGTTTGTTATATTAATATTTCCAACGACCTATTGTCTGGCTGTAAACTGAGAAAAGAACACAAGGCTTCATTCTCTTATACTTTAGTAGAATATTTATTACTTTTGTAAAAGACTGAATAGTTTAACAATTTCAACAAGATAATTTGAAATTATTTAACTTGTATGCAATACTTAGTTGTGGTATAAGACAATTAGGTTAAACTTCGCAGTAAACTTTTCTGCGATCTAAGTGACATAGAATTTTTTTAAAAATTATATGTGCAATTTGGATTGCCTGTGTTAAATTCAATACTTTGCTACAGTTGACACGTCATGATATTGCGATGGCTCTAGGTAATAACTTAACTTATTATCATTATGGTCATATCTACATGCTTCTGTAGTATTACATGCGCATATTATTATTACTGTCGTTTGTGTTTTGTTAAATGCAATGACAGTGGCCAGCGAAAGCGGATGTTTCATTAAAAATTATAATGTTTTTGGTGATAATATTGAAGTATACGTGTATGTATGTATGTACTGAATTATAAACATTTCTGATATATAACTGGCTTAAACCTGCGAATTCGACTTAAATAGGGTATTATATATATGTATATATGAGTATTTTATATATGTATATATGAAAATAAAAAATGTAAATGTTTATTAACAAAGAAAACAACATTATACAATGAAATGTCCGGTGGTACCCACACTAGGTATTCCTGTGTCGTGGGTACCTATTGATAGTTTTCCAGTACATCTTTATTATATGAGAGAAAATATGATTTCTATGTCTCAAAATAGAAAAAAACTTAAGGGTAAAAACATTAGGAAACTAACTATTTTCACCCTTACACTGTATAAATTTAAACGTGTCTATATATTCTAACTCTCACAATACATTGGTACAGGTGGTGTGCAGGTAGGTCTTTGTTAAAACTCAAAATTGTATAGAATTTGAACAAATCAAAAGTATATTGTCCTAAAGACGACACCAAGTCTGCCAGATGCGTCGTCTATTGTATTCTTGGCCACTTTTCCGAGAAATACCGCGATTCGATGCACATGTGCGTCTAAATAGATTTTATACCTGTGCCTTTAGATCGTAAAAATGTCCTCTTTTGTGAGATCTAAGGCTTATTTACAGCGGTTTTGGGAATGCAGGATTGATGGTAGAGGCTTTATGCGCTTCGATGCGTATGGAATGACGTTAAATATTTTATTTTATTACACTATCGGTATAAATTTGTTTCTGTTATCTGGAAATAGGCTAACGTAATTCTATATACACATTTTCAGCAATCTATAATAATTTCTTTCAAATGTCGTAAAATGCTTTGATTTATTAATATTTTCAGAATAATTTGTTATTAATTGTTTGTGTATTTTAAGTTTTTTACAAAAACTATTGTATTATGTATTATATTTAATATGCAATACGTACTCTACAAACATATTATTACTATTAGACACGAATAAAAACAACTATATTGAACGCATTGCTAGCATGCTGTATACAAGGTGCGATGCCAAATGTTATTTCTGCTGCGCCGGGCCGTCTGATCGTCGCGAGCGGTGGTACCTATCGAGGATTGTTTAATTGAACACGATACGATGTCAACACCGGCGCAGTGCAACACATCCGGTCCCAAATGACGTTACTGTCTCCAATAAATAATTTTAATTGAATGGCCTAAAATCTTCCCGGTAATTTGTCTGAAAGTACTAAAATTATGTGCTTTTATCTCCCAAACTCTACTTAATTGAATTGTGAACAGTTATTTACAAACTACTTGATTTTTCTAAGACTATACAAAATTTTGTATGAATAAACATTAATATAAAATCAATATGGTTAAAGCTATTAAACTCAGACTTGTGAATCGTAAACTAATCGCGCAGTGGCAGTTTACGATGCTCCAATTTTTATATTTTTATGCTAATACATGATTTTTATTGTATCTAATATTTCGACTTAACGATGCAACTAATTTAAAATTAATGATAAGATATAAGAAACATTCGAATTGAAAAATTAATCGTTGGCATACATTACGTCTGCAAATATTAAACTTTCGAACACATCTTGGTAACTTGATGAGTGAGAAATATAAAAATATAATCGTTGATTACTCAGGATACTAAACAGTTCGTAAACAAGTCGGTCCGTCTGGCTTGTTCTGGCCGTGTGATATATTTTAGGATCTGTCTGTAGAATATGGGACAATTGTGAAAGATTCTACGGCTTTTTATTTTGAGGCGTGAGAAAGTTTAAATGAAAAGCTGTCCGACGCTATTTGTGGAGCGTCTGGTCGGAAGCGAGCAGGTTTTCGAGTTTCCTCTCTACACACGTATATGTATACTGTGCAAGTGTAAGACTTTATTTTATTTTGAACAGCTTATGTATTTAGTGATGAAGCACTCCGTTCTCTCTTTTCATTTCACTTCTGATTATAATGGAAGTAAGTTTCATTCAGACTTAGTTTTATCCCAGATGTTTGTAAGATATCTAAGTAATAAGATGTCTAACTCGTTATACGTTTTTGCATAACAATTTTTTGATTCAAATATTAATTTTCAATAAGAGTAAGTAAAGTAGCTACCTTAATAATTTCTAGAAATAGACATCATCTGTATAAACGGCTTATGGTGTAACTAAATGACGCAACCGGGAGCATAAATGTTCGACAGCGAGTAGTAAACATGTGTACGCGTCATTCATATCGTCACGAGGTGGTGTGCGTGAGAGAAATTATGAAGTCATTTCTATACACATGATGTGCCATTGTACCAACTGTTTCACGTGATGCTATGTGGTCCACGTGCGGTTGGAAGACACTGTCTCTCGTACACTGAGCACTGGTGGTCTGGTGCTCTGGCGGATAGCTCTGATGAAAATGGATTTTTTTCATTATTCCACATTAACTTCTTGTTTTGGAACTTAGTGCTTTGTTCAGAACCTTGCTTATCGGCAATTTTCAGTGCTTTGGGGATCTGATTGTGGAACTTAATCCGGAAAGAAATTAAACTATATACCCAGATACATATTCAGATATGACCTAAATGCGATGGTTACGTACAGTTTATAATTTCACGCATTGTGTTACAAGTATATTATATACATAACACAAAGAACCTAGTGTTAAGACACTCCTTTCTCAGTTTTCCGTCTGATTTCTATAAATTGTGCGCTTTTTCTTCAGCGTTTACAGTCTGACGCTGTCTCACTGAGTCTAAATGACCCTTTCATATAAAATACTATTGTATATTTATTTCGGAAGTGATTCTGTAATCAATAGTACGTGATAGCTTGTGAATATGATATGAGCTCGTTTTGTTAAATGATATTATTAACGTGATGGTATGTATGTAGGTATATAAATGCGTACTTTTATAACATTTAACTGTACTCATAAACATTAATTAGGGTTTAACTGATGTTAAATGTAACTGAACATATTTATTCATATTATATATTCGGCTGTTATTATTACTTAGCAGGCAACTTTATCGTGTCATGCATATAAATATTGATATTATAAAAATACGACCTCTAATATACGCATGGTTTCTATGATAATACGCAGTATAGCTTGTTTTAATGGTAACAAAATGTTAAAAAGTTCTTAACACTAGAGAGTGTTAAGAACTTTGTTAAATTAGCTTGTATTCATTTCATCCATATCCATCTCTTAATTATCTATATATATTTAGCTATAATAAGACAGGACCTGCGAGAGAAACTTCCATAATCTATTTGTTATTTTACCGAAGAAGTAGAGATCGAACCTGCAAACATCGTGAGTACAATCACACGCTGTACCACTGCGCTACAAAGCAATGAGGATGATACCTACTCAACAAAACAACTACAGAAGAATAATTAATATTAAATTAAGCTTTACATTACAAAAAATAACATAAATTTCAATGTTTAATTAAAACATATAAATATTCAGCGATAATTTTTTGTCTATTTTATAATAAGGATGCTTTTATGAGCTCCATGTATATATATAATTTTGATGTTCTCACAGGTGTTTGCATATTAAATAGAAGCGGATGATGCACACATTAATAATGTCTCGAGTTTTTTCTTTAATTTGCAAACATGTTTCGTCTTGTCTAAGATAGCTGTTATGGGAGTTACATATATATTTAGTATATTAGCTTGGCTGTATTTTTTGCGATATTGTAAACTCTTACGAGATATGATCGACTATCACCACTAACCAGAACAAATCTTTATCCGTCTTCTGAACCTAGTGTTGACACTCGGTTCCCCGCTTTCCGCCTTTTTCGAGGTATTGCGTGTTGGCGTAACTCAACGCCGCGCTTTGCCTAGTTGCCAAAGCGAAGAAAATAGACATGGAAAAATCCATCTTCCCCGAGTGGGAATCGAACTCACCAACCTGCGTCACGACGGTCCTAAGAATACCATAATTAGGTTTTTTAAATAGACATTAATATCAATTATATTTTACTATTTTATATAAACTGAAAGTGGTCTTTTTCGACAGAATCTCATTTTATTCGCTTGAATTCATTTCTTGTTTAATAACAGGTAGATAATATGTCAAATTATGAATTCTAGCGCTGCCTTTATTGCTATCACGTTACAGTTTTGCACCTCAACTGGGCTAAAGAATCTATGAATATTATAAAATACTGTTTATACTAAATTTAGCAAAACAAACTGAACTGAAATATGGAATATACTTTACAACCCTAACATAAAAATTTACAACACTAATATTTTTTATCTAATATATTAGATGTGTGTATAATAAAATATAATTTAATAAATAATAATTTTATTTATAACATACAAAAGCCAGACAATAAAAGAGAAAACTTTGACTACTGGTAAAGTTTAAAACACATCAACGCCCACACACTTAACACAGATAATACAGCAATCAAAGACATTGCCAAAAATTACAACAAAAAAGAAATTGTACTCCAAATTATTATTTTAAATACAATAAATATGGTAATTTATTTAATTTCTTATACAAATCGTGCCATTTCCTTTAAGTATATATTTTAACCTTTATGTTTTGTATCCCGTAAATAGATACAGGACCGCGTTTCGCAAGATGTTGACTGGTGGTACTTAATCTAATTGAAGGTTTTATTTTTCTATTTTCATAAATCTACCCTTCAAGATTTATTAAACAATATTTTATTTAAAAACCACATAATTTAATATTCTTTTTTAGCTTTACGCTTTATTAACGCAAAGGGAACTACAGGAACCATAGGAATTTAGTGTTAAGATACTCCGTTGCTTAGTCCCCGCTTTGTCCGTCCCTGCTTTCCGCCTTTTTCGAGGCATTGCGTGTTGAGTGGCGGAACTCAACACCGCGCTTTGCCTAATTTTCAGAGCGAGGAGAAACAATATTTATATATAAGATAGACAATATTTATATGCATAATTTTAGTATTTGCACAAAGCTATGAAGTATTATATAAAGCAATATTCTGCTTATGCCACTTAACTCAGCCGATACCGTTACCCGCACGCCGCAGTCAATGGAGTTCGCTTTGCATAAATTGCCTCATTTCACCTATCTTCATTCATTAATATAAAACGTACTACATACAACTGGTTTGTGTTTAGATACAGCGATATTACTACCTGTCGGATGTGGACTTGACAGATGGGTAAGAATCATGTGAAATTTGCATATTCATATATAGATTTATATGTCTTTAAAATTTCGAGTGTTTTATTCCAATAGATATTATAGTACCCATAGATTGCGCTTAAAATGTAGACTTGTTAGTTACTTATATTATATATATTTTTAAATATCTTTATTATATTTGAGGTGAACGGTGTAAATTTGGTGGTTCTCTACTTGGGTGAGTGAAGTAATTTTATTTACCCGTCCTAGCAAAACAAAGTGTAGCTTTGAGCTCTGATATTTAAAATACAATGAATCCGGAAAGTGAAGGAAGCGGAGAGCGGAATATATCAACACTACGTTCCCTCTGCATTCCGTGTTATATGATAACGATAAGTTCGTTAGATTTAAAGCTTAAAGCAAAATCGGTAGCAATATACTTATATTTTACGTAAACGAAACCAAATAAAATTAGAATAAAAAAAATAATAAAGATTTGCTACTAATGCTTGCTTATCTATAAAGGATATTGTAATAAAGATTGTATCACTATTACGAGTTGTTTTTTGTTCTATTGCTTAACATAATTGCAAATTTGTGAGGAAACGGACTGTTTAATTTCAATTAGGTAAAAGAACAAATAAAAAATTGCGATACAATATTAAACTTATATTATTTGAACCTTTTTTTATTTGCGTAGGTAAGATTTACAGAATACCGGAAACTGACTCCTACCGGCTAATCATTTATTCGTAACTTTTGTCAAACTTAACCTTGTGATAATTATTTTCTCGGTCGTCCTTCAGTTTAATATGGTCTTGAATATGCCTATATTTTACCAAAAAATGCAAATGAAAAAAAAATTAACTTAAATTACGTCTGACTATGGACGCGAAGATTATGGTTTCGACCCCGTTCTGGAAGGTTGTATTTAATTTTTAAAATTTCCATGCTCTAATATAAAAAGCGTAGAGTAAAGTTCCACGCAATGTCAAAAACAATCGGCCTTAAGTAAAGTAAAAAATTAAACCTGAAATATAAATATTTTCAAGCAGTCACGGAAAGAAAGCTGCATTGTAGCGAGTACACATGTGGGTAGATAATAAATACTTATGTGTAATTTATAGTTCCGCCTATTACTACAACTGTCGAGCTCAAAGCTTACGATCGCTTTAACTAACACGATTACACACGCGTGTCTAAACGATATTCAATTTTTCCTATAAATGTGATACGCTTTGCTAAGTCACCGTAACGTCAGCTTAGATGATACCACTTTATGAACCCACATTGTATAGTAATGTGGAATTATACAATAAAAACGTGTCGTGTAAAATTTAAGATGATTGGAGACGAAATTAATTTACATACCGAAAAGTGATTTAGAATACGCATTTTCCGTATGTCTTATGTTTTTATACGTAATGTAAACTGTTTTTACTATATTTCGTTTTTTTAAAAAATAAACATTAATAACAAACATATATACATCTGTTTCATTGTATGTAAAGATTACTTTTCTTCTCAGCTTTCATGATTTATCACGAATAAATGTTACTCGATGGAATCGAACCTACTCCTAAATTGTTAGTGTACATTTTATTGCTTGAACACATACCTAAAGATAATTATTTATAAAAACTATCCTGCTCCCAATAAAGCTTTAGAAAATATAATTATAATAAAAAATTGTAAGTATGTAGGTATATATATAAATTATATAATTTTGCTTCGTTGGTGAAACTGGGTAAAGTTTTTCGATGAAAAATTACGGTTGATGTTATTAATTACTGGCAACCGGTCCTCGACTGTCTCGTATACTGCAGTATAATATTTAAGTATGCAGGTGTGTGATGACGTAGAATCACATTAGTAATTTAATTATAGCTTTCGCAAAAACAATTCGATTGTTGAAATTTTGTGTGTTTCTTAGATTTTAACGTAGACTGTGTTTGTTATTTAAAGGATTATTTAATAATACAAGAAAAAATTATAAATATATGCAATATGTGCTTATGAAATGCTTTTTACTGACTTTAATTTAGCTTACAAGTTCAAAATAGTATAATATGAATGCAGTTTAATTTGTATAATTTCAAAAATACTCATTCATGCGTCTTATGTAACATTTCTCAATAACTTATTTATGTTTAAGATGATTGTTAAATTTATCAAAATTCTTACATATATTAAAAAATATTTCAATTACAAAGCACTAACCAGTCGACATATTAAATGTATACACCATAAAACCCATAAAGAACGGAGCTAATAAATAGACACCGCATTACTTAAGGTGAGATTTCGTCATACAAAATTGAAATGGTGCAAGAAGGAATGTGGAATGAGCTTATTTTTATTTATACATATATAATGATGATTGTGTCGCCCACCTCTGACCCGGCACGCGACTTTACGGTTATACACGTTTACTAGAAAGATGCCTTTCTAAAGTTCTCTATATCGTGTGTTTAAATTGTTTTCTAAACAAATAACTAAGATTCTGTGTTCTATTCTGCCTACTGATATACCGGCTATAGGCTATTTGACCTGAGCTTTATACAGGCTGTAGCTGACACGGCGGCCGCTATCGAAACTATTTATATAGGGGAAAATATTTGAAGGCTATATACGAAAAACTAATTCACAATTATCAATAATTTAGACACAAGATCATTTTTCCTATTTCACGATATTTGTACATGCTGCGTAACGCGTGAGGTAGTCATAATTAAATACGAATGACGTCACGATCACGTATTACAAAAATACTATCAAGCGTTGTCAATCTGTCACCTTTCATTCAAAAAAATAACCTATTGAGAAAGGGGTATATCTCTTTCCGCTCTCACAGGATAGTGTACGCTTGCGTCATACTTGAGAAATGGCGTTTTATTTTGGAACAATAATTTATTTTTTTTTCTTTTTGTTTTATGGGAAGGACAAGGCAAACGAGCGGTCGGGTCACCTGATGGTAAGTGATCACCGACGCCCACGGCCCTGTGTAACAGCAGAGGTGTTATAATAGCGTTGCCGGCCTTTAAGATGGAGGTAGACGCGCTTTTTGAAGGTATCCAGATCGATAGATCTGGCCGAAACACTGCCGCAGGTAGACTATTCCACAGTACGTGGAAAAAAATTCCTACGGAACCGCACAGTAGTGGAGTTCCACGTGTCCAGATAGTGGGGATGATATCTTAATTTATGTCGTACTGTGCGGTTGGGGAATTCAGCGGCAGGCACCAGATCAAACAGTTCTCCAGAACACTCTCCATGGTATAAGCGGTAGAGAACGCACAGCGAGGATACACATACTATGCTTTAAATGAAGGTCGCGGTAACATCCTGTATATCAACCCACCTAAGCTTGATAGTAATTTAGACTATTGACAGTAGTGTAAATGAAAAATATGGAAGATATGTTTAAAAATTCATAAATAAATTAGTATTCTATTTACATAATTGTTATTCTGCCTACGTATATTGGTTTCGAAGATTTTCTTTATTTTAATGGATTTCCCTTATAATATATTATAAGAAGAGATCTTGCGGGCTTTGATATATGGCACTTCTGTAGGCCGCATATTATGAAAAAAACTACCTCCTCAAGCAAAAGTTAGCCGTTTTACATAATAAGTAATTCTGCGAGTCCCGCCCCTGGCTGCATCGCTAATAGGGCACGTCATTTCACAATGATCATCAATTACGATAGCAATTGCCGCACCTCATCGAGAACGAGTGTTGATGAAACGTTGTATAGTCTTGGGGTTCTTTTGTTGTATGTAGTACGGTTAGTTAGACTTTTTAATATTAATTATTTAAACAAACGTATGAATTGTTTTGAAATTTAATTGAATTTTTGACAAATGTTTAGAATACGGATGTGGTATATGATATTTTAAATATGGTATAAATATAATTTTTTTGAACTAGAAATCATTTGTTTCATACATTTAAGATTTAGAAATAACGGAAATTTGAAATTGATTTTGATATCACTAAAAGCAAGTCCCAATACATAATGACAACCGTGAAATTCATTTATAAATATAAACGTTTATGCAAATAACATTTGGCGCCTAAAAATTAATGAACTCGCTACACTCTTGCGCTTGTGTGTCCGATCAGACGCTAAGCGGTGCTGATCGCGTGGGTGTCTGACCTCTCGCACGCGTGGGTCTGCTTTCTAAGCTAATCCTTCTTACTACTGCTGAGAAGTTGCCTCACGTTCTAGCGTTGGCGGTTACACGAATGAGAATTATATTTGTGATAAAAATCATTATGTATGTTTAATGGTGTAGTTGAAGAGAAGAGGTCTAAGCATTTCATTGGGTAACGGAACACAATCGTCTTATCTAACTAAAAAATTAAAATGATTTTTAATTACTGTCACTTTACAACCGACCTGTCATTTCAAAAACTTTTGTTACAAACAGTGTGTTCGTTCGTATGACTGGACTTGGTCGTCATCGAGTCCAGAATTGTGTTTGTGTGGGTGCGTATGTGTGTATATCTATGTCCCGTCTGCTTTAGTATGGCTTCAACATTTCATCCAGATGCAAAATTTCATAACTTATTTACACACAAATAGTGGGTGGCACCGCCTAGCGTATTGTGTATAGTGCATGTCGGAGCTAGGCCAGAGATTCGCTGCTAGGAATCCATTTTTCACAATAAAATAACAGAGTAATATCATTTGGTTTATTCTTTACATTACAAATAGGTTTTACGGGTTTGAATAATTAAACATTAATTTTAACACGAAATACTTTCATAACCCGTAGGTATACCTACACATTTTTGTAATATTATGAAGAGACAATGTTATAAAGTTTAAGTTTTTGTGTCACTCGATAGGCTTGGTCGTTTCCACCGCACTTAATTAAGCATATTCAGTTACCGCCTCACAAAAAAGTTAAGAATTTGTAAAGGAAACACGAGTGTCTGCAGCTATGTTTTTTGATCCTTCGACCCGGATCGAATGCGCCGTCCGATTATATCGAGTTACGGATTGGCTTAACTCGCCTCTATACTTAAATATCTTAGTTTATTATTTATCTTTTCTACATAGTTATAAAACCTTACTAACTACTAATATAAATTGAAATTTGTGAACCTATATTTCTTATATAATTGATCATTAAAGATATTCTTCATTACACTAATTCAAATTTATTGTAATTAAAAGCCATAATATACAAAGATAACCGAGCTGAAATGGTTACATTTTTAATATCTATGTATTTTATGACCGTCGTGGTGCAGGGGCGTAGCGTCTGTCTGTAAACGCGACGGTTTATGGGTTTGATTCCCACTCGGGGAAGATGGATTTTTTTATTTCCATTTTCTTCGCTCTCGTCTGACATAGAAAAAGCGCGGCGCTGAGTTCCGCCACTCAACACGCAATGCCTCGAAAAAGGCGAAAAGCAGGGACAAAGAAAGAACGAACTTAATATTAGGTACCTACTGCCTACCCTGCTATGTGCGGGATAAAACGTGAAGCTGTGTGTGTGTGTGTGTGTTATAATTTTAATAGATTTGCGTATAGATATTTTGGATCGCCTTGCCTCGGTCGGGGGCGCCTCGTTAAGTAGTCCGCTAGTCTGTTAATGAGCCGGTAGACGCCCACGACACGATTAAAAAGTTCAATCTAACTGACGAGGCTGCCCCTTCCGTTTGTTTTGGTTACATTTCTTTAAAAGCATTTTGTAATAATATTTTTGTTCGCGTTATACTTTCTTTTGTTTTTAAAGATTCCATCAGTGATATCAGTTGTCGAGAATCAGGAAATTATAATTGTAGTTATTTATTATTTATATTATATATTAGTATAAATAATAAGTCAAAGAGCTGATTTAGCGTTGCTGTGTGCGTTAATAACACTGGTTGGTTGTAAATTAATTTACAACTTTGAAAACAAAACAACAATATTTATTACACATGGTAAGAAAATACAATAAATAAAAATATTTATATATTCAGTGATATTTCTCTCTCTCTCTCTCTCTTTCTCGTGGAGAATTCCGATTCTTTCTTTAAATTATTTATTAAAATAACTATGAATATAAAATACTTGACTTAACGCCCTCTTAAAATATTTTAAGATTTGCCGTGACAACTTTTCAATTCTATTGGATTAATAAAGCGTGTCAAAGTCGTCCCAAAGCATATTCCGCTCACGCCCGAAGCTAGTGAACTCTGTAACCTTAGATAGTATGATTTTTATGATCGACACGACGGTTAAGTTACATCTAATGTTTGTAACGATTTAGTAACTTTCCTACATTGCTAATTCTATAGGTAGCTACATACCTACATATATCAATATTAAATATATTTAAATGGTATAATTACATGGCCATTTTTTACCTTTATTTGGACTTTGGTTAAATCAAAAATAGGTTTGCTTGTAGTTAGTAAAATTATTAGTTTTTTTCAATATTGATTTACTAGGTACTGAACTCTCAAATTTTTAAATAATATCCTTTTAAAGGCTTTTTGGGATTTTTTTATTTATAAAAAAATAACGATATTATTATTTACAATAAATTGGTAATATTATTCTCCTTCGGGCATGTCTGAAAGCTGCGTGATGCCGAAGTGCAAAAAGTATTTTAAATATACCGTAAGAACACACACACACATAGTAATTATTGAAAACTTCCAATACTGTTGATGACTTTAAGAAAATGTAAAGGCAGTTAACATTTACGACATGGCTAGGAGTAATGATGGACATTTGCGGATCGGCAAAAACTTGTGCCGCGTACGCGGAGCGTGAGGTCGTTACAGCGCCAGGTACAGACGGTCTTCAATCCCTTATACTAGTGCAAGTGTGGTCTATGAATTATTCCTACATTGACACTGTGTCGTTGAATGTATGACAATTGACAAATTGTATGTGAAATTGATTTATATTTTTATTGAAGGTGTTATTATATAAATTATGTATTTGTCTGTCTGTGCTCTGCTGTATTGTTTTTATTGGTATTTATGTTTGTGTGCCAAACTGCTAAATAAACGAAGTTAAGCCAAAAAAATATCCTTTTTTTGAAAATCGGACCGAAAATTGTAATGGACTGTGTTCTTGAAGATTCTAATATACTATTTCTTGGTACAGTGTAGCTCGTTTTAAATTTAGCTAGAAATATTGATTAGACAGTTTCACGTATTGACGGTAAACTTATCCCTCTAGGCTATATATGGCTCTCGAGGCGATAGCGACTTTCACGCTTTGTGGGCGTCACCTGTCGTGCCTTACTATTACAGCTAACTTTGTTTTATCTGAAAATTATTCTATTTTCTACCTTATGCCCGTTGTTTTAAGTGAAAATTAAAGAATTTATTAAGTTTGACAGATTTCGCCCACGAGCACTACGCAAAAGCTTCACCTAAAGTTTTTGCATTTGTGTCTATTAAGTAATCGATATCCAATACAATAATATTCACTAAATAATTGTTTATATACTATGAATTTATATATAAATGAATGTGTACCTATTATTATAAAAACTTTAGAAACATAAAAATTAGAGATATACTGTCTATGACTTTCGACAACTAGCGGACTAACCGACTAGTACGTTGTAATTAAGTTGAATAGTCGGCCATACCGATCATTTTATAATGTATTAATTATTGAAAAATTCTATGAATGATGATTAGAACAATAGAAGCAAAGATGGTCTCATCAGACTGTCGATGAATACAAAAAATAAATTTTAACCATAGAAAACATCGTTGTTGATTCTATCGTTACATTTTCCTTTTCAACTACTTTTAGATAGTGGACTTTACTGATTATTCGGTATATCTCCAACAAAAATCTTTAAATTTTATAAAAAATAAATATACTTGACACCTTTTATTTGTAAAGCCTATTCCAATCAAGCATACATTAAACACACTCAAGTAAGTTGTTTTCAATCAAAGTTATTAAAATTAAAACACGCATTGCAACTTTGGAATATCTATTCAAAATTTGACATCGCCTACATAATTGTTAGTTTTTGTTGTCTCATTTAAAAGCATTTGTCCATTGTCAGTCCACAGCTTGAGTTGAAATACACAAACATCACGTTGAGTGGCAGCCGGTATTCTGAACGTTTAGAAGCATTATCACCCACTATCCATTGTATCAGATCGATTAATCTTTAAATTCACGAGTGGGTAGCGTGTGTGCCATTCATTGTTGTGACACAATAAGTACGACATCGTGGCACAGCCGATTGACTTACTGCATACTATTAGTGGTATTAGTAGAAAACAGTTTGATTCTCGATTGTACGAATTATTGTATTTTTCAATTATCTATTGACTAGGCGTCATTGAACATGGATCTCATAGATCCATGGATCTTATGGATCATGGTCTCATGGATCTCGATGGTCTCTGTATACATCGTCCATTGTTATACTGTTATCAAGCTCTTCAAGCAAGCTATCAAACCCTGACTCGGTTTTTCTGTCTTGTTTTCTAGTATCATCATTGACATGGACCAGACGTCCAATAAGTATCCCTCACTTATCCTTTCATACTTCTGACCAGTGACCCCCAATAGCACCGTGTGTTTAGTTGAAGACGTGGGCTGCAGAGAAGTTAAATCGCTTCGCTTCTCTTCGCGACAATTTACTATAATGTATTTATAGAAAGCTTATCTGAACAATTTGTTTATAACAAATTATATTTACATTAGCTGCAGTTATTTTAGTATCGATTTCTTTTAAGTAAACACGTCCGAATGAGGTTGACCTCAATTAGGCTTGACATCGTTTGATAAATAATCAATATTATCATTACACTTAATTGTATAATATCTTTCCAAGGCTTAGCTTCGTTTGTTGCATATGCATCCTTATTGTCGTGTAGTATTATAATCCAAATTATCTCTGAGATAGCATTTGATAGTGGCCACTCGATTACGTGGCTTTGTTTTAAAGATTAGTTATCATTGATCAGTTATCAGTTATCACTATATACTTGAAGCAACTGCGCAGTTTTTTGTTTATAATGGTGTTGGTAATTTGCAACCTTGCCAGGGTGCCAAATTATGAAACTCTTAGTCACACCTCACGTGTGTATTGTGTTGTTGAGAGTTGAGACTCAGTTGGTGAATGAAAATGAATTTAGATGTTGTATCATACTATTTTTATTATAGCAATATAACAGATGTTAACTAAATGTGATATATATATATATATATATATATATATATATATATATATATATATATATATATATATATATATATATATATATATATATATATATATATATATATATATATATATATATATATATCATTTGTTCTATATAATATCTATATTACAGGTTTTTATGACGACTTTCCTTCTAAAGTATTTAATTTTAAAAATAAACTATGATACAACAAAAACCAGTTAAATAAAGAACTATATTATGTAAATATGCTTATCAAAGTTATATTTTTGTACGGTTGTGAAATTAGTCGACAGTTCGTACACACGGATAACATGGTTTTAACGCGTGATAGTACAGAAATAGTTAGTTATCATCCAGTCTGATAGGTTTCTTTGTGACGCTGATAACAGCCGCGCCCCTATAATTAAGATTATCTAGACGCTCGTTTGATAAATACGAAATGCGCGTAATTTATATGTTGTTCACTGTACGTACTGTGCATACAAGCGCGGGATCAAGGGTTCGATGCTTGCATGGTGTAACCTTGTCATTTACTATAAATGAATCGAAATTTGTTTTGAAATATAAATATACAATACTAAGTATATATTTGTGCTTCAAATAAAAAAAGCGAAATAGGCGGAAATAACAAAAATTAAGAAGCTCTATGTTTTCCTTATATAAGTTATATGACAAATACAACAAATCTATCTAAGGTTGATATTATTACAATTGAAAATAAATACTTGTTACATTGTTTAGTACTGGTTTAACGACATTATTATAATTTCAAGTGTTATTACTATAAGTTAATTATGTTTCAATAGTTTTCTTACGTAAAATTAAGGTCAAATACGTCAAATTAATATTGGGCTACGCTTTATTTGATTTACCGGCACCGGCGGCTGTTTTATCATCGTATTTGTGTCAAATGTAATAAAATCATTTTATTACACGAAAGTAGGTCTCGTAAATTATATATTTATTTCAATAAATATTTGTTTAGTAGAGTAAAAATGAATGATGATCGTGCAGCGCAGTGAACGTGTGTATTGTGTTTAGATGTTTGCAGATGATGAGGTTATTGATTTTACTCTGTTTCCCGTATGGTCGCAGAAGCCTAGTTCTTTTGTCTCTCGATGTTTGTAAAATACGGTATCATGTCATATTTTGGTAATATGTGATAAAGTTAAAATGGATTTATGATCTAGAACTATAACACTAGAATCTACTACTACATTATCTAGAACTACTGCTAGATTAATAGTCTTATTAATGGAACGTAAACGGCGCATTTCATGTAAGCATTTTATTTTTTAAGTTTGAATTTAAAATTGTTATCTTCCGTGGGAACCGTTGGGGCGTAGACGCGCAGCGTCTGCTTGTTAATTCGACGGTTTGTTGGTTCGATTCTAACTCGGGGGGGATGGATTATTTCTTTTCTATTTTTTTCGCTTTAGCAACTAAACAATCGCGGCGTTGTAATTACACTATTCAACATACGATACTTCATATGGCGTAAAGCGAGAAATGTAGTATCTTAACGCTAGGTTTCCACAGTTCTCTCTGCCTACCCAGCCACAAGCGGTGTAAAGGGTGAAGCTAATTTAAAGCGAGATGCATTCAGTGATAATTGTCTTAACCTCACTACTAGGTAGTTTGTCTCGAGATTTCAATACAAAGTATAAAAATATCTCAATATCTGTAGATGTTTGTTACTGAACAGATGTATGTAAATGCATCCAACTAACTCTGGAAACGTGCAATGACGCAACCGCTATCACAATAGTGCGTAATGCATTATGTTATATGCGAATAGTGAATGGCGCGTCGTCGTTGTACTGTTATCAAACTATGTAATCAACCGCGGCTAGCCCATTCATTATTGATAGGCTGGATGGGAAGAAGTCTCAGATTTGCTACAAGGAAACTTTGTGTATTAAGGTCTGTCTTTGTTTTTGTGATTTTATTGTGTTTTACATATATTTTTCTTTGACCTTCCCTTTTCTATAAAAATATTATTTATGAACGCTTAATTTGGAAAAAAGTTTAGTGTAAATTTAGATCTGAGCCCACAACTGTTTGTGGAACTGAAACAAACATTTTTTTATATATTAAACCACCTGATGTTAAGTGAACACCCATGGTCATGGAAATCTTAAAACATAGAAGATGCGGATTTTGTTTTAAGACTTAACTTAGACAAAATCGTACTTAACCTGAGTTTATTCGAAGGTAGCGTATACAATGCATGACTTGGAGTGTCATAATGTGATCTCTAATACCACTAAATGAAGAATATTATTAAAGATGACTATCGAAATACGTATATAATATTTTATCGATTATAATTTGAATGAATTTCACTTTATTTGTCATTAGTTGATAGTTTTTTTTTATTTATGACATATCTATTTAGTGTTATCTCCATGACATTTAGAAATGTATTTTTTTTGTAAATTTATTCAATATTAATTTTATTATTGAGTATGTGGTTTCTCACCTTTGATTCACTTTATTTTGTTTCAGTTTACTTTGTCTTGAGATGTCCAGTTACATTAAACCAGGAACTCTTTAATTTATTCTCTTAATCCTAAACTAAGTCGATTCCGTAGTAAGAATCAAGTGATCTCCTTCGCTAACAGGTAAAATGCATTAGCTGTACAGGTTTTTGTATTCAAGTGGTCATCCGAGTCTTGAGACTGCAGAAATGAGTATTTAAGTTATTTATTACATATTGGTCAGAATCCGTTGCTTTAAATGATTTTATTTTTTATGAAATAAGTTTAGTTAATATATATATATATATATATATATATATATATATATATATATATATATATATATATATATATATATATATATATATATATATATATATATATATATATATATATATATATATATATATATATATATATATATATATATATATATATATATATATATATATATATATATATATATATATATATATATATATATATATATATATATATATATATATATATATATATATATATATATATATATATATATATATATATATATATATATATATATATATATATATATATATATATATATATATATATATATATATATATATATATATATTTTAAGTATTTTCATGAAGACCGTCGTAGCGCAGAGGAGTGACTTTATACTTGACACTTATCGCTCCTTTCTTTACTTTCCAATTTCCACTTTATTTATAAATTTCAATTCATTACTGAATTACAGCAGATATGTGTATATATACTGTGCAAATTATTATATAAAAATGGTTTTTACCAATTATTTAAATACTATGTAAAAATTCATACCTATATAAGTAAATTAATTTATATTAATCCATAATGTATTTGATATAAGTTATCTATCATTATAAGAACTATACTATAAACCAGTCAGACGAGCACGTGCTCTTTCACCAGAACAATGGTCTGCTATTTTAAATGCTAACATCGTTAACTGTTGAATAAGTTCGTTAATGCGACTGTCACAGTACAATTTTTAATCTCAGCTAATCTTAATGTTTTAAAAGTGTTAGTTCTTATACAAAATTATACAGTTGCCAGGTTTATTCCTTTTGTTCATTTAACTTCATATGAAGTTTATTTATAGGCCGAATAACATATGTTTTTTTATGTAAACTTTTGCAGAATTTTATTAGTTATTAATACTAATAAAACTAAGTTGAGAATACTTTTTAGCATGGCTTTGCATTTGCTGAAAGCTCCAACTTAGACTTAGAACTACTAAGCTTTTTTAAATCATTTGAACTCTATTGACGTGTAGTCCTTATTATTTATTCTCCAAGAGGACAGTCGTGGTGCAGAGGGGCAGCGTCTGACTGTAATCTCGACGGTTTGTGGGTTCGATTCTCACGCTCGGTGGATGGATTGTTTAATTTTAATTTCTGTCACTCTAGCTACTAGGGAACACGCATTGAAGATATCTCGTGAAGCTGAAAATATGGGGATATTTTTGAACCTTTAATAACAGGAGTGTTACTTAAGGTTCGTTTAGAACTGAAATAAAATGATGTTTACGACAAACCAAAATAGTCACTATCTAACTAAGTTACTATAATATAGTATCTATAAAATGACACTATATTTTGGAAATGTTCCTATTTAAAAGTAAATCACCATTTTGGGTCGTATTTTTATATAGCAGGTAACCTGAAATGACTTTATACGTGACAAGCGCCACGGGTGTATTTTATTATCTCATTCACTAATCGGCGATTATATTTTGTTTTTATTCTAATTAGTTATCGAAATGGAGCTGGCCTCATTTCATATGTGCTAAGTGTTTACTGTCTCTTATGTCCAAGCGGTCAAAAGAAAAACAAATGCCAATACAAATTTTAAATGTCTTGATTAAAATCTTAGTAAAAACTACCATTTTTAATTATTTGGGTTTTGCAGATTTTCTTAAGATTATCATATCAATAAATAACTATTGAATTATAAAATGGGGCCATGTGTAACTTGTGTCTATAAATCAATTGCCTATAATTACAAAATAAATGGACTCTTATCTAATATTTTGATGATTTTTAAAGTGTTAATCCACACTGAGGATAGAAAAAATACTTAAAATTTGACCTTACAAAATTTATATTTATTATTTCAATAGCATTCTCTCTCGCCAAACGATTGTTCTTTGTAATGGTCTTTGGATAGCGGAAATTTGTAAAAATCTCCCTACAGAGATGCTAACAACGATATAAGTTGTATAAAAGCATATAAGAATTTCA
This sequence comes from Dione vanillae, assembly GCA_037178615.1. Lineage (NCBI taxonomy): Eukaryota > Metazoa > Arthropoda > Insecta > Lepidoptera > Nymphalidae > Dione > Dione vanillae. Next base: position 845,325 of record JAZFAU010000187.1, on the reverse strand, counting down.
ACGCGGCGTGATGTCGAACGCATGGCTCAGTGGTGAGAGCGCCTGCACGGTTCGCAGGAGGGCGCGGGTTCGAGTCCCGCTGCGTTCAAATTTTTATATGTTTTCTTTAAGTATCTCTTATCTAATTTTAAAATTAATAAATGAATTAAATTAGCAACTACGTTGATATCGTCATGCTATATTGCAGATTTTGAATTTTCAAATTTCAATGAAAATGCTTCAACAGCATTAATTAATGAGCCATTTTCTGGTTTTATACTTATATATTTATTACTTACTTATAATACTTACACATTATACGTATTACCTACTTATTTAACGTCATTGGAAAGTGCATCACGTTCAACCATTTTAGTTTTGCTGTCGTTTATTTCATTCTTTCTTATAATTCAGCTGTTATACTACGGATCTACATCAGGTATGCTAGTCTTTTACAAATTGTGCCTAGACATCGTAGATATATAACTCAATCATAATTAAAACCGTCCAAAGACACACAAATGTACGTACGTATATAAGCAGACAAAGAAAAATATAAAAAATAATAGTTTCAGTATATTATGTTTATACATTGACATCGTTAAAGTTTTCATTGTTCAAATAGATTTCTTTTATTATTGTTATTATAATATTATATTGAAACGTATACTTTTTATCTTAATAATAAACCACTAGAATTTTAAAATTATTATTTTTTATAGCTTCACGCTTTATCTCGCACATGGCAGGGTAGGCAGAGGGAACTGCAGGAACCATATGAACCTAGTGTTAACACTCCGTTGCTTAGTCCCTGCTTTCTCCGTCCCCGCTTTTCGCCATTAAAATTAATGTTTTTAATAATATTGTAATGGATTTTGTAAACAAACAATAAAGAGAATTGTTTTATTTAATTTAAACCTACTCTTTACTACAAGTAGTAAAATAAAATATAGAATATAAAAAACTACGAGTCATATGTGACATATGCTACTAAGCCTTTACCATCGTAGTGTTGATGATCTACTGTACGCTACAAAATATGACTAGTAGGTCTCGTGAGATAACTACCTGCATTCCGCTAAGTTCACTCTTCTGTATAATATGAATATGTTGTAAAATAGCTTGCATTCATTATAAAGCCATAAGAGATTTTTTTTAGCTTCACGCTTCATCCCGCACATGGCAGGGTAGGCAGAGGGAACTGCAGGAACCGCGGAACCTAGTGTTAAGACACTCCGTTGCTTAGTTCCTGCTGTCTCCGTTTCCGCTTTCCGTGTTTTTGAAGGCGTTGCGTTTTGAGTGGCGGAATTCAACGCCGCGCTTTGTCTAGTTTTCAAAGCAAAGAAAATGGCAATAGAAAAATCGATCTTCCCGAGTGGGAATCCAACCTACAAACCGTCGCGTTTACAGGTAGATGCTAGTGGCCTCTGCGCCACGACGGTCCTCATTTATTACTATAAATTATTATTTGGTTTATTAAATTTTTAATCGCAACAAGATTTAGGCTTATCTATTTGATAAAATGCTTATATGAGGCTACTGTTTTTTTAATGTTCTTTTATTTTATTATTTGGCACTTTATAGTTGTATATAGTACATAAAAACTTGTAGCCTTCTTTACCTCGTATGTGTGAAATGACTATGAAACGTAGTCTCTCTTACAGCAAATATTTAAGGAATTCTAGCTTTAGTGCTTATACTGAAGTTGTAATTATTTAGCCAGTACTTAGTAGTAGTTTCAACTGTCCGCTTTCTGCAAGTTTCTCTTACTGAGAACATATATATATGTATGTTATATATATCACATATATAAATTTTCTGTATTATAAAGTTTCATAGCAAAATATTTGTGTGACCCTTGATAATTGGCGAATGTGGCGAATAAATAAACAAAATGCTAACCGATAACGTTAGGTGAAATATTCAATAAATTTTGCATTAAGAACCGTAAACACTTGTTATGTAATAGGTAGTGTCCTCAGGTAGAATGTTATCATGTTGCAGAATTTCATGTTTAATCATAAAACGGATTGTCTTGACACTACGTACTACTAAGAGTGTTTATATTTGCTTGTTTCGTTTCCAAATCTTAAAAACTTGTTTTATTTTTTTTTAATAAAATTAATAAGTAATTAGGACAGACGTGATGCTAATTATCAAGGAAAATTTATTTATTGTTCATTAAAAATTAAGGAAAAAGTTATAAAAAAATAAATGTCTATCACAATACATATTTATTAATAATTAATATATACTGGTCTCTTTTGGTTTTAGTTATTTATAGCCCATAGTTTGTAAGTAAAGTAAATACATACATACATAAATATATTCATGATCTCGCTATCTCTATATCAGCAAACACCTTATCGTACTCTGACTCTACACGTCTATCTGATTCTGAAATAACGGTCATGTTACAAAATATGTAAATGTTTTTTTTTTATTCGTAAACATATCTGTTTAAGTGTATTACGGTACAAGTAGTAACAACAGAGTGCTTTGAAAACTGAAAAATTTGTGAAGAAATAGAAAACTAATGTAGGCTTTCTGTGTTGAGAGACATTGATAATTTAAAAAATAATTTCAGTAATATATTATTACTCTTAAATACTATTTATATTATCAGTTTGCAAACAATTATAGCCTAAACCTATGTACGCTGGACCCTAACAATGGTCCACAGTTGAAGCGCCGAACACGGTTCGTTATCGACGAGAATGGATAATCCAAGAGGTCGCTATATGGCCGGCGCCGGCGGTGACCCCGTGATCGGCACCAAATGCCATTCGCAATAGTCACGATCACGATTATACTATGTACTACTTCTACTACGATACAGTCAATCCATTACTCCATTGCTGCCCCGGGGCCTGTTTAATTATCTACTGTCTCATATAGTTTTATATATATATATATATATATATATATATATATATATATATATATATATATATATATATATATATATATATATATATATATATATATATATATATATATATATATATATATATATTTATATATATATATATATATATATATATATATATATATATATATATATATATATATATATATATATATATATATATATATATATATATATATATATACAATAATATTTTATTTTTGTCTTGTTATCTGTGCACTTGTTTTTAAGAAATGACCATACACTTCCTAACAACGCCATAATTGTGTCTTAGACTGTTATTTTTGCAACTTTTATTAACGTATTATAAATAAATATAATTAATAAATTATATTGAACGATAGATTAAAATAATTTATTAAACCTCATTTTAACAAATAACAAAATTATGCCATTTGGGGACAGTACAATTTATCGAATAATATTTAAATATAATATATATATTTTTATATAGTTTTCTATTAATTATGTACACATAACGTGGTATATACTATTTTTTTCTCATCAGATGTCTTCTTTCTATTTCTCGATTGCCAACTTTGAACTTGCGAAATGCTCTGTGCTGCACTAAAGTCATTGTAACTCATACCGCCCTACATTTAGGATTTGCCTTGAAAATCTCACATTGTCTTAACAGCATCATCAATCTTATTTCAAAATTAACTCCAAATATTTATAAGACACACAACAATTCGGTCAACATTGACCAGTCCAGTTACTCATGTCTAAATCTGATGGAGTGAGATACGGTGTATGCATCAGTACAATCTATGCTCTTTGGTGTATCTTTATTACAAATCGATATATCGGTAGCCGTGGGCACTCGATTCGTTAGTTCGTGTAATAGATTTAGTTATCTTAAATAATTGTGTCGTTCTCTAAATTGAAAGCTCTGGTATTATACGCGCAAATTGTGTAATAATTTACTATTGTATTGATTTTTTTAGAACTGAAGTATATTTATATATTAAGTGTAAAGCTTTTATCTCAAATTTTATATTAAGGGAGCTTTATTTTATCTGTTTTAAGATAAAAGTTCTGCAAACAGTGTACCCTCCTTGGTTTGAGAGAGAAGATTGATTATTGTTTGAATAAGATTTTTTAACGCATATTGTGGTGGTGTTCGCTTTATGTGCGTTCCAAGTTAGGAACCTGAATTCGAGACATAGTGTTGAGTAAGGAGAGTGAAATGGAGCCAACGCCGCCTCGTCAAAGTGGAATTTTTTTTTTTAGCTTCACGCTTTATCCCGCAAATGGCAGGGTAGGCAGAGGGAACTGCAGGGACCGTGGGAACCTAGTGTTAAGACACTCCGTTACTTAGTCCCTGCTTTCTCCGTCCCTGCGTTCTCCGTCCCCTGGGACGGAGTGGAAAATTGAATAGTTAATTATAGAATTCCTTATACCGACTGAGGTTCCAAAGGTTCCAATAACCTTCAACCATCAGACGCGTTCACCACACTATAAGAACTATGTAAATAAAAGACATTTCATGTACATCGAAGGGTTGGAACCCATTAAATTAATGAAACTTACAGAAGTATCTGTCAATAACTTCGTTAATATATATGAATAAAATTAAATGAAAATAATAAACCGATGTACTAAATTTTTAAAACAGATGTATAAATATCATTTTTAGATTGTTATATTATAATACTATATTTTTGTCACTGAAAGCAAGTGTTGTACGTGTCCGTAAACGTAATCGCGTTGCGGGATTACGGGGCGATGTCACCAGAGCCCTTCCCACGGGAAAGTAGCTTGTTTGTTAAATTGGGCTCTCTCTAGCAATCTACTTGTCTCGGTTAGGCTTTTTTTCCATTTCTATACTATATTATTTTGAATATTTGAACGTTTAAACTAAGCTTTACAAAGATCTTCTAATAAAATAAATGTTGTGAAAATTAAATTTACTTTATAATTTTAGCTTCACGCTTATCCTGCTTATTGCGGGTAGGCAGAAAGAATAGCGGAAACCGTGGGAACCTAGTGTTAAGACTCTCCGTTCCTCGCTTTCCGCTTTTTCGAGGCATTGAGTTGAGTGTCGAAACTCAACGCCGCGCAGAGCAGACTTGTCAGAGCAAAGAAAATGGAAATGGTAAAATCCATCTACCCCGAGTGGGAATGGAACCCACAAACCGTCGCGTTTACAAGCAGACGCTGCGCCTCTCCGCTTTGTCAGTCTTCTATATCGGTACTTTACAATATGTATATCAAATTTAAATAATATTTTTACTCGATACAGTTGCGAATTTGGAAATTATGGTCATGATTAACTTGTAAAGTCCTTGTTACTAATTACTAAGCACACAACTCCAAACGTTACTTTCGTAATTTTCAAATGCAATTTCACTATAATTAAAAACATATTAGACATAAATAAACGTGCACATCCTAAAGCGCTAAGATAGAATCAATTACTTAACAGCCTAAGGAAATCAAAGCTTTTACTAGATACAGAGCTCAATTTACTTTTTATTACCGCTCGTACATACGTACATACATTCATACATACATATAGCCGATGAACGCAATATAGTAATAGACTATCATTAGAAGCAATTGCGTCTTCGCCAATACTACTGTAACGGGTAAATAAATTTGGCGAGCATCCTTGATATACATTACCGATTCTGTATCATTTGTTACATATACAGATATATGTACGTACATTGAAATGCGCTTGGGAATATATGTTTTATAATATGCATATAATATGTTATTTATTTCAAAATTTGTATTAAATGTTATTAAAATTATAATGTGTCGTTGTAACGCAGTCTTTAAATGTGCGCAGGTTGGGGGTTGGAACCCATTTGGATTATATTTAATTTATTTTAATTATTTTGCTCTGGTGAGTATAACGCGGCATTGAGTTCCGCCTCTTGACACTTAATGTCGCGATTAGTCGACGAAATCCCTTACATTTTCTGTGTCTATCTTGCTATATAAGATTAACTTATTTTAATCGTTATATTTGTTTATGTAAACTTTAAACTTTTCTAGTATATTTACCCATGTTTTTAATTAATTAGCAGTTTTAAAGATATTTTATATTTTCGAATAAATATATTTATATTTCAAAATCGTAAAACGTTCACATAATCTTTATAAGATCTAATTCCGAGCTAAGAACACCTATTACACTAAGGATATCATAAATTTACCATGAAATGAGACGATAGTTTTATAAGCAATCGTATAACAATAACTATTAGACTGTATTTACATCCAGTATGGGAGTCGTTACATGGTTTTATGGCATCCGGTAATCCGGTAAGTGGCGATGTGAAATATATAATGTACGGCCTGTAGCCTGCAATTTAATTTGCGTGGAATATATAATAAAATATAAATTCCCGTTATATCCCGTTCCCTATCCTGTTCCTGTTGGAAGTTCGGGAAATCCTCTCTTCGTTTCTCGCTAACGCTATTTAAGGTTTCAAATCTGCGTAATTTTTGCTGTACGTTTTCTTTTACATAATAAGTAAGAGTTATGTCTTCACGCGTTATCCCGCATGGCAGGCTAGCCAGAGGGAACTGCAGGCACCATACGAACCTAGTGTTAAGACACTCCATTGCTTAGTTCCAGCTTTCTCCGTGTTGGTGAACGTTATTAGTGAATTTTATTTATTTTCCTATTTTTGACAGTTTAAAAACTTATTACAATTTATTTTAGCTAAGATCTGACATAGATCCAGGTTACGAAATCATTTTGTAATAATTAAAATAAACGAATGTAAATTAAGAGAACCTTATGAAAAAGTAATTCCTAAGAACGCGACGACGTCATATTAATTGTTATGTTTAAATGTATTTTTTATTTGTGTGTAATACAGTATATTTACATTTAACAATTACCTTATTCGTACATAAACCTGAGTACAAAATAACAAGCTTTATACAGGATACAAGACGAGCTTACACAGCGAAGCCAAAAGAAGGAAAAAACGATCAAACGTCAAACAGCGAGGGAGTCGTAAAAGAATCTTTTTAATGGCTTCTTGATCAGCTCAGCGCCATAACGTTTATTGGATGATATATTATTGTTTAATGTGTTTTGGTGTTTTCTTCTGCCACGGCTGCACACTTCAGTGTGACGTGCTGATAGTGCAGTGCTGTTTTATTTCCGTATATAAAATTTTATGAGTTCGTGTGTCCATAAAAATTTGGTATTTAGCTTTTGCTTAAAATATCTACAATTTTGGTCGATGTCGAGTCTCATAGTTATAGTAATTGCATTGTTTGTTCAAAACTAGCAATTTAGTAGTATTTAGCAATTATATTTAAACGTATGTGGACGTAGAGTACAATTTATTTGGCGGAATGCCGATGTAGTGTTTACGTCCAGTCTCCAATCTTCATACAAACATTTGGCATTATGTTCCGAAGTGAATGAGTGCGCGTGCCGGGTCTCGTCCTCGCGTCCCGCGGCGGAGGCTGTATCTGTGTACGTCTATCTGGTGCCGAGATGAGGGGGGAGCGGGGTGGGGGGGAGCGGCCACGGGAGGGGGCCTGCCTCGCCACTTGCCAGTCATTCGCACCGCGAGCGTCCGCACCAACGCACGTGTCCTCCATCCTGTCTCCCGCGAGACATTGTTACGGTGTAAAAATAAAGCCGCCGACAGACGGAGTCTCGAGTTAAATTTAAATGATACGGGTTTCGCGCCCGGCTTCCGAACGATCGCCATGAGATTAAGTACGTGATAGTTTAATATTTGTAACAAGTAATGTTAGTTAGCATAAGCCTAAGTTTAAGTTGTAAGTGTTAATTTGTGGTGGAAGTGTCTTCGAGTGTAGGTCTGTAGATCTAAGATCTTAATCTGTTCCCGATTTTGTTGTATGTGTTCGAGTCGTAAGTAGCGTTTCTCAAGGACCAAGTCGTGATAGGATTGTATAATTTATGTTAAATCAGGTTTACTTTGTTTGCTCATTCAGTGATTAATTGTAACTCGCTTGTATAATTTGTTGAGACTTTTTTATCGTTTTACGTACATACATACACTTACATACATTTTGTATGAACGTTGTTACTTTCCATAGTTTCCTAGGTATCTATTTAATGTAAGATTTTTAGATCTTAAAATTACAACGAAGTTTATCGAACCCGCCCGCGAGATTTACAATACTTTGATATCATTAGTTGATGATTACATACACATTGGATGATTACATACAACATCTCTGTGCCACTCGATGTCTTGATCAACATATTCATATATATTTACATGCATTTCATATTATCTGCGAACATATATAATATACAATTACATATAAGCGATACAAAAAGGTTAATTGGTATTAATTCAACAAAAACAAACGATAATTCGCCACATTACCAACATCCACTAAAAACATCGTAAAAGTTCAATGTATAAAAGTGTATAAAACAACCTTTCTTTTCCATCTCGTTGTGTTCAGGGCGAGATCTACCTGCCCCCTATTGTTGTTAGGACCCTTTATAACTTAGCTAACCTTATATGGGTCGTACCTGTCGACCGAACGCGCTAAAAAACTTCTATTCTATTCATATATTCTAAGCCTGCAGCTTCGACGACTGCGACGTAAAAAATTAATTAAAGAAACAATCGTTAAATATATTATAAATGTTCGTCATTTGTTAGGATATCATGTATTGCTTATATTTTAGCCATGAATTTATTTTTGTATATTATAATGTCATTAGTAGTTTTTACATATATATCTATATATTTTCGCATTTCATTACATATATATTTGTAAAGGACTAAACAAATGAAAACTATTGTACGTCACATGTCTAGTCTAATCAAGTAAAAGTATATCGTTTCTCCACACGATTATACGTAATTTGATTATGTACTATGACAGACAGCATGTCACAATATTTCCATACATCTCAGAGATCGTTTCGATTTTGTATGTCTACGGTCTGATATCGTACACAATTATCACGCGACAGGAAATTACATTGCTTTGGAGTTATTGATAACATTTATAGAGGACATGGTGTTTTGATACAGATGATTTTAAGTTATTCCCCTTATCGAAATAATTTAATTTAACCCATTTGGTGAGGCAATGCGCTGAATGGAGAGTCTGGACATTAAGTTCTCTCCGCCCAGAGTCAGCTATATGCTGAGATTCGCGTTTAGCTAATAAATAAAATATGGTTTATCGGATGGTATATTTACGTAAACAAGTAAGACGTAGGTCGCTCGATCTGTCCCGCACAGGATGTCCGACATCCTACATCCTATCTTAGATTTATAAGCATGAAATACACTGACAAGTTTACATTTCCAAATATAGCTCTCGCGTTTTATATTTACATTGGATCTGTATTTCGAAGTTTATATGTTCAAGTGTAAGACATTTTTACATTATTATTTTTTTCCTTGCCCATTAATAATGAATACTTTTTTAATGTTTGATATTGTTTAGTCGAAAATGGAAAAGAAACATACGTTAGGCTAAAATAATAGAAATTACACCTGCATACATTTCTTCCATCCGTAATTTTAAAAATACAAACGTGATAATAATTCCATTCCACAAAAACGAAGCTGTTAATGCTAATGCAGACCATCTACGTCTCAACTAGATACTTCGTTATTTTACTAAAATGGAAAAGCATGTTGTAAAAAGAGTAAAAACATGCGTCGTAGGCTAATCGTTGAATTTGTTATAATAACTTGTTCAACAGCGACACGTGAACTAATGTATTAACTGGCCATATCACAATGCATCCAGAAAAAATAATATTTGGTCTTAAAAGTAGATTATTAGCAGTAGATTTATTTTAGGAAAGTTTAACCTAAAGGGAGGTATTTTTTATTGATTTTCCAGAGGCTCTACTGATTATACTAGGTCCTTATATATTTGTACTATTTATGACTAAAAAGTATATTCGATTTTAAAAATCCCAGTTTGGTAATGTCTCAGATATGCTACAAAACGTATGCCCATGTTCCAATATTTACTGGCCAAAGTTAAGGCGGTGAACGATATAGTTGATTTAATTCAAAATGTACCGGCGCAGCATCTTAATATGCCTATCTTAAGATGTGATCGATTCAACAATCGGCCTACGACATATTAATTTTTTTGCTACTGGTACTCTTTTTTACTCTACATGAGTGTATATAACTGTTTGAAATATTTATATATAAATTTGACCTTTGTAAACCTTAAGACATAAATGGACTGTCTCAGTAAACAAGACGTTTACGAGATTCAAATCAGTTTAGGTTTATTTTAAAAATATGACTCAAATACTAAAATAAAAAATTACATAAAACTATGTACGCGTCGTACGTCGTAAATACCAATAAAATTTTAATAGTATAATAATAGTTTTATGTATTTATTAATTTTTATTTTCGACTCGAGTGTGTCTAATTATTTTCAGGAACTCTAGCATGACACGAATTGAATGAAAAATCTGTTTCACTTAAAATGTCTAACTAAAATGTAAAGTTCTGTTACAAACAATAGTCATATCTGATAACTAAACGTAATTATTGATCGATTTGTTGTCCTTGAATATTTACATAATTATTACGTGTGCATTTAATAATGATGATTTAATTGATTTCTTAATTCTTAATGAATAATTCGCTTTACTTATCGCTTTCCCATCGCAAGTGGCGTGATAGATGCATACAAGATTAATATATAGTATATTATATATTTATAAACATAATACTTTGTGACATACTGATTATACATTGGTATACATGTGTTTTATTTGTAATTATTTATATATGTTCGAAGGCATATAATATAGCAAATTTTTCCAAATATTACGTTTGTTATAAGACTTTTAAAATAATAGAAATTGATAAAAAAATAATAGAAAAGTTGTATTTTGGTGTAGTAGTGGAGTTGTGTAAATAATAGATAAGGGTCTCATCGAGGGGAATGGTAATAACACTTATGCTTGGTAGATTGATCTATTAGACTGCACCTTTCGTAATGTCCTCAATGCATTGGATAATTATTTTAATTAAATTCTTTTCTTTGAGCCTCATCCTATATCTAAAGAGGGTAGAGTTGGCAGAGAGAGGGAGAGAGAGATCACGGTATCGATATTATTTTATTGAATAATTTGTAACTATATTTTGAGCTCCAAAATATACTCAAGATAAAATGATAGAATTCAAAATTGCAAGATACGAAAATGTATGTGTTTAAAATTAAATTTTTTGTATATATAATATTTTTTGTTCTACTATGCAATATAATGAACTAGTAGTTTAAATTATTAAAGTTATAAAATGTATTCCACAAGTATGTGGATGTGGGTTCGAATTTTTTGTTGCGTAAACGTTTTCATATGCAATTCAATATTCAATGATGTATATACATACCATCAGTTAACCATATATGTATGTATGTATGTATGTATGTATATACGTAATATTCCTAGGACGGTAATAGGAAAGAACATTATAAATACAATTATTTTTTGTTTTTTGTTTGGTGGTTAACTTGTAAACGGCTCTTTTATAGGAATGCAAAGGGAAATTAATTACATTTAATTGTCGGGCGCTGTCTCCGCCTCTCAGTTCATTCAAGGTCTTCAGTAATACTTGTTATTACTAGAGATTTTTCTTAGTTTCACGACACTACCAAACAGATATTACAAATGTATATATGTAAATATATATGAGTTGTCATCAAATTATTGAATTCTTTAACTATTATATCGATTACCGATTACTTAATATTTAAAAGGAAACTGTATATGTGCATTTAGTTAGAATTACTAAAGTTTTTAGTTTATATCTAATCAGCTCCTCGAGTATGAGTAGTACTAATGTGTCACCATCCAGGTGATGTCCGGCTTTAGTAATAATTATTATTCATATTGTCCTCAACTGACATGCACGTATTTTCATATTAACTGAATCATTAAGGACATTGTGGCACAGTCGCAATTCGATTCCAAAATAAATTAATATGTCTATCATATAAGTATGTTTAGATGCCTTGATACATGGCTTTGAATTTCGTCGTGAAAAAATTAATTAATTAGCGATATCCTTCCCAGAAGTCTTATACAATTACTTCAATGTTCACCCGAAATAGATCGGTTACATGTAATTGGTTATATTATAAAATATTGTTCATACATTTTCTCGTATGTAGAGGAAGTAAGTCTAGGTAATCGTTTCCAAGGTATTAGCTATAGGAAAAATTGTTTGCTTGCGGATAGAATAAAAGAGTGGTAATTAATTTTAATTATCTAATAAGTATAAGATACGTTTCGGTAAGAAAGTGTCGTAAAGTTTGTTATTAAAACATTTAAACCTGTTTCACTTGCGGTTCTTGCTTGTCATTACTTCGTTTCGAGAAAAGTCGATTCGGGCACGTGTTTGCTTTCCATACATTATCAACATATTTTACTGTACAACAGACAAAAACTACATACACTCTCTGATCGCTTAAAAATTACATTATCAACGTAAAATATTTACTGAGGACATTCGACGCAACGATGTTTAACCTGTTAGGTCACATGTTTATAACTTTATTTATTGAGAATATCTGCCGCCTCGTTGGGCAGTTTCACGTAAATACGTATAATTTACAAGTGAAGTCAGTACTGTGTATGCATTTCCGCATCTGTGGCAGATGTCCAACTTTGCGTAGGTCAAGTTAGCACACATTGTCTCTTATTATTGTTTATATCTCTTAGAATTGCAGGTCTCTCTTAAGAATGTCGTAGTGCCAGCAACAATTAGCATTCTTTTGACTTCCGTAAAACTAACATAATTTAGATAGCCAATAAATATTTTACATATGTATTTAATGATTAATTTAAGTAAAATTAATTAACGAACTTTTATTTCCAGGCCGGGGCATATTATGCGAGTGCGCGGGCGCGAGCGCGTGTCCCGACGGCGCCGCCAACGGCACCTGCACGACACAGCCCGGCGGCTACTGCTTCGTGGCCGTCGAGAAGGTCTTGGACGAGAACGAGCTGGTCGTCTTGGAGAGGACCGCTGGATGTTTACCCCCGGATGAGTCGGGGTTCATGCAGGTGGGTTATAGTCTACGTGGTCGTCTATTATTTAGTATATTTGTATCAGCAAGGTATATATTACATGAATATTCTATATATTCATGTAATATATATATATATATATATATATATATATATATATATATATATATATATATATATATATATATATATATATATATATATATATATATATATATATATATATATATATATATATATATATATATATATATATATATATATATATATATATATATATATAGCTAGCTAGGTTAGCTTAGTAGAACCCTTTAAACCTCTTTCACAGTTTTTATTGTCTTTAACCTCTTCACATATGATTCTCCCTCCTTCATACACACCTTCACATTTGCCACACTTTCAAGGGTAGTCAACCGAAGTCCCTTCTCTTACCTCTATTAACATTTAATCTTGAATGAGGCGTCTTTAAATCATGAATGAAGTTTCGTTTCTCCCTTTATTAATGTAATATTTGTTTATAAAATACGCGATAACACGATGACACCTGCACAATGTAAATAGTGCCACCTGATTTTAATATTGAGCAACCGAATGTATGTAGTACAATTGATATGACGACAAATATGTTAACATTAAGATAAGCGCGCTTAAACAAATTCATCTAAACATACAACTCGACTAACCTGGTGCTAACCTGGTTTACTATCATTAGCGTTGTTTATTTACACTGTCTAAGTGTCGTCAAGATAATGTGTATATGATGTACCTACATAGAACGACTTACTTACTAAACATTTCTATTGTTTCTCTTATTTCCAGTGTAAAAGTTCACAAGTTCCCCACCAACACCCAAAAGTAATAGAATGCTGCGAAAAAGATCTCTGCAATCGGAGGCTTCACCCACAGCTGCCGGAGCCCCCGCCCGACGTGACGGAGGCGCCGGGCCTGCGCCCCACCACGCCCGCCAGCCAGACCATACTCATGGCCGCCGCGCTTTGCGTCGCGCTCGTTGCCTTCCTCGCCGCCTTCTGGCTGCTATTCAGGAGACGCAGGCGAGGGTGCAAGAGGCCCCCCTCGCCCCCCGCGCCTTCGCATCACGTTGAAATATCTTCGGGCTCCGGGTCCGGCTTGCCCCTTCTCGTGCAAAGGACTGTTGCGAAACAAATACAAATGGTCGAGTCTATAGGCAAGGGGCGCTACGGCGAGGTGTGGCTCGCGAGGTGGCGGGGGGAGAAGGTGGCCGTCAAGGTGTTCTTCACCACCGAGGAGGCGTCCTGGTTCCGGGAGACGGAGATCTACCAGACCGTGCTGATGCGGCACGAGAACATCCTCGGGTTCATCGCGGCCGACATCAAGGGGACGGGCTCGTGGACTCAGATGCTCCTAATAACGGACTACCACGAGAACGGCTCGCTGTACGACTACCTGCAGACGGCCGCGCTCGACCCGCCCGCGCTGCTCACGATGGCGTACTCCATCGTGAGCGGCCTCGCGCACCTGCACATGGACATCTTCGGCACCAAGGGCAAGCCGGCCATCGCGCACCGCGACATCAAGAGCAAGAACATCCTCGTGAAGCGCAACGGGCAGTGCGCCATCGCGGACTTCGGGCTCGCCGTGCGCTACGTGGCCGAGCGCGACGAGGTGGACATCGCGCCCAACGCGCGCGTCGGCACGCGCCGCTACATGGCGCCCGAGGTGCTCGACGAGCGCCTCGACGTCGCCGACTTCGAGGCCTTTAAGACGGCCGACGTGTACGCGCTCGGGCTCGTGCTGTGGGAGCTGTGCCGGCGCTGCGCGGGCGAGCCCTACGCGCTGCCCTACCACGACCGCGTGCCGCCGGACCCGACCTTCGAGGACATGCGCGCGGTGGTGGTGGGCGAGCGCGCGCGGCCGCCGCTGCCTGCGCGCTGGCGGGCGGCGGGCGGCGCGCTGGCGGCCGTGGCGGCGCTGCTGCCCGAGTGCTGGCACCACAGCCCGCCCGTGCGGCTCACGGCGCTGCGCGTCAAGAAGACGCTGGCGCGCTGCCGCGCCGACGCCGCCGCCGCCGGCAAGCGAGTCTGACCGACCCCGCCCCAGTGAGTCGCTGCGCAACTCCGGAATCTCCGTTTTTGGTTAGGTTTACTTGGAAATTCTCTGTTCCTTTTTCGTCCCTTTTTGTAATGTCTTCGCGTATCGCCGCTCGGGATGAGCGGTTTCGTGGTAGAGAAAATTGTCTTCCGTTCGTCCGACGGGACTCGCTCGACGGCAGCTCCGGGGAGAACTAATACTCAGATTGTGAAATCTGCTCGTTACGCGCGCTATTGACCGTTGTGATATGTCGACAATAAGAGAAAATGGCCTTTTTTATCGTAGAAAAGAGGGAGCTCGGAATCTACGTCGCGTACTGTTCGTTTGTACTTAAACGTTGAAAAGACTAAATTGTGGAAGTATTAGAGATACAGTTCATTGCAGTGTCTTATGAGATGCCTTCGAGTAGTATTAACGTGTCTTGTGTTGCCACGCTTACCATCAAACTTGGACTGGACCGTACGTTTAGATATTGTAAAGAATATGTGATTAAATCACCACTATACTAGATGGCCCTTTGAGCCGTATATTTAAATTTGCTCTGTTATTCATTTTTCTAAGAAAAATAATACAAAAACGTAGTGACCGGTCACTATTTTCGTTATTTTCTTTGCGTCCAAGTTAGATGTGAGGCGTTTGCAAGCATTTAGTGCGCGCGCGCGCCTGTACAGTGTTGTGTATATATAGTGTATAGCGATAGAGTAGCACCTAATGTTGGTTTAAGTTACAAATACATTATTAATGGACAAAGTATATGATTTATTTTATTATTATATCCTCTCTATAATACTAATACTAAACACGAATAGTAACTTTTTTTAATTTCATAATTTTATCAGTTTTTAATATTGCCAAATATTGAAGTGAACGTCAATATAGACGATGGGGTTCTGGTAATTGTCACAAACTATAAGCAAAGAACGCCATAATTAGAGAACTTAACGAAAATATTTTGTGTATGAATCTTCATATTTTCTTAAGAGCTTTATCAAAATATCAAGACAAAATAGGAAAATTTAATAATTAGCGATTAAGTTTCATATGATTGGTTAATATAAATTCACCTGCTGTCTACCATTAACAGACTGCCTGATTGGCTCCCTTTGCAAGTAACAACGGTCTATCCGTTTAATTTATTAACACAATTAATTTTATATCATAAAAACAAAATACTAATAAGAATAATTAAAAAAAGGTAAAGATCAAACGTCTAAAAAGAGCAAGTGCCTTATTACAATAAAAAAACACCATTCACAATTAATTCTCTTTAATTAAAATATTTATTCACTTATATAATACAGAATTATTAATGTTCAAAAATGACACTTTATAATAGCAAATCTTGAATTTTTATAATCTGTAAATATTGAAACGCCTAATTCATTATTGAGGCAACATGAAGTTTATCTGTGGTCTAGTAAAAAGGCGGCAAAATTAAAAATAGTATGTCAACTATACATTGAAATAGATTGACCGATTAATAATAAAAAATGAAGATATCTTTTATTTAACACATTAGTATTAAAAATAATTACAATTTTGAGTCAGTCACACATATAGATTGTGAATTATGAATATGTTCAATTGACAAATTGTTAAAGAGAGTAATTCTAGTTCCAGTTGTGCTGAAAGTGTATAAGAAAGAGTATATAAATTAACGTGTAACGGTCTTAAGGGACGGAAGTTTGTCAATTTGGAGTTATTAAACAAATAAACAACGCTTTTGAATGCCGACATCCAAGACGACTTGCTGCTGTTTTACTTACTTGGTAAGATTTCAGCAATTGAATATAGTAGATCGCCACTCAACACGCAATGCCTCGAAAAAAGGAAAGCGGGACGGAGAAAGCAAGGGACTAAGCAACGGAGTGTCTTGAGAGGTTTCAATAGTTCCTGCAGTTCCCTCTGCCTACCCTGCTAGGTGCGGGATAAAGCGTGAAGCTAAAAAAAAATAGATATTTTGGCCTTATTCGAGTAAGTCAAGAGGATAACAAAATTGTTATTTGTTAATAAGGAACCGAAGACAGCAAACTTACACGTTAAAGGTAACATGATCAATGAACGAATTAGAAGGGAGGCTTGTGCGATTAGGAAGAAAATGTTTGTTGTATAAGTAATGGTGTGAAAATTTTGAATTTCTTGAAGAACTCATCGCTCAGTGGTGAGAGCGCTTGCACGGTTTGCAAGAGGGCGCGGGTTCAAGTCCCGCTGCGTTCAAATTTTTATATGTTTTCTTTAAGTATTGTTCTATCCTCAGTGTGAATTAACACTTTAAAAATTATAAAAATAACTTTGAAGATTCCAACGCTTTGGTGCATGAAAGAAATATTGTTAAAGGCGTTTCAGCGTTCATTGCACTTCGATGTTATGCGTGGTACGCTCAATACTACAAGCAAGAAATATAAAAGCTTGCAATTCTGAAACACGAGGACTTTATTACGGAGTTTTAAGAGATTTTTTTAGTGACTGAATCATGCTTCAGAGGTGTTCTGCATGGTGCTGAGGACACCATAAATGGTACGTTATGTATATGATATATATTAATTGATAAGTAACGAAGTAAATTTCGTTAAGGGGTTATATACAGTGAGGATTTTCAAAAAATCGTTTTTATTACTTCATATACAATGTATATTTAAGAAAACTTCTGGTGAATATTTTCAAAGTTACACTTAAATTTCAAAAGGCGTTTCGGAGCGATTGGAAGTATAGGCCGGAGGGATCTTCACAAAAAAATATTTTGATTATGCCCTCGATTAATTACCAAATTTAATGTAAAGCATAGGTTGGTTATTGTCTTTTTTTGCAACTGAAAGGTAAATTTCAATTTTCCTCTTCCCAAATTGGAAAATAATTAACGCGTTTTTCTCACTTTTTGGTGTTTATAATTGTTGTCACCGCAACATTACTCTAATACGGCTAAACCTATTGATCTCAAAGTTTTACACAAGCTTCTTAAATATATTTTTTAGTAAATGATCGATCTGTTTGGTTTTTTATTTTCGGAGGATCAGAATCCAGTTCAGAGATATAATGGTCACCGCAAAACGTCTTTTTTGACAGGCGCTCCCGGAGATCAGCTGTAGCTCCTGTCCAAATAAATATTTTTACTAATACTAAGTCTGAAAATATTATTAAAAGATACCAAATAATACGTTATACGTAATACGTTAATATACTAATTTCGATCTTAAGATCGAAATCAGTCTATTTTTTGTATAATAAAAGCAGTTAGCCTCGTAATCGCATTATCAGTCTTCATTACATCTCATGAAACAATTTCTTTATTGCACTATAAGCAAACAAAAACAAATTCTCTGTCTTCTAAAAAAGTTGTATCAGTTTTTACTTAGGTTTTCAATGTTATATAATCATCTACACAAATAAAAATAATAATCAAACCAATACTCTATTCTCTTCTGTCAATCTCAATCTGAATCTGTATTGTATATTAGAAAGAGAACATTTCAAAATTATAAGCGATGAGGCTGATCTAACTGACTTAAAAGCCAAAAAATGGCTAGATTGTCCAATGGTTACTTATGTGACATTATCAACATTGTACACAATGAACATGGTTGTTTTTGTATCTTTCGAATTTATCACTTTTTATTTATCATATAATTTTTTCGTGATGTACTGTAATTTTTACTGTACTAAATATAATTTTATACTACTTAAATTACACAACACAAAATACAATTTCATCATACACATTCACAATGTAAGGATCAATAATTTTAATGAAGTAGTTTCTATTATAGTTGTAGATAAATATTATCACGCAGGTTCTTATAATTTAAAGTTTCAAAATATAATAAATGAAATTTTATGGTCACATGTTGATAACAATAAAGGTTATGATAGATAAATCAACTATTGAAAACATTGAAAATCTTTTAGTATCAGACTCTCGTTTTTGTACTCCCGAGCAATCTAACGAATACTTTAAATTTGACTCTGGGCTGAAAGTCTTACATGCTAACATACGAAGCCTGTGTTGCAATTTTGATTCCCTTTTGATTTTATTACAAAGATTTAGTTACAAAATTGATGTTCTCGTTTTGTCTGAATGTTGGTTGAGCAAAGTTGTAGTAATACCTAACATTCCTAATTATAATTCGTTTAAATCAAGCCATTGTAACCAAAATGATGGAATTGTAGTATATATTAGAGATCACTTAATTTATGACGTGATAGAACCTGATTTCAATGAGGGCAACTGTTTATTGATCAAATTCTCCAAGAATATTGCCCTCATTGCTCTATATAGATCACCATCGTACATAAATATCACATCTTTTGTGAATAGCTTGGATAATACTTTAAACTCAGTAGCTAACTTTAGAACAAAAATCATTATAGGGGATCTAAACATTAACATTGGTCACATGTCAAAGGATACACGAGCAGATGAGTACTTGAATCTTTGTGCTATGCACGGTCTGATGCCAGGACATCTATTTCCTACCAGAAACGATAATTGCCTTGATCATATAATGCTTAAATCTGACAAATCCGCACATTCTTTCGTCTTGGATACCCTTTTTACTGATCACTATCCCATATTAATTTGTTGCGATCTTCACGTTAGGCGAATAGCAGCCACTCAATCATATTCTTATATTGATAAAGCTGCCATTGTTACAGCCCTTAAAAAGATTGATTTTACAAATATAATAACATCAAATGACCCTGAAGACTCAGCAAACAAATTAGTTTCAATCTTATCCTCAACTATAAATCAGCATACTCATAAAATATCAGTTTCTAGCAAAAAACGAATATTAAAACCGTGGATTACACCTGGACTCCTACGCTGCATTAGAAACCGCGATAAGCTCTATAGAAATTCCAAAAAACATCCAAATAACCTAGTTTTAATAACTACTTACCATCGCTACAGGAATTTTTGTAATAATTTACTGAAGAAAATAAAAACAAATTATGAAAGAAATGAATTTTTAAAGGCTAAGAAAGATGGGAAACAGACGTGGAATCTCGTTAAAAAATTCGGCAATATACCTGAAAAAAAAACAAACATATCGAGTATTTTGCTAAAAACAGCTAGTGACCCAATATTAGCGGTTAATAGCATTAATAATTTTTTTGCCAATATAGGTAAGGACATTGCCTCTACGGTAACTCAACCAAATGTTAAGTTTAAGGAATATATGATACGAGACTCCCATTTCAACTTAACTTCGATGGCAATTAATAGCACTGATGAGTCAGAAATCAAGTCAGTTATCTGTCAACTTAAAAACAACAGCGCTGTTGGTTGGGATGGTGTTTCATCCTCTATCTTAAAAGCAGCCGCAGACGTCTTGACCCCTGTAATAACTAAGCTATTTAATATCTGCTTATCAAAGGGTGTGTTCCCAAGGGTGTTCAAAAGGGCTATTATTCATCCAATTTACAAAAATGGTTGTAAGGAATCAATTAACAATTACAGACCTATATCAGTGCTGAGTTCCTTGTCCAAGGTTTTTGAAAAAGTTATTAATAAGCGGCTTGTTTCTTACTTGGAGAAATACAAACTAATAGAAAGTAATCAATATGGTTTTCAGGCCAACAGATCTACAGAAGATGCGGTTATGAATGTATTAAATACCACAATACAACATATGGATAAAAAAACTAAAACTATTGGAATTTTTTTCGACTTATCAAAAGCTTTTGACACCGTTTCAGTTCCTCTCCTACTTTCTAAATTAGAAAAAATTGGCATCCGAGGTATGGCTTATGACCTCTTTCATAGCTACCTGAGCGATAGAACTCAAAATGTTGTCATAAATAATATTACAAGTACTGAGGAGAATATATCTTTCGGAGTTCCACAAGGTAGTGTTTTGGGACCTATTCTCTTCCTCATATATATAAATGACTTGTGTAGATTAAAAATCCCTAATTGCAAAATTATAGCTTACGCCGACGATACTGCTCTGATAATCTGCGGTCACACATGGGCAGACGCACGTAAGAATAGTGAAAAAGCATTATCCGTTATTATTAATTGGCTATCATGTAATTCTTTAACATTAAATGTTGAAAAAACTAAATACATCACCTTTAGTCATAAGTCCCAAGTACCTTGTGAGTCTTATTCAATTGCCGTACACAAATGTGACTTGGACCAGACTAACATTTGTGATTGCTGTCTAGTTGGTCGATCGCGTTCAGTAAAATATCTTGGTGTAACCTTGGATGAAAATCTCACGTGGACTGAACATATACATTTGATGGTATCCCGAATTAGGAAATTAGTATATATCTTTAAAAGACTTAGGTCAAGCGTAACTCAACCCACTTTAAAAATTGTATATTTTTCCCTTGTCCAATCTTTATTGAAATATTGCATACCAGCGTGGGGTGGAGCATCAAAATGTGCAATCCTCCGTTTGGAGAGAGCCCAAAGATGTATTTTAAAGGTGATGACTCATAAGTCTATCCGTTTTCCAAGTACAGATCTATACCAGGCTTGTAATGTACTAACTGTACGACAGTTGTTCATATTGTGTACAGTTATACGGAAGCATAGTAGTATTTCGTTCAACTACAATATCTTTGCATCTAAACGTAGATCTGATAAAGTTTGCCCTATTAAGCACCGACGTTTAGTGTCCTCAAATAGGCATTATCTATATTTAAGTTCTACTCTCTATAATATGGTTAACGAAAAACTATGTATTTATCCTCTTTCGCTCCAAAAGTGCAAGATTAAACTAAAAGATTGGCTCTTAACTTTAAATTATGACGAGACGGAAAACCTTCTACTAACTACAATATGATACAGAAATCCTTCTAAATTTCACGCTCATTTGCACACACACATACACACACACACACATACACGCACACTCATATACTACTCTTATTAATAGTTTGTTTTTTATTTTTTACTTTAGGATTGTTATAATACATACTACTTTTGATTTCATTATAAATAATTTTTGTTTATATGTTTACAACGGTTAGTACTTTGTTATTGTGAAAAAAAAACGCTTGTGAGGTGGGCGTTAATAGCTGTGCCACAGTTTAATACTAATACGGCTATTATCGTACTAATTTTTTCTTGTATATTTACTAAATGTTGTTAATAAATAAATAAATAAATATTTTAAATATTTAATAAAACAGTAAAAAAATCGTGTCTGTACATTTAATATTTTTACAAAGTAAAATACGTAGGGTTATTAAGAAATGAAAAAAGAGTAATAATTCGACAGTTTGTCTGTTTGCACACGCTAATCTCAGAAACCACTGGACGGATTTCGATAAAACTTTTTTGTATGTATGTACCTATTAGTCTTCGTTAACATATAGGCTATCTTTTTTTGAAAATTCGCTCTTTAAGGGGGTAAAGGGTTGGAGTGGTAAGTGTGTATGGAACTTTGTCAGTTTTTCAAACTGACAAACACTGTTACGTTGTTGCTGTTTACGTGAATACTAAGCTTTTCTATCCTTTGTTTTGTGACGGTTACCTATTTAAAGAATCATAACGAGAAGAATCTTCCCTCAGTTACATAAATATATAATTAAAATCTTATACTTTATTGATATTTCATAATATAATTTACTCAAAGAAACTATATAAAAATCATTTATTTAAGGTTAAAAACGACTTTAAAAGTTGTCACTATAATTCCTTTCTCATAATAATACGTTCCAAACCACAATATTAGTATTTAGTACCTAGCGTTATCAGGAC
The DNA here is from genome assembly GCA_037178615.1 of Dione vanillae. Classification (NCBI taxonomy): domain Eukaryota; kingdom Metazoa; phylum Arthropoda; class Insecta; order Lepidoptera; family Nymphalidae; genus Dione; species Dione vanillae. The sequence continues at coordinate 822,645 of JAZFAU010000187.1, read as the reverse complement.
TGTGTAGGTAAATGTTACGAATTACTGAGATACTTTAACTCGAACATACCACTAAATCTAGTAAACTATACATATAACAATTGTTTCTAACTATAAAGAATCAGACACTCCAAGTGCTATCTTGTAATATAAATTTAAATGATTCAAGATTCTGTAAAATTAGTATTTTTTGGCTTTCTTACTATATTTAACCCTTTAATATACGCATACAGTGTAAAAAGCATTTTTTAAACTGCCTATTGAGTTCCAAAATTCAACGACACGGTTACTTAGTTTCCAGAGCGAAGAAAATAATATTGAAATAAACCATACTTGCCAAATGGGAATTGAACGCACAAACCGTCACGTCTGGACAACAATGGTCCTCAAATTTTATGTTTTACACCGAAACAAGTGCAGAAATTACTGATATTTAAATGCGACAAAGGGACAACTTGTTGTGTTGACAAACACTATGGTTGAGCTTCTACGGTAACAATTGAAAGATGCGAACATACTTTATTCAAAATTCAGACTTGGAAAGAGCAGACAATAAACTCAACAGATGCTCTTTCAAGTAGCAAATATAATAATAACATGAAATTCAAATTCTTTTAATTTGGACACATTTTTATTTTAAACATTCCTCAATGTTCCAATAGGGCATTACACTTTTATTACTGTTACTTAAATACCTTATAATTGTTAATATAGATGACTATCTGAATCTGATCTATAATTAAATCTAAACTATTTCAAGAGGTACCTACAGCGCTAGTGACATAATTACCGATTAAATATGTTGGCAATATAACTAGAAAACATTAAAATATTAATTAAAAAAATACAGCCTACTCAACAAATTTTATAATTGCAGAATATTAGCATGAATTAGTTAATGACCTCCCTGTTGTATATAACAGTATACTATTTTTAGATGCAGACTAAAATAGAAACAATTCTTACAAACCAATGAAATAAAACAAATGTAAAATACTTAAAATGATATTTATTATAACCTATATACACTCGCACGCCACACGTCACGCACGACTCGACAGGACAGACATACAAAACACTAACTATTTGCAAATCAGTCGCAGTCACACAACATTGTCTTTAATCGGACCATCATTTGGACTGTCAAATTATGTTACTTTAGTATCACTAAATACTATATATTTCTTAATACGGTGCGTATCTTCTCGACGGCGAGGGACCGCGCATGCCGGGCCTGCAACCAAACATACAGTACATAAGTACGACTAAACCATATGTTATATATTAAAGATAAGTTAACAGTTTGTTTTTAATCTATATGTTTACATATATATGTGTGTGCATGAAAAATGCATCCTACGAATGTAAAGAATGGGAGAGCTAAATCAAGTTATAGGCAAACGGAGGTTTTTCAAAGAGCAAACTGATAGAAGTTAATGTCATATAAAGATAATAATTACTTCTCAATATGGTGAAAGCTATATATATATGGATTTGCAAGTATGCACACCACCTTATATACAAAAGTCAGACCCACTTTTAATAGATTGACAAGTGATAACCTGTCTCAGTATATGTATTTATTTGTATGTGTATGTGTGTGTGTATGTATATGTGCTTATGTATATATGTATATTTGCTTGTATGTATTTATGTTTTTATGTATGTTTGCGTATATTTTATGTCTATGTGCCTCTGTATATATAAGTTTGTTTAAAGATATTTACACATTATTTTTTAAGTTCGTAATTTGCACTATCCGTATCTGTTAAGATTACATTCCTCTCGTCAAAGGTTGTCTGTTAGAGATTGCTATAAGCAATAAGACCGCCTTTGCACGCTCTGTTTGTTTATATTTTTCTTTGTTCATTTTGTATCTTTGTGTGCAATAAAGTTTTTATCTATCTATCTGTCTCAGGTTTTATTTATTGTAGTTTTGTCTGTAGAGAAGTTTCTTCTTAGAGGACCGTCGTGGCGCAGAGGCGCAACGTCTGCCTGTAACGCGACGGTTACTGGGTTCGATCCCCAGTCGGAGAAGATGGATTTTTCTATTTTCATTTTCTTCGCTCTGGCATCTAAGGCAAAGCGCGGCGTTGAGTTCCGCCACTCAACACGCAATGCCTCGAAAACGGCGGCAAGTGGGGACGGAGTAAGCAGGGACTAAGCAACGGAGTGTCTTAGCACTAGGTTTCCACGGTCCCTGCAGTTCCCTCTGCCTACCCTGCCATGTGCGGGATAAAGCGTGAAGCTAATAAAAAAAAAAAAAAAAAAAAAAGAAGTTTCTTAAAGTATCACTAATACACACCTTCTGTCATCAAATGTGTCTCTGCTAAAGTCTTCATACATCCTGAAAACAGGAAAGGACTTGTTATAAACACTGTAATTTCAGATCAAAAAATTAAATATAGCATAAATGTATTCAATTAAATATAAATGAAGAAAATAAAATCTTTTCATGTCCAAAGAGAAAGCTTTTTAGCTTCTTGACAAACCATTTGTCTAATTTTCTATTGATAGTACAGAAAGATGAAGATTTAGCCGAGCTGATCTTACCCTCTAGACATCTGCGGTCCTCTTGGTGGGCTTCTCCTACTATACATAGCATCATATGACGACCTCATGGATCCCATGCTACTCCTCATCGGTGGCAAGTTAGGCATTGGTGGCATTGGTTCCCTACGTAGAGGGGGTGATACGAAATCCCCTCGTGCTCTTGAAGCTCCCATGTCCAGACCCCTGGAGGCTCCCACGGGGTAGCGACGCTCAAACAAGTCCCTGGGCGAGTCGAAGCGAGCTCTGTCATAGTAACCATCATATGGATCCTGTCATAAGAAAATAATATTAGAATTTGATATGTTTTGCAAAGTAAATGAAATAATACAATTATAATAATTTCCTAAGTGATTCGATCAAGAGCTCAGACACGGCATGATCGCGCCCGCGACGTCTAGGGTACGTCCGCGTATCGTGTCGGGGTAGAGACGCGAGGTGCGAGGTAGTGACGCGGCGTCACTAGTGGGTAATTGTACGGCTAAGTATAAGAGTGGACGCGTACCCCTCCAAATCCTCCCATCATGCGATCGCGCAGGAAGGGCGGCGGCGGCGGCGGGGGATAGGGGTCGCGGCCGAACGCGCGCTCGCGGAACCCGTTGCGGTCGGGGCCCAGTGCCTTGGGGCACTCCTTGGACCAGTGGCCGCCGCGGCCGCAGCGGTAACACTGCTCGGGGTCGCCCATGCCGGGGCGCTGGCGCACGCGGCTCGTGCTCAGCTGCACCTTCATCGGCTGCCCGTCCACCGTCATGCCGTTCAGCTCTTTGATGGCCTCGTTAACGTCGCCCGCCGCGTCCAGGTGCACGAAGCCGTAGTTACGCACGATATCGCACTCGACCACGGTGCCGAACTTCTGAAACAGCTCGCGGACTTCGGGCGCGCGCGTCTTGTCCGTGAGGTTACCGACGAATATTTTAGTGGTCGGCGTAGACGGCGCCTTCCGGCTCTTGGCCGCTTCTATTTTGATCGCCTGGCCGTGGACCAGCTCACCGTTCAGGTTCTGTATCGCTTCGCGGCCGACTATTTCGTTCTCCATGTGCACGAAACCGTAATTTCTGACGATATCGCATTCTACGACCGTACCGAACTTTTCGAACAGCGGCCTTAGATCGGCGTCCGTCGTTTTATCGGAAAGATTCCCGACGAAGATTTTGAAAGTACCGGCGCCCGGCATTTTAGTTTCTGAAACGCATACACAATTTCACGAAATGAGTCAGCAGCGTTCTTTGCAAGGATTTTAGTACCGGCGAGATTTTGCGTGAGTATACTATATATTTATACTTACCTATTTTGTACCGAAAAAAATCACTTTAATAAACACTAAATAACCTAAATTTATACTTTATTATCACAGAGAATCTTCTGCGCACAATGCCAGTATAACCAATTACAAAATGGCGTTCCACATTCTACGACTACAAGGCACCAAGCGGATAGCGACCGAGGACCGGTTCCGGACGCATGAGCGAACGATTGCTTGCGCACAGATAACATATTAATCTTTCCATAGACAATAGACGAGTTATTTTGATAAGCAATATTTATACACTGTATTCAACAGGAAATGTAATATTGATACATACATTTTAAGCGTTTTGCACAAATGTAATTAATATATTTATTATTTCATGTAAGTAAAAATTATTATTACATATAAAGTAGTTAAAATATGTAAATTTTAAAATTAAATAACTTTGACTGCCAGTATTCTGTAGTAATATATATTTTTGTTACGGTAACTATTATACTAGTGTTAGTCCACACATTTGTACAGAAGATAAATATATAAAATATAATATGTTTAATCTTTAAATGGTACAATTTATGAGTTTGCTGTTTTTTAGTATTAAAAATAATATTTATTATCAATAAAATGGCAAAAATTAAATTTAAGATTTAAATGAATTATCCATAACATATTTACTGTCATTAAAAGTAAAATTAAAAAAGATTAGTATCTTTTTGCATTTAATAAAATACAATACAACGCATAACGTGTTAACACGTTAAATTTAATTTAAGTATTTTAATAATAATATATCGTACAATATTACGGTGCTTACAGATAGAACTTAGCTGATAGCAACTCATAACCTTAATGTCAAAGATCGACAATCGACATTTGTCGACACAAAAAATATTAAACTGTTAGCTATCTCCTATTAAAATATATAATTTTTACTGCCTGTGATTCAGTGATATTATTGCTAATTATTGCTTATTTCGTGAAAGGTGCATTCACTTTGAATCGGTAAGTATCTTACATTGTTTTTGGTTATATTTATGTTAAATGCCGAAATGTATCAAATTTCTTAATTTCTTGCGTATTTATCTAACCACGACAATACACCACGTATGATTCGACTGGCCATGATATCTATGGATCATAAATTACGCGAATGCGTTACTAGAAACAATAACTTCTTATTAGAATTGTTTTATTTAACCATAATCGCTTAATCGATAGAGCTATCAATGATCTTATGTTGAAATATAACAAGATACAAGTATATAACATAACTATTCAACAAAATATTGCTTAATTACCGGACATATGTATGTATCAGACATACAATCTGCCTTAATGTACAATATATTAATCATATACATGAAGATGACATATATCCTACAATGATAAGTTCATTTTTGTTTATAACAGCTTACACCATAAATTTTTTAATAACTTCACATGCAATGATACCATGTGAATGTTATTTTATCAATATTATTAAACTGATATCAATACATTTCTATGTACGAAGATCTGGACATATGAAAATCAATTGTATGTTGAAAAGTTACCAATTTATTTCATTATAAATCATAAACTGTAAACAATATTCATGATTCATCATACTTTTGTGTAACTGTTACAATCTTTCCTGCATGAAATTGAAAGTTAAACTAAAGAGCTATTTATGGGTTTCAAGGATACACAATCTACCAAATGTGCAAGTAAAAATTTCCTTTGAGATAATTAGTTTAATTTTTTTATTACATTGTTATTATTGGTTAAATATTGGAGAATTATTATTTATTGTTCTTCTCCTTCTTCTCTTTATTTGTTATTTTGTTAATTACTTTTATGTAAACATATATGGAACTAAAATGTTGCCACATAATATTTCTTAATAATGTATATAATTTAAAATTTCTAATTTATGTTAATATCATAAACACTTATACTTTATCACATTCTAGATTTGCATGTATTAAGTGAACACTTAATGCTTGTTAATCAAGAGTTTATGTGTTTAAGTATATTACTATGATCGATCATGTTGTACTTTACCCCCATTCAGGGCAATTATTAAATCAATCATGAAAACAAAAACAAAAAACTTTAAACAGGCATAATATGATGCTGTCTTGTAATTACAGTAGAAACATATAAAGTTAATTAAGGTTTCTATTCTTACCATTCTTCATATTGTTTTAATGTAATGGCACATTTCATACAAAAACTTATATTTAAAAAAGACTTACAAAAGACTTGAGACTTATAATTTATACATTTACTTATATTTTAAGTTGTTAAGTGAAATAACTTTTTCTACTCCTGTAAGATAAAACAACATTAGGTTTTGCTACTCTATCTACAAGGCTTGCTTGCGTGTTGCTTGTACAGGTGGGCGCCAGGAGTGCACAGGTGCTTTCTTATTTTTATCCAGTTTTATAAAATTATGTATGAAGAACTGTTGTGGCGCAGAGGCGCAACGTGTGCCTGTAAAGCGACGGTTTCTGGGTTCGATCCCCAGTCGGAAAAGATGGATTTTTCTATTTCCATCATCTTCGCTCTGGTAAACTAGGAAAAGCACGGCGTTGGGCTCCGCCACTCTACACGCAATGCCTCGAAAGCGGAAAGCAGGAACGGAGAAAGCAGGGACAAAGCAATGGAGTGTCTTAACACTAGTTTCCCACGGTCCCTGCAGTTTCATCTGCCTACCGTGCCATATGCAGGATAAAACGTAAAGCTATAAAAAATGTGTCAAGAAACCCATATTTTGTGTGAAGTTCTAAAAAACAACAATAATTTATTTTTTTATTTTGAAGTGACTCTATCCTAGAATTTATATTTAGTGTCAGTGTAATCTGTAAGCCTTTGTCTGACTGACAATATAATCGATAAAAATTTATAAGTAAACTGAATATGAATTATTAGATATAATATGGTATACATCAAGGTTTACCTTGGGCCATGCCGTTAATTAATAATAAGTGGTCAGTCTGAGTTTGTAGTGGGGTTGCGTTGACACCGACGAAATCAATGTATGCGAATTGAAACTAGCAGTTTGCTTATGCTTACGTATATTTATGACCCTATGTATATATATGTAATGTATGTACGTTTGTATATATAATTAATATAGCTGACCTGACGTTACAACCCTTCGATTTGATGCTTTTGTTAGCTTTCCATCGCTGTTTAAAAGTGAAATAGTGATTTCAATAAAAAAAAAAAAACCGACCGTCGTCGTTGCTCAGAGGCGCAGCGTCAGCTTGTAAACAGCGGCGTTGAATTCCGCTACTCAACACCTATGCTCCGAAAAGGCAGAAAACGGAGAATAAAGTGTCTTAACACTAGGTTCTCAAGGTTCCTATGGGTTTGCCGACCTTGCTATTTGCGGGATAAAGCGTGAAGCAAAAATTTCAAATATTTCATTTGAAAATTATTCCATATAGCAGATTAGACAGACCCTTTACGCAATTCTCTGCTTTCAACCTTTAGAGACTGTGTGTTGAGTGGCGGAATTTAACGCCGCGCTATTTCTTGTTACCAGAGCGCGGGAAATGAAAATAATCCATTCTCCCCAAGTGGGAATCAAACCGCTGTCAAATCAATTCAAATTATGTTATGCTGTATCGCTACCATCGGTTTTATGTAAAACATTATTGTAAATGTAATTTGTTATTGCTTATAATAATTTTATTAAGGAAAAACGATCCTAAACCAATTGTACAGTATAGTTACATACATACATTAGCGGGGTAGTCAGGGAGTACATACATATCTTCACGCTCTATCCCTAGCGGGGTAGTCAGAGAGAACGGAGCGCCAAATGCTGCGGTCCCTGCATACCTCTGCCGCCTCGTCCACTGTCATTAACCTCTTCATACATGGTCTCCGGGGAGTCCTCATACTTTTCACGTGACCTTCCTCCAGTATCTTTACTTTATAGTTAATAAAGCATTTTTACACACTAATTGCTTTCTATTTATTTGGTATCTATTGTCAATTAATTTATTTTAAATGCTATAGTTGTGAACACCTCTAAAAATAAATTTAAATAAAAGGTTTTCTATTTTGTTATATATATTTCGATATATCATATTCCACATATTACTTGCTAGGCGTTGAGGATCTTGTGATAAGTGACTTCCCCTATTACCTTTTCATGTAATGGCGCTTTTTAAGCATATTGAAATAATATATTATTTCGTAGTTTAAAAGCCTATAGACTTACCTACCTTATACCTTAGCTTAGTAAGTTAGTTGTAGTTTTTTAACCTTTAAAAATAAAAAAAAAATAAACAAAAAAAAATTAAGTAGATATTAAAAAATAATTTAACAAAATCATTCTCCCAAATCAACATACTAAAAGCATATGCTATTTTTTTAAGTAAAAGTAAAGTACTTCAATGAACGCCGTGTTTTGTAAAGCGATCGCGACAATAGCGTAGGAGGCGAGCTGTGCGAGCGGGATCGACGGGCATGAGAGAGAGGGGTAGCCGGTTCGATACGCCTACGTCGAAGGGACCTCCCCCCTACCCCCTTACCCCCCATAACTCCCTACCCTCCCTAGTATTTATATAATTTAGTGTGTCCCGCAGATCGCAGATGTAATTGGCTGTACCACTTGACATTTTACATTTTACATGTACATGTATGTACATGTAAAAGTGGAATTAGGTATACAATATTTAGTTGTGGATTAAATTAGTTGTAGTTACGTGTTTCAATATAGTTTGTTTATTTTTGTTTATGAATTTAATTGATATTTTCTTTTGGATTTATTTTAACATTTGTCTTATAAATATATATGTCATATATTTCTTTTTATTTATTTATTATATATTTTTTATATATTATTATACCTTTAATATTTACATAATATGTAGTAACTTGAAGCGTTTTCTATATTAACCAGTATTGGGTACAATTGATTTAATATTGACTAAATTACGTACATAGATTATGGATATTTTTCTTACAGAGTACAGAAATAAATGATTTAAATAATAAACACGTTAAATCAACAACTCCTATATGATGTTTGATTTTAATTTTTTTTTATAAAGTTATGAAAAATAAACGTTGTAAAGGACTTTACTTACCTGTATAATATGAAATATTTAGATTAATTGATAGCTTAGAACTGTTTACTCCAAATTTGTAGTTTTATATATAAATAATATTTATATATCTCTCGCATTAAGGTATGGGTAGAATGTCATTTTATTCTCTCCGTCTTCTCCGTTTTTGACTATTTAATCTAATTCTAAAATAAACCGAAGCAGTTAATCATTCACGATCCTTAAGGCGGCCTACGTACGGATTTTATGTTGCGACAAACAAGTGCATTATTTATAGTTATATACGAAGCTATGCTTGCCTTGATCTCCTATCTCTCCACTCTTTCTCGTTTTAATTTAACTTTTCGAACGTATAATTTGATAGATAGTATGTATAGCGCAATGAATGGCATCACAACGTTTTACATGAATATTTATTTTTTTTACTTATACTCTATATCACGCCTATAGGTTCAAGGAACCTAGTGTTAAGACACTCTATTCTTTGCTTTCCACCTGTCAAGACATTGCGTGTCGAGTTGCGGAACTCAACGCCGCGATTTTCGGTTAATGCCGTTGCGAAATAATTGAAAATATTTCAAGCAGAAAGAGTTCTTTGTCAATTTCATGATATTTCCTTTTAATTTCACTACTAAGTAAAGTAATTCCCGATACAACGTCGGCTTACATTATCGGTAGGGCATTGTGCTCAATAGTTAGAGTTAATTTATAATATGTACTGATGTATATAATATACTTATATGTTTGTGTATAGTGACAATGTGAAACGTCGGTAGGTCTATACGTACTGGGATTTAATCCGATTAACATATGCGTTCATATATCGTGTAGGTTGTAGTTAAACATTGGTTAGTTGCAGTTGAATTAGATTATATAGTAGTATCTTATATTGAAATCATTATAGTATTAAATTTACTTAAGTTTTGTTTGATTTATATAAGAATCTACCGTAAAAGCCCTCGTGGCGCAGTTCTACACTCTCCGTCGATTTCTGCCACTCAACACGCAAAGGCAATTCGAGTTGAAAACAAAGCACGGAGTGTTTTGACACTACTCTCATCTTAGTTTGCTATATGCGGGATTCAGCGGGATATATGCGGGAATGAAATAAACATTATTCTCTTGTACATATTAGAAGTCTCCTTTTATCAAGTATGTTAAAATAAATAACCACGAATTAGCATTGAGTTTTACTCTTCAGTAAGAACTATTTGTTAAAGATAAGAGCTTTAGTAATAAAAGGTGACACATGCTGAAACTTTTTACGATTTCCTGAAATTTATCTTACAGTTAAATCTACGTATTAATATATCTTCACTTATCATATACATAGATTGTTCAAGATTCGGTGTTGGTTCGCAGTCGAGCATGATTCATGTCTCAGTACCTCCATGTAGGTTGCTATCAATATATCTCGTAAACGTTATTACTATAGAGAAGCCAGATAAGGTTGTCAATTTACTTCTACAATATAGATAAGTTATAGTACTATAGAGACACACAGACACAGCTTGACGCTTTATCCCGCATATAGCAGAGTAGGCAGAAGGAACCGCAAGAATCTTGGGAATTGTTAAGATGCTCCATTCCCCGCTTTCCGCCTTTTTGAGGCATTGCGTGTTGAGTGGCGGAACTCAACGCCGCGCTTTGCCTATTTGCCAGAGCGAAGAAACTGGAATTGAAAAATCCATCTTCCCCGAATGGGAATCGAACCCACAAACCGTCACGTCAACAGACAGACGCTGCGCCTCTGCGCCAGAACGGATCTGACCTGTGATTACTTATGTAAGTAAGAAGGAAATATAGATGGTGAGGATGGACTATTTCATTTCGATTTTCTTCGTTCAGACAACTAGGCATGCGCGGCGTTAAGTTCCGCCACTCAACACGCAATACCTGTTATTTACTTATTTATAAAGACGTTGTAAACAATCAAATAAATTTATATTTAAGCTTATATTAGAGTACCTAATATGTAAAATTATATACAAAGAAAGTATCAATTTGAACTTAGTTGTGAGTGCCGGAGACCATGACCGCAGTTGTTCGTAGCCAAATTACTGTGAATTATTGTGTCTATATCACATCTATTTGTTGTTATTTTTTTATATCTTCACGTTTTATCTATAGAGGAGGTCAGAGAGAACAAATCTATTTTATTGTAATGTAATAACAAGATTATGGGCCAATTTCACGGGTTACAGATAAAATGTCATATATTAAACTACCTGATTAAGGTTGATAGTTTAAGCTGGACCCTATTTAGACATTTGTATCTGAGAAATCAGTGTTACTTATCTGCGAGACTAGTAGCAAATTTCCTGACTTTATCAGCAAGTGATGAAACCGATTTTTTCAATTAAAAATTTATTTTCAGTTTACCTAACTAACAAGAATAAATAAAAAGGTGTTGTTCCACCACCCAATGTCATAATAAGCAATATCTCAAGTTCTAATAAAACACGCAGACCGGAGTGTTTTAACACTCTTCTATGTGCCTGCCCAGCCTTTGGTATCTAGAAGATAAAGAAGAAATTATAAAATAGCAATATAACAAAATAAATATGAATAGCAATACGAGGTGTGTTCAAAAAGTATCGCGAATTTTGAATTTTCGCGGGTTACGTATATTCGAATTTCAATTTTTTTGTGGCGTTATGTTGGTACTCATGTCTCTCACTTATGCCGACAACCTCGGCCATTTTGAATGTTCACTTAATTGTTGACAGCTGCTTTGCTTGCACGTGTTTTGGATCGTCTTCGATTTTTACCCATTCAAAAAAATGGATCAAAGAACGTGTATCAAATTTTGTGTGAAAAACGAAATTAAGTGCGCGGATGCATTCCGAATGTTGACTGTGGCATACGGAGAAGCTACCTTGGACCGAAGCAACGTTTATCGGTGGTACAAAGTGTTCTCAGAAGGCCGAGAAGATGTGAACGACGAAGAGCGTGCCGGACGCCCGAGCACTTCAACAACAGACGAAAAAATTAATGAAGTGGAGAAAATGGTATTGGCCAATCGTCGAATCACCATTAGAGAAGTTGCTGAGGACCTAGACATATCGATTGGCTCGTGCCATTCGATTTTTATCAATGATTTGGGCATGAGACGGGTCGCCGCGAAATTCGTACCAAAATTGCTCAATTGCGACCAAAAACAGCATCGCATGAACATTGCTAATGAGATGTTGGACTCTGTCCGCGACGACCCAAATTTGCTCCAGAGGGTCATAACTGGTGACGAATCGTGGGTTTATGGTTATGACGTGGAAACCAAAGCTCAATCATCTCAATGGAAGCTGCCGCACGAACCAAGACCGAAAAAAGCGCGCCAAGTTCGGTCGAATGTGAAAGTTTTGCTGACAGTTTTCTTCGATTGCAGGGGCGTGGTGCATCATGAGTTCTTGCCACAGGGTAGAACGGTCAATAAGGTTTATTACCTTCAAGTTATGCGCAATTTGCGCGAAGCAATCCGCCAGAAACGCCCGGTTTTGTGGAAGAACAAAAATTGGCTTTTGCACCACGATAACGCCCCTGCTCACACATCGTTGCTTGTGCGCGACTTTTTGGCCAAAAACAACACACTAATGATGCCGCAGCCACCGTATTCCCCAGATCTGGCCCCCTGTGACTTTTTCTTGTTCCCTAAACTGAAGAGGCCCATGAAAGGACGACGTTATGCTACACTTGACGAGATAAAGACGGCATCGAAGGAGGAGCTGAACAAGATAAAAAAAAAATGATTTTTTGAAGTGCTTCGAAGATTGGAAAAACCGTTGGCACAAGTGTATAATATCTCATGGGGATTACTTTGAAGGGGACAAAATAGATATTCATGAATAAATAAATAATTTTTGAAAAAACACAAAATTCGCGATACTTTTTGAACACACCTCGTATAAGAAGAAAAAGTTATATTTAAGCTATTTTTTTATCAAAAAGGAAACCATATCAAAAGAAAATCTTAAAAGTTACATATGTTTTGTCATCGTACACCAAAAAAAGTACATTTCATAGACAATCCTATATAAATGAAAGCTGTATATATATTTGGGGGTGTGCAGCCCCGTACGAGGGGTAGGGGGTTCGACGTCAGCCATTGATCGCTCTGACGTCACAGGATGCCCGGGACCGCCAAGAACGTGCATATTGCTCAGTGCTATCGATTAGTCACTGTTCATGTACTCTATTTGTGTACATACATTGAAATGGGGGTTATTAAAGGATTTTTTGGGCCTCGATGGAAATTCAATTTATAAAAAAATCACAAATTACCTTAAAACTAGTATTTCTGTAAAAGTGAATGTGCAAAGGAGGGCTTATCGCTGGAAGCGGTTTTCAAATAATTAGTGTCAAATTGATATCTATTATATATATAGTAAGTTTTGTATAACGACTATACATACGTACAAATCTTCACGCTTAATCCCTAGCGGGGTTGTCAGAGAGAATGGAGCGCTAAACGCTGCGGTCTCTACATACCCCTTTCGCATACGTCTATTGTAATTTGCCTCTTTATACGTGTTCTTTGGAAAGTCCTTATGCTTTTCGCGTGACCTTCCTCCAGTATCTTGATACTGTCTTTTCGAAAGTCTCCCCTTACCTCTCTTACCATTCACTTTTCCCACTTATATCTTATTATAACTAACTATATATTTTAGTACCAATTTTAATACAAAGACACATGATTTGTTTATATTTATATATGTTGTAGTGATGTATCGTCAGTTATTATACGACGTCGATTTGTATATAACTTGAAATATTTTTTTTTAATTTATTTTTATTTAAGTTTTCAAATCGTTGTATGTTATTTTTTTTTAGCCTTTTAGGCTTAGTTCAGGATATATCAGAGGTTTGACCTTTATGCTAATAATGTAACGATGACTCAAAAGTAGTAATGTTACAGATATAGGATTTGAATATAGGACATATTTGGTTGACATAAAGTAATTACGGATTATCCGTTATTTTCGAATAATTTCGGTTACGGATACTAAATTTTTTTGGAAACGAGAAGAAACAAGAGAAGAGATCAAAGTTAGACGTTAATGAGACACTTTGTAACAATTGTGTTTTAACTCGGTTTATTTTGAAAAAACGTACAAAAATGTTTACTTTTTAATGCTAATATTATATAATAATAATGTTCACATTTAAAATCCATACAATATAAAACAAATCATTGTGAGTTCCAACTTATTATTTTATCTCTAATTTTTTACATTTAATTTCCTTTGTTCATATCATAAATTATTAGAACCTATTACATAGGATTCGGTTACGGTTACACATAGTGTGTTTAAGTTCGGATACCCAATAGTTTGGGTTACGATTACGGAGGTCTCTTACATCCCTAAAGTAATGGGAAACTCGTCGCTTGGTTGGCACAACGCCACTTCACCACGATGAAAGAAAGCCTAGAAAGGTATGATTAGACATTATTGTTCTTAAATTTTTCTTTGTTTTTTTTACAGATATTAAGTTATTTATTAATAATTACATTATAAAAATAATGTAGAGACCGTCGTCGTCGGTTTAATATCCATTCGGGTAATACGGATATTTTTATTTCCATTTTCTTCGCTCTGGCAATTAGGCAAAACGCGGCATTGAGTTCCGCTACTCAACACTCACTGCTTCGTTAAAGGCGGAAAGCGAGGAACGTAGTGTTTTAACACTAGATCCCTCGGTACCCACGGTCCCTGCGGTTCCCTCTGCCTACCCTACTATGTGCGGGATAAAGACGTGAAGCTTTAGAAAAATATATAATTGGTTTTCATTCATATGATATTTAAGTGTATTTGTGTAGATGCACTTTAAATTCTAAAAGTAAGGTTCACCTTTAACTTTGACAGATACCTTTTCTATGGTTTGTCATCGACTAACGTGTGAGTTAAACATTATGTAGAATTCCTTTCGCAGAATTTAAGATGAAATGGATCTATATAAAACAGCTGAGAGAAGTTTCAATTCGTAATAAAATTGAAAGTAAATATTTACAAGTTTATCCCTTTTCCAAAAATGTTCTATTTTGTAATGAATATAAATTTTATACTGTTAAATAATTGAGACCTTAATAAATTTGAACGAAGTGGGAGTTGTACCTGCTCCTATTGAGTACTGTCAAAATAATCATCGTCAATTAGGTCTATGGTTTTAAAGAGCTACGTCGACATACTTTGAAAAATAAATGAAAGTCTAGTGCTAATTTACTTATATTGTATGTATATGTATTACATGCAAAAAGAACTTCGTGTTAAAACACTCCGTTCTCCGCTTTTCTGCAGTGTTCCTGCGTGCTAAGTGAATGAACTTAACCCCGCACTCTGTCTGCCAAAGGCAGGAGGAATATTCTCAATACTAATTGATCCCAAAATTTACGTGATTGCAAGGAGATACAGTGCCGCTGCACCACAATGATTAATAAAAATTATTAAGCATTGTGGTGTATTTTAAACCATATTAGCTTTAATAATTTAAGCTTTATTTATTATAAAAGTTATGTCTATTTATCTCTTTACAATAAAGTAATTGAGACAGTTATGTCGTTGTGTATGACGATAGGTAGGAGTTCCATTCTAATTAGAGTAAAGGATTTCAGTTTCTCCACTTTCATGATATAAGAATATGGCGTTAAATACCGTTAGTCAATACATGATACCTCGAATAGGATGTGTAAGAAGGTGTCTCCAAAGTTCTTGTTGTTTTTTTAAAACAGTCTTTGCGATACATGGGATGAGGAATAGCTACTATTCGGGGTGGTGTTCAGAGTAGATTGCTCTAATTGTACTCAAAAGTGTTTTTGAAGAGCTGAGCTATTTCTTTGTATACTAAATTTTTTTTATCATTATTATAATTTTGAAATAAAAAAGTTAATAAATACAGTAATTTAATCTTAATTAATTCTACATACTATGTATTAACAGTAATATAATCAAAATTTGTGATTAGAACATATAGTATAACTTAAAAAATGTTGTAGGTCAAGTACTAGTTATATTTCAAATAATAAAAAACCCTAAGCCCACCGTCGTACTGTACTATTAGTAGAGAACCGTGTAGAGGCTTTGGTAACTAGGCGTTGAGCGTGAGTTCCGTTGACTCAACACGCAACGCCTAGAAAAAGGTGGAAAACAGGGAACGTAGTGTCTTAACACTAGGTTCCTGCGGTTTCCTCTGCCTAAAGTATTAGTAAAATTAAAAGCATATGAATATAACGATCTCACCGAGGAGTATCGAATATCGATCTCGCTACGGCCGGGCTTTGATCGCTGATTACAGGAACGTGCACAGATAATTTGATAACACCACCTCTGTCGTCCTTCAGCGTGAAATTTTATTGCTTTTAATCTGATACGGGGGTATGGAGGAAATATTATTGGTTAAACTGCGGGTAAAGAGCGTGTAGAGTAGGGTCGAGTCTCGATAATTCGAAACTCAACGGATTCTTAAAATAATAACTATCGAATGTTTGAAATATGAAATGGTCGGAAATTTGAAAAATGTTCTTCTCACGTTACATTATTTGTTAATATTATATATTGATTAACTTCTTCATTTGAACAATCGTCAGAATTTTAGACATTCCAAGGCTCATAGGTAACAAAAAAAATTAATCTGTATTCTAACGGAAGTGTAACACTAACCGAATGATATCTAAACAAACCAATACGATGAATACAAATAAACATAGAAAGACTATTAAATAGATATCTATTTTGATGACGACGACCTGATTATGGAACCTGGCTGAAGAGTGATTCTGATCTAGTATCTCGGATCGCATTTTTTAGCATGTTCATTGACGTATCCAATAAGCGTCTTGCGTTTTTCTTCTTAGTTTTAAGATTTTTCCATTACCATAATAAATATCTATAAAATAGTCATTTTAGTTTTACATAGAAAAAAAAATCAGTATAGCTAAAGTTTTCTTTAACAACTCTTAATTAATTTTATTTTCTCATATAATTCATTGTTATATTACAAATTGGAAGCGTTGCATGTCAGACGCGTATTATACTCGTACGTAGAAGCTAGAATAGAAAATGAAGTCAGTCGGGTTCGTTAACACCACCGAAAGTAATGCGGCAATAACATGTTCAAGGGTAAATAGTACTGTGGAGTGTAGGGCACAGTAATAGGGTATATGTTACGTGTTTTAAGTTTGATCGTAGTTTTAAGACAAGTTTGCAATTTAGTTGATAGTACTTAATTAATATAATTATTATCAGTAAGTATATATGATAAACATAAAAAAGGTATATGTTAAATCATATATTTTCAATAAAAAATGATTTATTAGGAAAGAGTAATAGATAAATGAATTAAATGAAACAAAATTAGTTGCAGACTAACGAAGAACGCACGGCTTAGTAGTCAGAACGCTTGAATGGTTTCGAAGCAGCGCGGGTTCAAATCTTTATCTGCGTTTAAATGCTTGTATGTTTTTTTATCCTTACTGTGGATTAAGTTTCGCCATTCAATACGCAATGTCTCGAAAAGGCAGAAAGCAGTGTATGGAGTGTCTTAACACTAGGTTCCCAAGGTTCCCGCGGTTCCCTCTTCTTACCGTGCTGTAAGCGGGTTTAAGCTATTTAATGTAGATTAACACTTTAAAAAATATATAAAAAAAATAAATTATAGGATAACGTCTGGGCAGCACTTAGGGTAACTGAAAAATCTGAAATTTCAAAACAAATTATGCCCTAACGTCTGATATTAGAACTTTAACAGACCAGCGAAACCATATGACTTTTTACCTTTATAATAATGATTAATTCTTTCTACAATTATTACTTATTTTAAGAAACGTTAGTACATTAACTCTAATCGGATTAATACAATCATAATTATAAGTGTAATACTAAATAGTTTTCTTAAATGCAGAATATGACAACGGACTATAGTACATTCTAAATATGCGTGGATTAAAAAATATGTTTTTCGTTTCCATTCGGGAAAACTTAAAAGAATAAGAAATTCAATATTTTCATACATATACATATACATATACATATACATATACATATACATATACATATACATATACATATACATATACATATACATATACATATACATATACATATACATATACATATACATATACATATACATATACATATACATATACATATACATATACATATACATATACATATACATATACATATACATATACATATACATATACATATACATATACATATACATATACATATACATATACATACAATTGCGTGTATATACCGCAGTGGCATAAATTATTTCACCTACAAAGCTAGAAAGGCCTACTTCTTCATTTATCTGATGCAGGCTACTTGCGACAGAAATAGACGTCCTTGTGAGGTTTCTTTACCACTGCACTTGAGTAAACATTGACGTTTAGGCTATAAAGGAAATGTATGTTTAGACGTTTTAAGTATATACTATTAGTCAACTTGGTATAATATGTAATATTTAGATCGACGTGTTTGTGTAAAGATCGTGAATTTCATGGCAACCTGATTTTGGTCAAATCATTGAATCGTCATCGTGTAACCAATATCGTATCACAGATGTCAAGAACGGAGTGTTTTTATATTAAATTCTCTTTGTCTATATCTATTTGCGAGATTAAGCGTGAAGCGATTCCTATATAAGTACAATAAAATAACATATTTTAATCTACATAATATATACTATAACGTCTCGAATAATCTTTGTTTCATCTTGAATCTACGTAAGGTAGCGTGAAAATATATGACAGTAGATTCCCATACATTAGTTTTAAAGCTGCTACGCTTCTCTACGAATTGTAGAGCTTGCTACGAGATTATTCTATGTAGACTTTATTTATAATACCTCTACGTTATTATAATAAGAGTGTTATAGAAGTGCAATTTAAAATTATTTTTATTTATAAATATTTATAATATAAGTAGAATATAATTAGTTAGGAATAGTCGTGTTTTTTCTTTGTTTTACTTCTTGAACACTAACATATCCAAGTAGTATTATCGTATATAATATAAGTCTATTCTGAATAGTGATCCATAGTTAAAATCGACAAAATCTGTTGAACCGCATTAAAATTTGTTGTGTATAGACAAATACGTAAGTAGGGTGATCAACATTGTTTTAGGCTGTGTCATTATGTAATTTGATCATCAGATCGTCGAACATTTTATTTTTTATTTTAAACTCAAAAAAAAGTGTTCTGCTACTGACAATTTTATTAATAAATTGCTATTTGAGTAAAAGAACTCAATGTATCGGTATTGGGTTCCTACATGAACCAGACATGGAAATATATATGTATGTATATATTTTAATGTAAGCGTTCCGAAATACAAAGAGCGCGTAAATTGACAGATAGGAAATTTAAAACTGTTATTTTGCCTTTTTTTTGCAGTCTAGTTTCACTTTTGACGTGTAATAATATTGTATAAATAGATTTTGATATAGATTTAATGTCGTTTCAGATAGAACTCAACTCAGGTTCAAATAAAAATATTTAAATTATAAAGTTATCTTATGGTATGTCTTCACGCTTTGTCTTGCACATGGCAGGGTAGGCAGAGGGAACTGCAAGAACCATAGGAACCTAGGGTAAAGACACTCCGTTGCTTAGTCTCTGCTTTCTCCATCCCTGCTTTCCGCCTTTTTCGATGCATTGCGTGTTGAGTAGAACTCAAAATGAAAATAGAAATATCTATCATCTCTGAGTGGGAATCGAACTCACAAACCATCGTGTTCACAGATACACGCTATGCCTCTGCGCCACGACGATTATTTTATACAGTATATTAATTATTGTAGAAAATAATGAACTAAATAATATAACATTTGTACATAACAACATTTACAATTACAACATTGTATGACGCCAACGCTTCTATACATCGCATGATCTTTGACAAGGGTAGAAATGGGGTTAGTTTTTCGCGCACACCCCAGCGCAGGCACCGCGGCAGTCCGCCCCCGGCAACCGGGCGAAACGCACGTACACGAAATAAAATTATCATCAAAATCGAAATAACATTGATGTGTTATAAGTGACTTTGTATTACTCTAAAGAAAACCAGTGCCGAGAGTAAATTGCCAGTGAAAATTCATAGCTTCTTCAGGTAAGTTGGCGGTTCTCGGTTTAACTCTTTACTCGGTCGATAGATGGCGCTGCGACCCAGCGTCCGTATTGCAGCTAATGGTTATGTGGACGTTTCATACAAAAAACTTTTATTACGTAAGATTCATTCGAATTGTTAATTGTTTTTGTATATTGTTTTGACATTTCTATGCCTAAGCTTAATTTAAGACTTAAGTTATTTAACGAATTTACCAGTTTCTTTTAAAAAAAATTAAAGTAGCTGGATTGGAACTTGCGTTTAGTGAAATTTGTATATAAGCGTAGCTATTTAATCGCGTCTTTGTCAAAATATTTATTAATAATTATTAATATTTAAAAAAATAGTAACTTAAAGTTAAATATATATAACATATTAATTAGTACATTAAGTGTTGGTTAGCAGGCGGTCCACTGTTCTAAATAAACATAAATGTAAACTATCGCCATGTTAGCATTGAGCTACTCGAATAAGCTAATTATATAAAAGCCTTTATAATTATAGTGCCTCGTTATGTCATTGTACTTAGGGTCTTGTTGCTCTAATTGTTTTAAATAGAAGCCTCAATTCATTCTCTTCAATCATTTAACGTGTACTGGACAAAGCATCAAGTGGAAAACAAAATAAACTTTATTACTTGTGAAGTTATATGGAGATTTCTACCTCTCGCTACATACCTCAAAGAAGGGTAGGCAGAGGGAATCGTAGGTAGAAGGAAACTAGTGTTAAGACACTGTATTCAACACTTTCCACCTTTCGAGGCGTTGGGTGTTGAGTGGCGGAACTCCGCGCTTTTCATTGTCACTAAAGCGGAAAAAATGCAAATAATTTGCTCTCCGCGAGTGATAATCGAACTCCCGGTAACAAGCAGACATATGCTACTGCGCCACGGCGAATCTTATTTGTTGACTTCTACTGATTTTAGAAATTTATTTTTGGCCAATTGAATTTATTACTTCAGAAACAATTTAAAATAATCCTTTTATTTCCACTAATGTACTGGATGACAAAGCGGATCACTTTGCTTTAAAAACTGGATGCAGATTAAAGCACAGCACCTTAAGTTTTTTCAGAAAAATATATGCTCATTCAGTGTTGAGCTTATTTTTTTTTGACAAAACTTGGAGACCATCTAACGATTGAAATATAATATTCCAAGTATAATTGATTTCTTCTATATCTGATCACTTCTTTAATATGGTTATTTTCTTTTCTTTGTTATAACTAAAAGAAGACAGGTGGGTGTGTGTATAAAGCCTTAATTTATATTGTTACACAATCTTTTAAGGTTCTACGTTTAGGTGTATAGATAACATTGTTCATAGGATCCACTAAGCTTGATAATATTGCTTTTGATAAGATGCTGTTGTCGATTAGGATATTTGCTTGGACAATGTAGTAGTAGTAAGTGAAATACTGTTTATTATATTTAAGTGGTGTTGTACATTTGTGAAGTGTTAAAACAAAAGATTATATTTAGACTATAGTTATTTTAGGTTTCATTATTGAGGACCGTCGTGGCGCAGAGGCGTAGGCGTCTACCTGTAAACGCGACGGTTTGAATGTTCGATTCCCGCTCGGGGAAGATAGATTTTTCCATTTCCATTTTCTTCGCTCTGGAAACTAGGCAAAGCGCGGCGTTGAGTTCCGCCACTCAACACGCAATGCTTCGAAAAAGGCGGAAATTGAGGATGGAGAAACTAAGCAACGGAGTGTCTTAACACTAGGTTCCTATGGTTCCTGCAGTTCCCTCTGCTTACCCTGCAATATGCGGGATAAAGCGTGAAGCTAAAAAAAAAAGAAAAAAAGTATTGAGGGCCGTCGTGGCGCAAAGACGTAGTGTCTGCCTGTAAAAGCTACGGTTTGCGACTCTGACTGATTTTTCATTTCCATTTTCTTCGCTCTGGCAACTAGGCAAAAAGCGGTATTGAGTTCCGTCACTCTACACAATGCCTTGAATAAGGCGGAAAGCGGCGCACGGAATGCCTTGATACTAGATTCCCTCAGTTTCTGCGGGTTTCCTCTGCCTACCCTATTATGTGCAGGATAAAACGTGAAGTTAAAAAAATATATGTATATTACATATATAAAAATATTATGCTTTAAAAATATATAATAAATAGCTTTAATGTTAAATCTATTCTTTTACAATTCCTTTTCGGTTTTTCCACCATTTCTACAATTTATACGCACCGTCACATCCGGGAGTGACGTCAGACACAATCGGCTTAGCATTCGGCATCCAAATGTGATGTCATTTTCAGTATAACGGGTGGCTGAATCACTATTAGCGTTTCATTACCCACCTCAAGGGTGGCCTCTATATTACAGCCTCCCTAATGCTGTGCTATTAAGATGCTCTATTATGTATATAACAAGTGTTGGGGGTTTTAGAGGTGTGAAAAAACATGATTTTAATGATTTAGTGAAGAGAAAGAATGGCGACCATTGTTTATATTACGAAATTCTTTGTATAGAATTGTAAACGAATTATTTGTCTGTTAGCTTTACGGGTGTTCTTTATTAGAATTAAATGGTTATATATCTATTTATTTCGTTACTTTTGTATACATATATATGCCAGGGTAGATAGGGTAGTTAAAGACCAAGTCAAGATACTTGTTCTTCACTTTCCGCCCAAAATCTTGTACCAAAATGAGTTATAATTCAGTTTATTTTAGCAGAGTGAATAAATAAATCTACAAATGTATTTTTTATTACTGACGATGGGGTCGAACCCATCACTACCTTAAACATCAGACAGCCGTCTCACTGCGCCACGATGCCTTCAAATTATTCTACTAATCTATTCACAAGGCACTTATCACCCTGACCGTGAAAGAACAACTTGGCATGGTTATGCCGATAAATATATTTTTATCGCCTTTTCGTATATTTTGTTCTATAATATCTTTTTAATTCAATTCTTATACTTTTATTTATATATGAATGTATGTAATACGTATATTGTATGTAGATATGTTATGTATAATATGTAATCTATGTAGTGTGTACATCAGGTCTATATAGCTTGCGGTCAGATATCCAAGTAGGAAGTAAACTAATTATTTAATTAGATCTTTTGAGACCGTAACACCTTAATGGCACATCGACGAGCTAGCTGTATATTGTTGTAAATTTGATGTTCAATCAGGAGAAAGTATTATTTTTATTTCCTTGCTTTTAGTAGAACGAGAAAAAGAATTATGGAGTTCCGCCATTAAACTCGTAATTTCTGAAAAATATGACAAAAAACGGGAACAGAGTGTCTTAACACTAGCTTTCGTGTGCTTAATAAAGTGTAAAGCTCGAAAAAATTTAGGCTTTTTGAAAGGCTTCGTTTTTATTTTATACTATAAGATACTAGAACTAAATCAGTACCATCTACGTCATTAATTTGACAAAGGTATTAAGTACGAGGATAGAGTCGGCTATAAAGGGTTTCGGTAAACACGGACAGGAAATTGCTACAGCCACTCCCCTGTAATGGAGTTTGCATACGCTTATACGTATAGCTTATGCTGCTAACACGACTTTGTTCTCAAAGTTTTATTACTTTTTTTGAAATATGTTTCTCTTTTGCCTGTACTTTCCTACTTATATTCGGTATAGCCTAAAAAAGATAAGTCTATTTAAGAAGAGAATATAGAAATCGGTGGAGTATTTTATTTAAAAAAGGCAGATCTCAGCGTTATGCAATGTCTTGGATTCAAACTGAAAGTTAGTGGAATAACACTAGGTACCTTTCCATATTGAAAATCCTTGAGATATTTGCTACCCTTATCAGTTTCGGTAAACCGTGAAGCTATCAAAAGCAATTAAAATGCTCTGAAATGTCGGAACAGGATATTTGTTGATTCTCCTAGATCATTTATCTTGATGTCAAGTTTGCTCAGTTATAAGCTGCAGCAAAGTGTATGTATATGTGCCTCATGTATCGAACTGTTGCCTGAGTATTTTATTTTGCGATTTTTGTTGTTTTGCGGTTCCCTATATAAATACTATAAATACTAAAAATAAACACGTAAAATTATATTTAATTTACTTTTAAAATATTACTAATAATTAGTAAGCAAAATAAACTACAATCTGTAACTCCGTAACCAGAACAGAATAGACCAAATGATATGAACGCTTAAATCTTAGATGGCAATCATTATTTTATTCGCTTCGTCCGCAAAGTATTCTCAAAGGCCTCTCACTAATTAGAGGTGGAACGAGCAGATGAATTTTTTATCAAATGACTCTGCAATTTGCTTATTCCAGCTCAGTTTTCACGGTTCATTTGTAATTAAGAGTGGATTTTCTGTTTTTGTACGTGTTTTAGTGCTTTACGTTCAATGACCTGTGTCGCTCATAGTTTTATGTACAAATATGTTGTAAATATTATTTTCTCTTTTAGAAGACACAATTATTAGCAAATTATTGTGAAAGATTAATTGTAAAAAACTAAAAATTTTTTTGGTATATCAAGCACATAGCAGGGTAGCCAGAGGAAACCTAGTGTTAAGACACTCCGTTGCCCTCTTCCCACCTTTTTTCGAGGCATTGCACAGGCACAACCATGTTTTGCCTAGTTGCCAGAGCGAAGAAAATGGAAAAAGAAAAATCCATCTTTCCCGAGTGAAAATCGAACCAGCAAATCGTTGTGTTTATAGGCAGACGCTACGTCTCTGTGCCACGACGGTCTGTGGAAGAAATTAATATAGCAAATCAGTCTTTTAATAAAACTTATGAGGGTATATTTTAAATATACATTTAATTAGTTTTTGATATTAATTTATTTTTTCTAAAATAACAATCGCTGTCAATTAAAAGATGTGTAAATGTTCAATTAGTAATGAAATTGATAGTAAACAGATATAGACCCGTTTACGATCTATTTCTCTTGTAATTAAATAATGGATGAGATCGTGAAATGGGAGAGGTGTTGGAGCTCCTTTGATTTAACTGTGTTTAGTAATATAGTTGATTACAAAAATACTTTAACCTCGTAATAAAAGGTATGACTTAAATTATTTGATAAAAAAATCATATATTTATATAATATACTACATATGTATATGTAAATGTATATGTATATGTATTATGATTTATTTGCAAGAATTATATTTCTTCCGAATTACTTCTAGATTTTTGTACTTAAAATACTTACTGATTAATGGTTCTTTAAGAATTATCTTTCAAACTCATCTATGAAATTTTGGTAATTATCCTAGAATTATCTGTTGAAACTTTAGACAAATTTTCTTTCTTTTCTCTTTTGTTATTAGATTAAATATAGTACCTCAGATCTTCAGTCTTTGGAAACTTAGATTCTTTGGTTTACAGTTCAAATCCCTTTGAAAGTAAACCCCAAGAGGTGCTCACCTAGTTCATTAGAGCCCAGTGTTAATGGTAGATATTACTTCTTTTGAACCCCTCGCACGAATACTATCTGTTTTCCTGACATCTGGGGTGGACTTGGAGCTTTATAGATGTGAATGAACTTTGCGTTGTAAAGTGTCTTGTAACGATGTTGTTATTTTTTGTTTTGTTAATAGGTATATATATGAGATATCGGCGTGCGATGAATGAAAAATGGAATTTTTATAGGTTCACGCTGCCGCACATGGCAGGGTAGGCGGAGGGAACCGCAGTTACCGTGGGAACCTACTGTTAAAACACTCCGTTCCCTGTTCTCCGCCTTTGTCGAGGCATTGCGTGTCGATTGGCGGTACTCAACGCCGCGCTTTGCCTGCTTGCCAGAGCCAAAAAAGTTTATCTTCCCCAATATCTTGGGAATCAAACTCACAAACCGTCGCGTTTATACACATACACTACGCCTCTGCGCCACGGCTGAAATTAAAGGAAATTGATTAATTTCCATAAGAGGCATTGGAACCCACTGTCTTCGCGCTTACTGTCAGATGCTACACCACGGCGCTCTCATTACCAAATTGATATTTTTGTAATCTATAAAGGCTTACAAGCTTGTTATCAAGTAAATCCAGTAAAACCAATTAAATAAATAAACATATATGTCTATAAAAAGACTTGTAAAAATATATTCTAAAAGGAATAAATGATATATAATAAACATCGTGTGCTCATTCAATCATTTATTGTTATTGTGAGTTTAGCCAGAAGCGCTTTTGCGTGGGGCTTAACAAGCGGGATATCTGGCGAATCCCGTTACAACGTAATGTTATAAGCTTTCCTCGTTTATGATATCCATTCTCCTTTAGATATTTCTTGTAGATAATACCTTTATATATAGAAACAGTTTTTGTTGTCAGAATATGTGAGTCGTTTATTTTTGGAAATTGTAGAGACTTTTGTATAAGGTCTGGTAAAAATAGCATTATATAATGTTTAGTTAGAACGACTACCTTGAATTATATTTAAGTATAATCAAATCAGTTGCGTAGTAGAAGAGCTGTTATTTTCAACTACTTCTGCAATGTTAGCATTTACTATAAAATGATATGAAAAATCTATCGAGTTATACTAAATAAACATTAAAAATATTGAGGGAAAATTTAGCATGCATATAGACACTTTAATAAACAAGTAGCTTCAAAAGCTCGGTAGAGGAAGTGCAGTTGTAAAAACGTAATATATTATGAAACGTATTCCTTTTATATTAATTCATGTAAATTTTACTGTAGGATATTTATTATTTTGAAATGTAATATATGTATATATATATATATATATATATATATATATATATATATATATATATATATATATATATATATATATATATATATATATATATATATATATATATATATATATATATATATATATATATATATATATATATATATATATATATATATATATATATATATATATATATATATATATATATATATATATATATATATATATATATATATATATATATATATAATATATATATATATATATATATATATATATATATATATATATATATAATATATATATATATAAATATATATATATATAATATATATATATAAATATATATATATAAATATATATATATAAATATATATATATAATATATATATATAAATATATATATATAAATATATATATATAAATATATATATATAAATATATATATATAAATATATATATATAAATATATATATATAATATATATATATAAATATATATATATAAATATATATATATAAATATATATATATAAATATATATATATAAATATATATATATAAATATATATATATATATAATATATATATATAAATATATATATATATATATATATATAATATATATATATATATATATATATATATATATATATATATATATATATATATATATATATATATATATATATATATATATATATATATATATATATATATATATATATATATATATATATATATATATATATATATATATATATATATATATATATATATATATATATATATATATATATATATATATATATATATATATATATATATATATATATATATATATATATATATATATATATATATATATATATATATATATATATATATATATATATATATATATATATATATATATATATATATATATATATATATATATATATATATATATATATATATATATATATATATATATATATATATCTTGTCACTGTGGAAGGCGTGAATAGCAAGTGACAAGAATACCAACAATCTTTTATTGGACGCCACAATACTCTGATCGATGGCCCATCGCCGGCCGTAGCTTATCGCTACCTTTGTGTAAGCTTATCGATTTTTACCACTAGTGTACCTTTTTATTTTTAATATTTTACCCAATATTGAGCTTAGAGTATATTTTAATACATATTTCTTTTATATTTCTTTTATATGAGTATATTTTAATTCATATTAATGTATAATGTGAAGTGTTGGTTTATGTGCAAAGTAAATCTAGTGTTAAGACTCTCCGCTCGCCGCTATTTTTCTCAATAGGAAATGGCATTGAACCAGTAACTCGCATTTACAGTCAGACTCGGTGCTGCTGCTACACAAGTGGAGGCTTTTCTACCTCTATATATAATACTTACTTAAGATATATTTTTTAATATGATATAATACATAAAACTTAATGTGCTTCTTTTATTTTTCAGGTAGCAAATATTCACACATAGTATAGGTAAGTTATGAAATTTTCAGCATTTATTTATTTTATAGCCATATAATTGTTGAAATTTAGTTAAGTTTTCATAGAAAGTAAAATTATTTATGTATTTTAAATGTTTTGCATTTTTAAATATAAATCATTTATTTAATATATATAAATTTTATGATTTTTCCGAATTACAGCTTTTCCTGTTTATATTTTAAGATATTTTTTTGTCCATAAAGTAATTGTATATACTTCGTTAGCTCGCCGTCTAAAAATTTTATGAGTCGACGTAGCACTTCGTAGTCACGTAGCGCTACAAAGCTTACTTTAAATTGTTATTCAATGGAGTTATGTAATTTTATAAATTGAATTGTTAGTACTAGTCTTACAGAGAGGATTCTTTTCCTGGTACATTATTGTAATGATTTAAAAATTGAAAGTTTTATTTGTGCTCATGTACGATTGTTTATTAATTTTAATTAAGTGTGTGGGCTAAGTAATAATGTCAGAGGGACGTAGGTTCAAATTTTTATATTTAATTAAACAGGCTACGAATATATGAATTATTTTAATATGTTATAAATATTTATGTAAATATTGAAGTAACTAAAAAGAAACCTATTATATAGATTGTCTAAATGAAACCCAGCTATTGTTAATTATACCGAAAGTCGATGTTATTTGAAACCATGACATTATTTCTGTGAAGGATCGCTCTAATGGCCCGCGTGTTTTGTTAAAAATGCATTAGCTTCCCATAGCTTTATAAAGTGACTTTTGATCGACAATCTATGTTTTTGTATAAGGTTTTGTGTAACAATTTGTTTATATTTTATATTTTTATATTTTAGGTTTGTTTTACCAAAAACATTATTATTTCGTTTTATTTTTCTCCATCTATATATCACATAAAGTAGACAGAGAACTCAGTGCCAAGACACTCCGTTTTTCGGTTTTCACTTTAGTACGAGAAACTGTAGAGCGAGGTAAAATAGGGATAGAACTTATGACAATCGTGTTAAGGGAGTAAAAAAAATGTTTAAAATATTTAAAATACTGTATTGTATATATCAAAAGAATATATTTGTTAACGTATTCATTTAAATACACACTTTAATGTATAGGGATTGCTTTGAAGCTTTTATTCCACCGTCGGGAACGTTTTGTTGTCCATCCGCAGCCTCAGCTTAAGATTAGTGGTCCGCGGGGGAAATCAACCTCTCAATTATTAATCTCGGCGAAGTTTTTTTTATCGGAAGCTTGCAAAAGTGCTAAGCTTACAAAGTTTTTATTTGTAATGGAGGTAGGTTTTCCACTTAGTGTTTAATGTTTTTGTAAGTTTTACCCTTTTGTTTGTTTGTTAGAAAGGTAGTTTCCATAATCTTTTTTTTTTAATTTTCCTTGTTCTTTTTTTGTTTTATATAATTAGTTTTTTTTTTAAATTGAACGCGCACGCTGCTGAATTAACTGATATGTCTGGTAACATTATTTCGATATTAATTGATATAAGTACGTACTGATTCATGTCAGTAGCATTTCAGGCACATTTTGCTTAAACCAATCATCGATCAGTTAATCTAGGTTCATTTGGCAGTAATTTTTGTCTACATTTATTCTATGTTATTAAATCTATAATTCTAATAGCTATATGGATCCAAATTATTTTAATAATAATAGCAGTCTTAAGGACTTGACTGTGTTTTCGCACGAAATCAACCAAAACTTGGATATGACAACGCATTTATATACTAAGGGTAGCTCCGACCGCCGTTATAGTGGACTTCAGAGTCATATAAATTAACTATTGGATATATTCTATATAACAACACAAAAACATATATTTTATTACAACCAGCAGTTACTGAGATAAGCGCGTCCAAACAAAATGAACTCTTTACATTATAATATTACAAATACATTGAAAAAGTATAAGTGGTCTCTGAGTAGCGAGTAGAAGTAAATATAAAGCACTATTCGCTGAACTTAAAATCCTGTAACGAAATAACTAATTAAGTTTAAAAGCTATCTATTTTTATATTATTAACATTTTCCCACCGCCCCGGCCACGCCGCTCCACAAAGCGAGTGCATCTTGTAAACCGACTTGACTTCCTTAAATGAATTACAGCAACCTAGATCTATATAATGGTGCTTTTAAATTTATTCTAAGAGTAGCATTTAAGAAATTGTTTTTACGTAAATATGACAAATTATTTCATAGATTTTATGTTCGGAGACTGATGTTTTAAGTTTTAGTATGTTGATGTAGTTTCATAAATATGTACGCATTTAAAGTATTTTAAAACAGGATGGATATGGCTTCTCCTTCTTCACTTTTTAGGGATATAAGTTACTTTCAGGTCTACCCTGTTATGGTTGAATAGTGTTGTTCTTGTTGTTAGAATAGTGAAATAGGAACCTCACTTTCAAGTAATAGGGAATAAGGAATAGGGAACGCGGCGATTAGCTACGCCACTGAACAGGTATTTCAGTCTAAATATATATGTTGTACAATTAATAAATATATATATAAAACAAACTAAAAAATCTTTATTATTGGAGCAAAACCAAACGAAAGTCGACTTAAAAGAAATGAAGTCACTAACTGATACTATAGAACAAAAAATACACGTTCTTGAAAATGATATTTGTTATTTAAAAAATAACTCTAAAACTGATTATCTTAAAGAATATCCCCTGTCATGCGAGGAAACCATTTCAGAGCTACAAGAACGCTTTAAGCGAGGAAAAAATGTCATACTAGTAGGGATTCCCGAGACAAAAAGTCCTAATAGCACAATCAGACGTGATTATGACAAAAATGAAGCTATGAAATTAATTAAAACTATTTATGAGGACTGCCCAAACCCTACTACGGTCTTTAGACTAGGAAAATATAACCCTAATAAAGATAGATCTCTAAAAGTGTGCTTTGAGAAAAAGGAAACTGCAAAATATATACTTAAAAATAAACGCAA
Source organism: Dione vanillae (assembly GCA_037178615.1). Classification (NCBI taxonomy): domain Eukaryota; kingdom Metazoa; phylum Arthropoda; class Insecta; order Lepidoptera; family Nymphalidae; genus Dione; species Dione vanillae. The sequence goes on along the minus strand of JAZFAU010000187.1, from coordinate 791,592 downwards.
ACATAAGTTCTCGGACAAAATCCGAATTTACGCCGATCAAACACAGTATCAACAACAACACATAAAAATACTACAAGATGAACTGGTATCCCGACAAAAAAGTGGAGAAAAAGATCTTATTATAAAATATGTAAATGATGTTCCAAAAATTGTAAAGTATAACCCAAAAAACAGTATGCGACAGGAACCAAAACTGTCAAAATAAATAGTCAATACAACAATGAACTTAATATTAGCTATCAAAAACTAAACTGTTACGAGGACATCCAAAAAACTAAATCATCACTAAAATTTTTGTATACAAATATAAGAAGTCTTGTAAAAATTGATAAATTAGATGAAATAAAATGCATTCTACATTCAATAAAAAGCACTGTACATATAATACTGATTACTGAAACATGGATAAAGTCTGATTTAGATGCAGCATTACTTGAGATTCCAAATTATACGCACATATATAGTTATAGAAAGGGTCGGATTGGGGGTGGAGTATCTATATATATTCATAGTTGTCTTAAGCATGAAAATGTTGAAGTTATTAACAGAGAAGAAAACGAATACATTTGGGTATATATAGAAAAATATGCAATTAATATTGGAGCTATATACAAACTACCTAACACAAAAACAAAAGATTTTATAGAAAGCTACAGTCAACAGCTAGAGCAAAAACGTAGATGCGTAAAATTTGGAGATTTTAATATTAACCTGCTAAGTAAAGACCATAATACAAATAACTATAAGAACATGATAAATGAAGCTGGATATACAATACTTAACAATCTTAATGAAGACTTTTGTACAAGAGAAACACGCACAACAAAATCTATTATAGACCACGTTTTGACAAATATGGAAGGTGTGAATTTCCACTTGGCTCTCCTTGATACCCCCTTGTCTGATCATAAGCAGATTTACCTAGATATTAAACAAATTAAAGTTGATACGAAAAGAGAGACACATGAGTACTTGGCTACTGACTATACTGCTTTATATAAATCAATGGAAACAACTGTGATTCAAAATAAAGACTACGATTATGAAATATTAGAAAATTTAATTAAGACTAAAATTCAAGAAAATAAATGCACAAAAATAAAAATTTTAAATAAACCCAGAGAAGACTGGATTAACAAAGAAGTCTTAAATAGCTTACGTGATCGAAATATTGCCTGGAATCAACATAGAGCCGATAATAAAAATACCGAAAGGGAAACAACATTCAAAACCAAAAGGTACGAAGCTTTCAAAACTAAACGAAATGCTAAAATTAACTTCTATTCCAACGCTTTTGAAAAATGTAATAAGCGGCCAAAAAAAATGTGGGATTTAATTAACAGTCTCTTCAATAACAAAAATAAGATAAATATCATACCTCCAAATCTTGTTCGTTCCAATATAGTGGTAAATGATCCTTATGAGATTTGTCAACTTTTTAATGATTTCTTTTCCACTGTTGGATCGGAGTTAGCAAGTAAAATACCCCAATCATATCATCAAAAACTTACTTTCAGTCTTTCACATTCACAAAATAACACTATTCAGACATTTGCACCCACCACAAAAAAAGAGGTTGGTGAAATAATTGACAAATTGAACGTAAACACAAGTAAAGGCATCGATGACATCGGCGTAAAAGATATAAAATGTATAAAATACTTTATTCTAGATAATCTTACTGACTGTTTTTACAAATGTCATACACAAGGAAAATTCCCCGAAAGTTTAAAGATTGCTAAAGTTACGCCAGTTTATAAATCTGGAAGTAAAACAGATCCGGGGAATTATCGGCCGATATCTGTTTTACCACTTTTGTCAAAAATTTTAGAAAAATTAATATATGTCCGTCTTTATAATTACCTCAATAAACAAAACTTCTTTTTTAGTCATCAATATGGCTTTCGTCCGAAATCTAATACACTTTCAGCAACTATGGATATTGTCACCAAAATTAAAAACGCGTTGGATAGTAAGCAAATCGTTCTAGGTATCTTTATCGATTTAAAAAAGGCTTTCGACACGGTCAGTCATAATTTATTATTACAAAAACTACATAAAGAAGGTATAACAGGGTCAGCAATCAAAATTTTAGAATCATATTTACATCGTCGCAGGCAAATTGTTAAAATCGGAAAATTTCAAAGTAAACCCGCAACGTTAACATATGGAGTACCACAAGGCTCTATCTTGGGACCCCTATTATTTTTAATTTATATAAATAGCATTAGTTCAATTGATTTGTCTGGAATAATACTCTTTACGCAGATGACACAAGCTTATTTTACTTTGGTAATAACATTAAAAATATAATTGACGTAGCTCAACGTGATTTAAATCTTATTAGTAAATGGTTTGTTTCTAATTTATTAACTATTAATACTAAAAAGACATCATATATGATCTTCGCGCCTAAAAATAAAAATATACCAAATCATGACCAACTGACAATTTGTAACGAACCAATAAATAAAACTGATCATGAAAAATATTTAGATCTTATTATGGATAGCAAGTTAACCTGGCAATATCATATTGATCATCTTAAAAATAAAATATCCCCTTTGATAGGAGCACTACGTAAGATTTCCCTATGTATTCCTAATAAAATTCGTCCTATTATTTATAATTCTTTAGTAAAACCTCATATCGAATACCTAATTGAAATTTGGGGAACTGCTGCGAAGTCTAACATAAAATCATTACAAACTTTACAAAATAAAATTATAAAAGTTCTTTATAAAAATGATTATATGACGCCATCCGTTGAATTATACAAAAAAACAAAATTTCTTAATATAAATCAATTATACACTTTAAAAACATGCATGTTGACTAGAAAAATAATAACAAATAAAACACATTCACAATTACACTTTCATAAAAAAACACATACATACCACACTAGAAAACGTAATAAACTAGAACTTCCAAAAACCAGAACCAACTATGGAAAGAAAAATATTTTATTTGAAGGAGTTCAAATTTATAATAAATTATCAGACTATATCATTAATAGCAAGAGTTTTCCTATATTCAAAAAACGTGTAATGGAATATGTGCAAAATAATTTATAAAATAATTTATAAGTTAATGTAACCCCTACCTAAACATGTTTGTGTAATATAACTACCCGCAACACTTTATTTTACTGTATATAATTCATAAGGCAGACTTTTAAATGTACCCTCAAGCAAAATTATTGTAATTTCTTATTATAAGTGAACTTTTGTGTTCTTTATGAGAAATAAATGTCTTTTAAACCGAACATGCAAATGACATGTAGGTCATTTTACGCGTAGTAGGTACAAATGTTAATGTAGGTACAAATGTGTCATAATGTGTTAGATATATATGCTCATAATAAAATATATACATACATACTTAACGGAGATGTTAACTGTGTGGGAGTATCGTGGCTTCAAATCCTTAGTAACAAAACATACCACTCAACACTTAATAGGTGTTTTTAGTAATAAAACTACGGAGTAGATTGGGCGGATTTTTTTTTGATTTGACATATTTTTTAAAGCTTCACGCTTTATCCCGCTTATAGCAGGGTAGACAGAGAAAACAACCGGAACCATGGAATCTTATGTTAAGACACTCCGTTCCCCACTTTCCGCCTTTTATTTAATTTTTATTTTAGCAAAGTACAAGTAATTAGTGTAATTCAACTTACTCACTTATTTTATATATGTATAAACAATCATGTATTATATTTCGAATATTATATTTCGAATAGATATAAATATATATAAATTTCAATGAGCTTTATTATACTAGTTGAAAATAGTTTTATCAACTTAGTGCTTTCACTGAATCGGAAGTTTGAACGATAAAGCTTATTTCCAGTTCTCGCATAAGATATTCTTGTCTCTAACTAGAGAGGACCCTCGTGCCTTGCTACTTACGTCGCTAACTATAACTGACATCTCACTGAATTATTACTAAAAGCGAATCTCTCTGTAGTTATGCGGCTGATATTCAATTTCTTTTTTGTTGTTTTGTTGTTAGAGGAAAATCTGGTTAGTAGTAATAGGTTATATATATATATATATATATATATATATATATATATATATATATATATATATATATATATATATATATATATATATATATATATATATATATATATATATATATATATATATATATATATATATATATATATATATATATATATATATATATATATATATATATATATATATATATATATATATATATATATATATATATATATATATATATATATATATATATATATATATATATATATATATATATATATATATATATATATATATATATATATATATATATATATATCAAAATCTTCATGAAATGCTTGATGTATTCAACGAAATCTGAAGTAGTCATATAAATTACAATCACAGTCATTTAAGTGCCTAATTAAAATTAACCGAAACAAACCTGCAGTGTATCGTGAAAATAATTTCAGCGCTATTACAGATGATAATATATAGTGGGACTCCTGGGAGCTGCCTCTGCCTATTTTCTTCAACTGACATAAATTGAATTACAGCTTTTATACTACATTACATTTTGCAGATCTATGCTTTGTTCCAATGGATTGTTTGAAGTTATCTTGTTAATAGGCAATAGAATATGAGGGTTTAGGGTATTTATTAATATTCAAAAATTTCTATCGAATTATTTTTTAAGAAATCATTCATCATAACACATATTTAAAAATATATCTTGACTTTGAATTTTTGTTTATTTTTCATAAATTTGTTTCTACAGTAAAGCTAGCAGTTAGCCTTTTGTCTATTTTAAAAGTAGTACGTAATTGTACACGTTTTAAGAAATGATTTTAAATGATTTGAACCAACTAAAGTAACTATCAATAATTCATTATAAGAAATATCAACGCACTCTACAATTCTGTAGACATTAAAATAACAAAAACTTTCGCTTACCAAAGACAGCTTGATACTAATATGTATATGTTGGAGAAGTATTAAGTGGTGGCAGTCTAGACAGTTAGTGATATATTCCTTGTACGTGTCCGCACATGGCACTGATTGCTATGTAGCAGAACACAGGTGCATTTATAATAACATATATATATATATATATATATATATATATATATATATATATATATATATATATATATATATATATATATATATATATATATATATATATATATATATATATATATATATATATATATATATATATATATATATATATATATATATATATATATATATATATATATATATATATATATATATATATATATATATATATCGTATCGTATCGTAAATGTGAAAGTATATGTAATCATTAGGCGATTGCTCAAAATTATAATAGCACTAGTATCCGTAATACGAGTTTACTTTTAAAATAGAATTTTAATGTGCGTTAGCTAAATGAATTCTTTTTTGTAATTGATATCTGAAATTCTATAGAAATTATTAAAAAATCTTCCTCATGTCAATCCTTTCATAATTCATTTTGAATTTTTCAGGTTTTTATAAGAAAACGTTTGTAAATTCATAAAATTACTTTATATTATAAGCATTAAAATGTTAAACGAAGCATAAGTCGTAATACGAGTTAATCTGCAAATTATTTGGCATCCTATTTCTACAATAAAAACGACAAGAACAACGATGGAACTGAACTTACCTATTTTTGTAACAGCCATGACCTTTCAAAATCTCATATATCATTAGCGAATTATAAGGTCACAAACATACACGTTTTCCATCAATATTGCTTCTATCTAAAGTTTTGGCTTCCAGTCAAGACGAGTCAAGGTGAACACTTGTCTAGACTATAGGCGCCTTGTAAGAGTGGCGCCTTTACGTGCCACCGTCAAATGAATGGGCATGTACGGACAGGATGAAATTTTAAATATTGTTTTTTGTACTTAATACTGTCTGTTCAAATCCATGAACTTAGAAAAAATATGAGATAAATTATGAAAGGATTTTACTGTGTATTTTAAAATGAGGCTGTTTACTATTAATTATGTTTACTGTTAAATTTATATTATATGTACTACTCTCGAATATTATTCTGTTAATTACATTTCATCACAGACAGCTTTATTGAGTCTAGATCCTTTGATAGTGATTAATTGTTGAAGCTTTGTTGTTACCTTGGAATAAACAGGTTCTATGTTGATTTTTGGGATTTATTTTTAAAAATTTAATAGCTTTATGCTTATTTTTGTATATAGTATGGTGCTGTAAAGTTTAATACGCTTCTTTCTACACTTACACCTAATTTTTATAAACATTCCGAAAGACTGTCCCGCTGCGACACGATGCCGGATGAATATATACATACATATAGTTCGAAATATAATATGTTTTTAGATTTATCACACACCAATTATTTATTTTTACTCAAAACTCAACTGAACAAGATTAATCACAAGTAACTTACGTAGTGGCACTATTACTATTGGTAAGTATTTCATCACTCATCGTATTGTACTGTGGCAACTGATTGAAGACGTGTCGAACTTTTAAATATATATAATATAGTATGAATGTGACTTGTCAAGAATTATTTCAGCATAAGCTGCAACTCCAGGGCACAGTTAAATATAGTGAAATTATAATATATATTTTTAGCAAAACGCGGCGTTGAGTTCCGCCACTCGACACGCAGTGTCTCGAAAGACGGAAAGCAGAGGCGAAGAAGGCGGGGACTAAGCAACGGAGTGTCTTAACACTAGGTTCCTATGATTCCTGCAGTTCCCTCTGCCATGTGCGAGATAAAGCGTGAAGACGTAAAAAAAAATAATATTATTGTTTCATCCAAATATGGGTAGAAGTGGCAATCCCAAAGCAGAACTCTGTTTATTTTTTCTTAGAAATCATTTTTTGTTTTATCTAAACCGAGACGGTAGAATTTCCAGTCCCCTCTAAAATAACATTTCAACGATATTCCCCTAACGCCATTTAGTTGTCTGCGGTCGTTCCAGACTATTTTAACTAACCTCTGTGATGTTTGAATTTTTCATGAAGTCAATGGTATATGGCTGTAATAATAAATTTGTATTAATTATATGAAAATAGAGGACTGTCGTGGTGCAGAGGCACAACGTTTGTCCGTAATCGTGACGATTGTGGGTTCGATTCCGGCGGTGAAGATGGATTTTACTATTTCCATTTCCTTTCCTCTGGTAAATATTCAAACGCGGTCTTGAGCTCCGCCACTCAACACGCAATGCCTCGAAAAGGCAGAAAGCAGGAAACGGAGTGTCTTAACACTAAGTTCCCTAAGTTCACTAGGTTCCTGCGGTTTTCTCTGCCTACCTTGCTGTGTGCGAAATAAAAGTGATGATATATTTTATAGCTATTAAATAAAACTGTAAGGTACAGTACATTTATTTATTAAAATGACAGTGGACGAGTTGAATGAGATATGTCAAAACCATATCTCTTGAAGCTCCGTTCTCTCTGACAACATCTCTATGGATTAAACATGATGCTATATTAAATATATATATATATATATATATATATATATATATATATATATATATATATATATATATATATATATATATATATATATATATATATATATATATATATATATATATATATATATATATATATATATATATATATATATATATATATATATATAAATAAGTAAATATTTTTATACCATCAGTAAATATGAATACTAAAAACTGAAATTTTTTTTCATGCAACCATATTCAATTATAGAAGTTAGGAACAGTTTGACGCGCACGAGACTAATTGGCAAATTCCACTTATAGTTGTTAAATTATTTCTTGTATTTATAAATGACAAATTTATTTTCCTTAATAATAAAATTATATAATAATTAGCGTTCCCTTTTGCTTACAAATCGTTTAAGGCAATTATCTTTGAGTGGAGAAAATGTGTAAAAAATGATCTCTACAAAGATGCTAACAATATAAACAAGTTGCAACAAGCGTATAATAATTTCGATGCAGCTTAGTGGCTTAGTGGTCAAAACACTTCAATGGTTTCCAAAAGGTGCACTCTCAAACCCTGCTACGTGCAAATATTTCTTCATTTGCTTCAAACATTTGTCCCTTAAAACACCAATCTACTCAGACAACTCGTTCTAAGGTTTAGATCCTCAATACGTATTGAACAGATGATTTTTGTCCCTTCTTGCCTTTGCCTTGCCTTTATCTTCCTCTTGTTCGTGGAAAAAGGTGTTAAATAGAAAATAATATATATTATATTTATGTAAATATATATTCATATTATAAGCAAGACTTTATCTGCCTCTAATGCATATATATAAGTAGACATACCTCTAATGCCTATATATAGTATGACATGTTTTTTCAACATATATTTTGAAATACGTATATATTTATATCTTTTGCGTCATTAACTCAAAAGCTCTAGGTATTTTTGCCAGTAATCATGTTTTTTTGTATCTCAGAAAGGTTATCCGAGGCTATTTAAAGTTCGTTCTATTAACGTTCGATAATTACTCGCGCTCTACTTTCTTTTAAACATCTTTTTAGTTTAGTAAAGTTGGTAGACGTTTGAGCGTTTTTGAAATTAACATTTCAATTCACGGTGTCTTCGTGATTTGGTCTATTCACTATCTTGCGGATATGCCGTTTTTGTACAGTTATACTTCGACGTATGAGTGTGTTTCATACATTTTATCTTTTGTATAATATGTAATGAGACAATCGTGGCGCAATGGTAGTAGTGGTAAATTTGACGGTAAACACAGTTTTGGGTTTGATTGCCACTCGTAGGATTAAATTGAGGACCGTCTTGGATCAGAGGCGTAGCGTTTGGCTGTAATCGTGACGGCTTATGGATTCGTTTCCAACTCCGGGAAGATGGATTTTTTCATTTCCATTTTTTTTGCTCTGGCATAACGTGTTGTTGAGCTCTGCCACTAAACACATAACGCCTCGAAAAAAGGCAGAAAACGAGAAATGAAGTAACTTAAAATTAAGTTGCCACGGTTCCTGCGGTTTCCTCTGCCTACCCTGCTATGCGCGAAATTAAGAGTGAAGCTATTAAAACTATGATAAATAAAGCGCGGCGTTAAGTCCCACCCGACAATAACCATTGTTCTGAGTTTTAGCAGGAAACGGAGAAGTGAGTGTTTCGACGTAGAGTTATCTCCACGTCTATATCGTATCACGTAGTACGTAGAATAAAGCGTTAATCAGAAGAAATAATTGTATTTGTGTAATTTTTAAGTGTTTCCTCTCATACGAAGGTTGTGGATGTGAATTTCGCTTTAATATTTGAAATATATATTTTCGATTTTAATTGAGCGTCGGGTCGGTTGGTAAGCGATAACGATCAAAATATGTTATAATTTTCTTATCGTGGTTTATTTTCTTTAATCCTTGCCATAAATTTATTTCAAATGAATTCTTGACAAATTGAGGTATGCGATAATTTAACAATTAAATAAAAATTATGAAAATAAATTTATTAAGTAAAAAAAAAATTAAATCGTGCAATGTTTTACGTGGACTTTATACCGATTGAACGAATATTGCGCGATTTTAAACGTAGATCAGCTTGAATGTATGTTAATATTGTAAGTAAAAATAGATAGAGACACCTACATACTTACTTTCTTCTTCTTCGTTCCCCCAATGCAGAGGATCGCGAAATCGATTACTAGAAATTGTAGGCTAAAGCAAAAATCAATCGACGTGTCTGATGTTATGTTTAGAAATTTAAATGTGTATTTTCTTTTTTGCCATGACATAAAATTGACGAAATGTAAATCTATGGTAAGATTCAATCATTTTGTGTGAAATGATCTTCAATATAACTTTCTCTTGGTTTTTTCTTTTGTGTCTAAAAATTACAAATTTTATTATTTTCACTATGTTTACTTTTTATTATTTCTGTGCTTTACAGGGTTATCAACTTGGATATTTTATATTAATTTCAGCTTGATTCTTTCAAATGCTTGACAGACGTGTTGTTGACAGACGGACAGATAAATTGACAAAAAGTGACAAAGGTTCCACCTTTTTATTTTTAGTACCCCTAATGATTACTTAACCGAAGATTTTTTGGAAGTAATCTTGAATTCTTCATTAAAAATATTATATTTATTGTGAGATTCCTTTTACACAGTCAGGGACAAGTTTATATTATTAGCTTTCAAAATATGAAATATGTATCTATATTTAATTCAATCAAATTGTACTATTAATAATATTACGAACTCAGACTTCACTTTATTGAAAAAAATAATAAGAAAAGTAATTTCCTTTGCTAGATTTCATAAGAAGACTTGTTGAAGATAAAAATTTAATATTTTTTCTACGATCAGATTCGTCTCACCTTAATTAAAACCGTTTTGTGCGGAAAAGCTCAATGGAATCGATGTAATGAAGATTTTATACCTTGATATAATATATCACATATTGATATATACAATTTATAGTAAAGTTCTAAAAATAGCTACAAATCAAAGGTAAAAACATAAAAGACCTAATATCCCTTAAAAGATATTTTGGGATATTATTATAGGATACTTGATAAGATTTCCATATAACTTTGGATAATATCATATATAGTAACAAAGGACAAATTCTTACAATAAGTTTCAATATAAATTTAGGTAAATATAAAAATTCCTAGCAGTCTGTAAATCTCAATCGTTAATTTGTTTCTGAAAATACAATATGTATACACTTCTTTATTACTTATTTATATAAATTTATAACAGGTATTTTTCTAATAGTTTGTATGCGAGCGAAATTTGGACGTTATATAGAATTTTTACTCGTATATAACTATTTATAACAAATAATAAGCTATGTATATATTATGAAAATATAATATTAAAAGCATTCGTTGTATATGTTGTATATTTTTCAACATAAACATACTAAAGCCAATTATTTAGCTTTCCAAAGATACTGAAATTAACTCCAAACAGAAACTGGGTCGCCTCCATTGTACCCTCTACGACGCAATGGACGTACATTTAATCTTACTTTTTGTCAAATTAGTTCGCACAATCACGTATAAATTAACGACTAAATACTACTACTATGCTTTTATTATTCTGATTAAATAGAGTACTAACATTTGTCCTACTTGTTTTTATGTATATTTTATGAAAGCACTTGAGTGTTCACTGGAATAGTTCTGTATTTGTATAAGTTATGAAAATTATTATTATATATTTATATATTATTTTGGCCTAATCCTCAAAGTAATGGAGTTTGTTTCAATACTATCAACATTTTCGATCACCAATCATAACTAGACAGGTGTGACCTTTCTAAATTAAGCTGCGATTAAACTTTTCTTTAGTACGACTACCCTTTCAATTTTGAAAGGTGCTGAATCTAATTTAATTAATTTATTTAAATAGTCTAAAAGGAATGCTACGTTTCGTAGCGTATAGTAGTGCTACAGTGGCTACGTCTACGACGCGACATACTCGTAGCTACGCTGGTCATATTAGTTTATATGTTATTTAACTAGCTAACATTGTAAGTACTTGTATTTACAATTTTTTTAGTAACAATTGAGTATTGAATATGTGATAAATTAATATATCTCTATATAAATATTTAATAAATCTAAAATATATATTTCATATAAAATCTGCAAACAATTATAAGCGACGAGATGAATTTAACATGATCGAGACCTGTCCCAGTGCGCCGAGTCTAATTGTAGCCGTTAATTGTGTCTGTACCGTCCACTCTATTGTTCTTATCCCGGCCATCTTGTTTACTGACATTATATGTTGGGTACCTAATTATAAGGCAATTTTTGTGTTTATATTTTGTGTTTTGTTTTCGAATTATTGCGTTTTTTTACCTCATAGTTTTGGCACAAATAGATAGGGTTGGGGTATGGAAGTTCGCTTTTTACTGTTCGGATTTTTGATAAATATTTCCTGCAGGATGACACTAAACAAACACACGTTTCATTTCTTAAGATTATATTGTTGAAGATTATTTCTTTTTTTTGATTGACTTAAATTCTTGTGTTCGGCCAGTCAGTGAAATTACTTGCAACTTTCTTCAGGTTCGTTCAGATCATAATACTCTAATCTTTTTTACGATCATAATAACTTTTTGTCTGACGGAACATAACATTGCGCTTCATTTTTACCAAACCAAATGAAAGTAATACATTTCCTCAAGTGGGATATACCTAAATTGTTGTAATCATTTAATATTTGTAATACTTCAAACTTAATAATACCATTAACTACTATAAATAGTGTTTTTTAGCTATATAAAGTTATGCTTAAAAACTTTTTTAAAAGAAAACATTAAACGGTCGGCGACATTTGTAATTATTGCCTAAGTAGAAGTACATTGACATTTGACATTACAGGTCGGCTTTCCACTTTAGTCTTTATGTTCCAATTTAGCAAAGCGCTTTTACGGAAATTAGTGTCTTTGCTAAAACTGTTTGTGATGAATGAATGAATTACCTTTAGTTTTTTTTAGTTTTAGTCTAGTGCAAGAGTAAACGGTGCCTATTAATTTAATAAAGCTAACCTCAGCTAATTACTTTCTTAATTAATCTTCTTGATTCGAATTAAAAATATATAGCGTCAAACTTGTTCCTGCATCCATTAGACTTTCCTTATTTAACCTAGTGTTATGTTAAACTCTGTTCTCCGCTTTTTGCATTTTATAATATTTTTTATGTGTTTCGAAAGAGGCGGAATTCAACGCTGCTCTTTGTTTGGTTTGTTTATGAAAATGAAAATGAATTCTTTTTGAGTAGGAATTAGGCACACATCCATCACGTCTACAGACAAAGGAATTTAAGTATGAAAAGATTATGAATGATAAGTAGGTTTTTTATTATGCAATTAATAGTAATAATATTTATTTGAAAAAGACTCTACGTTTCTATCCACTTTACAGTGGATTCTTATGAAGCTCTAGAACGGCTGTCTAAAGGTTTATCTGTACGTACATTGACACTTGAAGTCAAGGACTCCTTGTTATATTTCCAAACAATAAAATACTCGGTTTTTACTTTGAAAATTTCCTACTTAATAGTATGTATTAATAAAATTCTAATAAAAACAATTCAAGAAAGATTAAGAGAGAAGAAAAATCGTTATAAAGTGATAAATAACGCAAAGATGAGTCTACTTGAATGTAATTTCTTTGTACTTGTAAAAATGATAATCGGATAATATATGTACTGTGCATACAATGTTTAAAATATATAATACATATGTATTTCATATAGGATAAGGAAATATGAAACGACACTTTATCTAACCAAATTAAGGGAACACCTTAACTCAAGACCTATGCCGTTGCTATGATTATTTATTTAGACAGATAGCCTTGGTAGCTTGGTAACATATACCTACGAGTTCAGACCTACGTATGTGTACACCTTATCTCATGCTACAATGTAGTTAATCATTTAATAATCAGAGGGTAGCTTGAGATAAGGTGTAAATACGTATATTTTGAAATTAACATATATTTGAGAACCGTTGTGGAGGAGTGGCGCAACGTTTGCCTGCAAATCGCGACAGTTTATGGGTTCCATTCCTACACGAAGAAGATGGATTTTGTCATTTACATTCCACTTCATTTCCATTTCCACTAGCAACTAGGCAAGCGTGAATTGCGCCACTTAACGCACAATACCTCAAGAAAGCGTTAAAACAAGGAGTGGCTTAACACTAGGTTCCCACGGTTCCTGTGGTTTCCTTCTGCCTACCCTGCCATGACCGAGATAAAGCGTGAAATTAAATAAAATTATATGTATGTGTATGGTGAACTTAATTAAGACGAAAAAAACGCAAATAATATATCAAATTACGGCCGTAATTCTACGAAGAGCTTATCTCGAATACGTCTCAATATTCACCTGTTAAATGAATAATTTCCGTCTTTATTAATATTTCGCCTCTGTCGCTTTTGATCCTCATTAAATGTATATACAAAAGTCGTTCCGTCCCTCTCTACTTCGCGTTCGTTATGTGATTTAGTTATGTTTGTCCCACTCTAGCACCGCCGAGTGTTGGCTTTACAATGTTAATGAAAATAATCTCGCTGTTGGAAGTGCCGTTGAGGCTTTAGAATACAGGTCAAAAGGCCTATGCAGATGTGACGAGGTTTTCTGTTATTTATTTAAATTTGTTTACTGAAATAGTATTATAATTTTAAATACTAGTGTATTTTCATATATTTTGTAGTTTGTTGCTATGAGGGAATACAAAAGGTAAATTTTATAAATGGTTATACGAAATAAACACTACGTCATTTTGTGGAGTTAAATTATGTACGTATGTGCCACAAAAAGCCATTCATTGTTTTTATTTCTCGAGTGCGCAACGTTGAGCTCTGCCACTCAACAAAAGATGCTACGAATTTGGGCGAAAAGTTGAATAAGCGTCTTAACACTAAGTAAGGAACGTAAAGTATCGTAAAGGACCATGTTTATTATTCTTTACCTGTGTGTGGTAAGGTACTGTTATTTCTCATATTTGGACCATAAAGTCAAGTACGCTATCACCTATCCAGTTGGAGACTTCTCGATTCTTCTGTAGTAGCAGTTAATCTAAGAAATCAACACATGATGACATTTGATTATTGAAATATAGCTCTTATAAAAACTAATTTGTATTAGACACATAACACACTCTAAAAACGCCAAGTCTAATCATATATGATAGTCATATAAAAGTAAGTTGTTCTTTTTTAAATTTTAACATTTACATTACATTACCTACAATTAGTTCCTGAGATTAGCGGGCTTAATCAAGCACTTAAAATAACTTTTTTTTATTAAAAAAAAAACATATTTACAATTCTGTAAAATATTCGGTCTCTATCAAAATTCAGATTTTCCTGTTAATGTCACACATTTCACGGTTCTGGCATCTCGTATACCATGTATTTGCATAGCGTATTTCCCAAGAGAGTGTATGCGGATGGGCACTTTAACCAGATGCCTTGCGTCGTTATTGTTCTGAATATTTATCTCAGGCAGCGCTTCTAAAGTAGTCGTGGTACATACTTATGTTAATTTTAGAGTTGCCAACACTGTAAATTTGTGTTGGTTGGTGGAATTTGAGGTTAAGTTTTGTAAAATAAACTGAAATAAATCTGTACTTTAACGTAAATTAAGTATACTATTTTAGATAATGTGTCGAAAAGTATTAGATGTAGCAGGACTCGATTTCGTGTCTTCTGTCTCTTGTCCATTTTCAACCCAAAGTAACATTTTCAAGTTTTTTTAATTTTTTTCTATAGTATGAGAAAAAATAAACACTTTGAAAAGAAAAAATACATATATTATAATATATTTTATTATTATAAAAGAAATAAATAAAAAGATAAAAAATATTTAACAATCGGCTCCAATTTATAACCTCCATATAAATAAGTATTTGATGAAGGTAACACTTCGCCGTTGCCTAGTCTACTATAACTTGACCCTCTGTGTTCCATAGCGTACATAGCTTTATTGATTTATTTTATAAATAGAAAAATACGTCGCTTTAAATTACTTAATATATGTAATGCGTTAAGCAATTTTTTTTGAGCGTCTGGTTCGAATTAAGGACAGAATAGATCACAGGAATTTTATTTTATAATAAATAGAGTGTTTGAGGCTGACATCCGAGCCAGTGGTCGCTTCGGAAAAACTGAAGCTACTAAGCTATTTCAATGTAAATTAAGAATTATGAATTCTTGTGCTTGTAATGCCATAATGAAATAAAGAATGTCTAGATTTTTTTGTGTGAATTTCACTTTAGAAATCATGAAACTTTAGTATTTTTTAAAACAACAGCAAATTTTTAACTTAAAATTTTATACATTACTTCTGGTTAGGTATATATATAATTAATTGAACGATTTCTTGGATACAAGTTATTTAAGTTATTTATATAGTGACTGAGTATTTTGTTATCTTTGCCTACTTTTCACGGTAAAAAATCTCACAAGCTTTAAGCTTCCTCTCCCGTGGATTAGTGAAATCTGTATATAATTAACGGTCTCTTGTCTGGCGTCACTTAATTATGTGTGCAGCTCGCGCATACTAAATGCGGGGTCGGGGCGGCGGCGTTGTGCCACGTCGTGCCGCTGAATAATTATTACACTTTGTCTCGCTTTGTATACTTTGATAACAACGTGACGGGACTGTCGTATTTGCTTTTTGGTCTATGGTAGAGTCGCCTTTGCTGGTATTTTTTGTGTTAGAGTCTATGACTAGTTTTTTCTGTAGCATCTCATTTTAATTCTAGCGAGATGGCCAGAAAGAAAAAAGCGCCAGACGCCATGATAACTATATATAATTTGACGCTTTATCCCGTATATAGCAGGGTAGGCAGAGGAAACCACAAGAACCATGGGAACCTAGTGTTAGGGCACTCCGTTTCCTGCTTTGCGCCTTTCTCTCTCTCTCACTTTGCCTAGTTGCCGTAGCAAAGACTAGAGAAATGGAGAATCCGTCTTCTCCGAATCGAACTCACAAACTGTCGCGTTACAGGCAGACTTTGTGCCTCTGCGCCACGACGGTCCTCAAGAGATAAGATAAATGACTTATTAATTATTTATCATTAATAGTTTGGATGACAAATATGTACCATAGCAGGAAGATATTCTTTTTTCACCTTTGTAGCACGCCAGTGTTATTATATACAATAATTGATTCGTCTGTAACATCCTGCGCTATGTAAAACTATGAGAAATATTGTTTACGTGTAATATGTAAAAAGTTATATGCTTTTGCTACTAATATAGAAAGTTAAGTCATAAAAGTTCCCTCGTCCTCGGGTCTTGTTACCGTTACAATGTAAACTGATCGCTTTCATCACATGGGTTCCTTTTATCGTTCACCTTTGCATGAGGACTAATTATTAAAGCTTTTTAAATGTAAATATAAAAAACTTTTTTTAAATAAAACAAGCTCCATTTTAATTTCGTTCAATGTACACAAACATTGGATAAATTTATTTTATTTTTATTTTATTTGGGAAACGGTACAATTGGTCTTAATATCAACAAATACAAATTAAATCACAAACCAATCAATTTCCACTTAGTATAATACTATTACTACTGAGCATTACTTTAATACATTCAATTTAATTTGAACTTTATAAAAATTGAACAAGAATATTTAAACCAAAAAAAATAAAATTCAAAAGGATTTTAGAGGACTAAGTTATTCTGCGTGAGATATGCAGCTTTAAATAAAATATCATAAACCAAACTATTAGAAAATTAAAGAAATTTATGAAATTCTTTATATCCAAGAAGACAAATAGGGACACACGATTATGAAAATCCTATTGCACATATGTAAACTACTTCAGTAATCCGCGGTCAAACTTCAAAGTTACACAAACTCTTGCATATTTTATAAGAACAGAATGTAAAATATTTGCTCTTCTATTTCAACTTTTACAACTGGAATAAGTAAAATATAAATATTTATTTTTATTTACAAGACTACCTTTAAGGATTCATGTATTTTCTAGACATTTATATTTAAATACTTCTACAATGAGCCGTTGTTGCAGTTGTGATGCAACAGTGGCACAGTCGAATGACGTTTGTGGGTTCGATTCTAGCTTGGGGAATAAATGATTTCATTGCTTCTCGCCACTAATAAGACAAAGTAATACATGTATTAAAAATTGGACGCAAAATAAGAAACGAAATGGCTTGATAAAAGTTTTCCTCTGTCTACCCTGCGATATGCAGGAAAAACATCATTATTACCTGTAAAATTTATAATAACAAATACAATTATTAATAATATACCATGGTATATTTCCTTTTCTTACTAACATCGTTAAACAGCGTGAAATGATATATTTTGTATGAGAACACCATCGATCTTAAATATCATCCCCATATACAGTGTATGGGGCTTAATAACGTGTCGTCACGGCCCTCTGTGGTTACAATGATTAATCGTAGTTGGGTAAAAGAAAACTATTTATAAAAAAATAACAGCGATTCGTCTTTTTTAATAAATTACTTAGGTTTTGATTATTTATTATACAGAGTATATAATTTTTCATGTTTTTCATCATATTTAAATTATAAATATGTATATACTTTTATAATTTTATATTGTTAAAGAATTTGTTTGGTTGAAAGCACTCATTTCAGGAGCTTTTGGCTCGTATTGAAAAGAGCTTTATGATGACTTCAATTGTCGAAAAAAGCTGTGGTTATTAATTACTTCTACTTAAAGTAACTCCTGTGTCATATATAATTCGTACTTAATTCCATTTGACCATGGAGGTGAATATATGTTGACTAATATTAATGAGTGAAAGCATATTTTCGTATACGAATTGTCTCAGTAAATGCATTGCCTGTAATGCTTTTATATCAACATATTATAAGGTATAAAGGCACCGGAAACCTTCAACTTATTAGTGTAATAAAGGCATTTTTTTACATTTTTTAATTAAATATTTTTAATACATCATTATTTGATAAAATATTTAAGACTGTACAGATTTGATTGATTGATTTATAACTTCACGTTCTATCCCTGGGTAGACAAACAGATTGGAGCGCCAAACGCTGCGGTCCCTGCATACCTCTTTCACCTCGTCCATTGTGATGTGATTGTGACACCTATCATTAACCTCTTCATACATGCTCTCTGGATTTTAAAAGCATAATAATAGGTAATAAGATCTTTGATTTTCACGATTCTTATACATTTTAAATAAAACAATTTAACCGGCATAATCGCGTATATCCACATTTTTGGAAACCCGACTTGCGAGTAGACTGGCAGGGTTTCCTCCAGGGTTTTCAAGTTTCCTCGCGTACTGCCCTGGATTCCTGCAGAATGAGCTGACTGCATCCTGCCCTTTGGTATGGCGTGTTTGAGATTTTAATGATTTTAATAAGAAACAATAATAGGTACGTCGTAGAAATCTAAATTAATCTTTTTACTAAAAAAAACATAAAGTTAAACTGGCTGCTTGGACATAAATCCATTTCATCAAGCCCTTTATATTCGGAATGACGCGAGTAATCAGCGCGAGTGGGTTATCTCGGAGCCAGCGATAGATGGATATGCGATCATTTGACTAAGTGCTTTAGAATTTATTTTGGAAAGTGAATGCCGATTGAAATCCTTTGGTGATTTTTTTTTGAAGAAAATTGATTTAGGAGGAGTAATTGTTTATATGAGTTTACTAAAGAGACAGAGTATATGGGTGTCAGTAGATGATCAGGTCTTATTCAAACGACTAATATTGTTTTGTATTTATATCTATGTATGTATAATTTTTATTTGATAATTTGCTTATTTGTGGTGTTTTTATATATTTTTATAAAACACTCCTATTGTACATATATTAAAGAAATAAAAATGATTTAAAATAAGTTATTTAAAATACGTGTTATTCTTGGTAAGTCTACTTAAAATTGCTGTTTTGTGACATTTATGTACCTATATTATTAATTAAATTTATTTTCAAGTTAGAACTTGACCTTGCAACCATCATATCCAGCCAGACAGTTCTAACAGTGTTATGTCGGCGTCGTCAATACCGATACGAGATCATATCGCACACATCGTCCACGTTGACTCACGGACCCCTTGTTTATGAATATTCATGTTATCTTGAATATTAATGCCACTTTGATGTTGCTTCAATTTACATTGACCCCTTTAAATCGTATTTGCAAATAGTAAAATGATTTGTCGGTAAATATACATATATGTTATATATCAACATATTATCATGAATAAAAGTAAACATCTGCCACCGTTCCTTCCCAAGTTTTACTTGTTATTTTGACTAAAATTCTTGAAAGTCTAGTAATTTAAACAATATTTTTACATTAATTTTAAACACGTAGTAAGTTACATAATCTTTGTGACCAGCACTATACTTTCATTGTTAAGCGGAAATTATTATTAAATAAAAATTAATATTTTATATAGTAATGTTTTTTTACTTCCAATTTGGCTTATACACCATTTAACAATATAAATCAAAATTCTATTAAAAATCTATGGAACCGACGTAATAAATATTGCATTTTTAAGCAAAATGTATATAATATCTTATTTGTAAACAAGGTGATATACAAAAGAGTTTAAATCATTCTAAAAAATAGGGGTTTCCAAAACAAAAACCAGTTACATATATATGTTGACAGGAAATACTTAACGTTTGATTTATTTATTAAATGTAGACGTGCTTTTGCCCAAGGGATTGATAGAGGGTCGAGATTCGAGAGGACGTTACTTCGACTTTCTGCAGTGTATACGGCATTCTATAAATAAACTCGACAATTTTATGTTTGTGAGCGTGGACGTTCATAGCTAAGACAATTCCTATAGTTCTTCATAATATGTTATAGTTCTTTGATTTTTTTATATGTTATCATCTAATACTTACGATAAGTATTAGATGATTGAATAATTTTTGATAAGCAGTTATTTCTTTGTAAGGTGTCAGCTATAAATGTATCCCTAATAAATAATAAATTAGTTTATTTAAAGCTCTTATTTAAAGATATCCTCAAGATGTAAGTATTGACAAATATTCATAATTTATTATTTTATTATATTAATAGATATATTTTTTAGTTGTAGTAGTATAATTGTGCCTACTCTGCTATATGCGGGATAGAGCACGAAGGTGATTTCTTTAAATTACGCCTTTTAACTGTGCAAGCGACGATTGTAGGCTTAATCTTACGCGGTGAACTTATTTTCTGCTTATTTTAATTTCTCAAGTATAATATTGAAAGTATTATTATTCATCATTCTATAAAACGGTGAAACTTTTCAAATTTCTTACACAATACCTGTTCAAAGTTGGAACAACAATCCTTATCTCCCCTCCGCCTCCAGCAAGACTAACTAGACACGTTTCAGATTCACGTAGCAATCGTATTTATAATTTCAGACGTTTAAACAGTAACACTCGTAGCGCTTGTAGCGTACACGAGAGTAATAATATTCCGCTGCAAATATTAATTCTGTATACATTATACATTCGGCTCGTCGTCTGCCGCCGCGTCTGTAATAAACCGGCATTGTGCATCAATTAACAATTTCATATATATATCGAACCTGCTACTTGCGAATTATAAATAAATATAATCTGTTTGTTCCAAATTAAATTGACGTTACTAAGACATATAATTTGTTATTGAATTTATAATTATTTCACAGTCTGCCTTAAGTTCCATAAATGAATATCTCAAGAATTGGGCTAAGTGGGGAACGGAGTGAGAACTTAAAACTGCTTTTTCTATATACCGAATAAAATATCTACATGTTACTATTAATACTACATGAACGACAAAAAGAAGTAATATAAATAATATTTATGATAAGAACATATGGTGTAACTTAAAATGGGTACCAAGTGCCTGTAGTGTTAATTATATTTCATATATAAGAATAAAGCGTCTTAAGAAATATATTATAAAAATAAACATTATAAAGTATTCATTCAAACACATTTTTAGTTAAAATTATTTAATTCGTAATTGAAGCCTCTAGTAAAATATACAAATACCAGATTTTCATAGTACACATTAACTCGATATCGAACCATCCAATGCGCTGTCCGTGCTCTATGATCCGTCCGCGCTCTAATTAAGCATATTGAGTTAAGCTTAATAGAGATTCACAGGCTTTCATTCCATGTTCTGTTATTATACCATTATTAATAGTTCAGTAGAAATTAGGTTTAAGTTCATTTACGTTTGTTTCGGGAATACATACATTTACGTTAATACCACAAGTAGCTATTGTTAGTAATATTTTTTTATAATATTCGTTTGTGTTTATTTCATTCTTTATATCACGCACGTATACATTTAATTAGCGTCGTGGCACAGAGGCGCGGCGTCTGCCAGTAAACTTGACAGTAAACGGTTTGTGTGTTCGATTCCTACTCGGGGAAGATAGATTTTTCATTTCCATTTTCTCCGCTCTGGCATCTAGACTAAAGCGCGGCGTTGAGTTCCGCCACATACACGTAATGCCTCTAAAAGGCGGAAAGTGGGGAACGGAGTATTTTAACATTAGGTTCTGACAGTTCATGCGGCTATGAGGAGGATAAAGCATGAAGCTGTGTGTGTGTGTTTTATCACACTGCCTATATATTACATTACCAAATAGTGACTTTCGGTTTTTGCTTTATTTAATTTAGAAATATATTTATACTAGAAGTGAAGAAAACATGAAGTCAAGTAAGAAACAAGAAGACATAGTTGGAAATCGCAACGTCTTCGCAACATACAGATGCCATGGACGCATTGCAAAGTCATGAATATTAAATATTGATGACTTCGCAGTGTGTCCATGGTGCAGTCTTCGGTCAGCTAGTGCTCGTCATCATCATCAGCGTAATCATCTGAAGATTCTTTATGTGAAGACCACCATACCACTTAATACTGTTCTAATTTAATGTTTATACTGACGCAACACTTTTTTTGTCGCTTTGCTTCTATAAATTTCTACTGGTTGGCTAAAAAGAATTTTGATCAAGAAATGAATTAAGAAATATGTTCGTCGTATAGCTCCTGGTTTTTTTGTGTATTTGTAAGGGTTGTATGCGATAAGGGTTGTATTCGAATTTCACTTGGGGGATTATTTCATTTTTTCGCTCTGATAAAAAGAGAGAAGGCGGCGTTGAGTTTCACCACTTAACACAAAATTACCTTAAAATTAGTAGGAAACTGAAGAATTTATAGATACTACAAAAACAAATATATATAGCAATATGAAAAGCATCTGTAAAAAACTGTGTATTATCCTCCTGATGTACGATTCTTATCTTTGTATTGCTCAATGTCGAAACAATTAATATTTATGTAAAATTAGCTCATATATTCGCGCACAAAGTAATTAAATTATTGATTTAATCTGTATATTTGAATACAACACTCAAATTGGTAGCTCTTGTGGACCGTATTCATGGCGCGATCCAATTAAGCGGACCGAGCGCGGGCCGCACGCTATTTGCCGTTCCTTTATGAACCAATATGTAAATTAATCGGAAATCAACGGTTTTCAAGATATTCCCCTTTATAAGATATATATTTAGACATATATATAGAAGACCGTCGTGGCGAAGAGGCGAAGCGTCTACCTGTAAACGCGACGGTTTGTGGGTTCGATTCTCACTCGGGGAAGATAGATTTTTTTATTTCCAAATTTCTGCGCTCTGGCAACTAGGCAAAGCGCGGCGTTGAGTTCTGCCACTCAACACGCAATGCCTCAAAAACGGCGGAAAGCGGGAACGGAAAAAGCAGGGACTATATAACGGAGTGTTTAGGTTCTTATGGTTCCTGCAGTTCCCTCTGCTTTCCCTGCCATGTGCGGGATAAAGCGTGAAGCTAAACAAAAATACTATTCATATATTCTTGTAAAATATATTATATATTTAAATTATTTATACAAATGTATATGCTTGTATATAATGTGTATATACTATACTATTTATGTGAAAGGATATTCACGTTCGTATCCAATTAACGTGATTGGGGCCGGACTGTGGTCATCTATTTCGTCTTTTATGACGCACGCGGTATAAATTAATCCGCATTACCTCTTTGTTTATATAATTGGGTATAACTATATGTAATTATTTTAGTAATTTAATTTAGAGCTAGATTATACGCGGTAGAAGTAGGAGCGAGAGGAATAACAGCGAAATCTCTCTATAGTTTACTAAAAGTTTACGGCTTTTGTAGAATCATTTGAAATTTGGTAGTATATATATGAACAGTATATATAAGAACTATATAGGTATATATTGCCTACATTTTTACGTTATTTTAGTATGCGCAAAGTTTTTGTGATAAATAATATTTTTATAGGTTAGGTTAGGTTAGAGTCTCTTAATTGCTTTTATATTTTTATTTCTCTTAATAAAAACAATTTTAATCAAAAGTTTTCCATACAACTTTCAAACTTTACTCCTTGTTATGTTTACTCACATTGCTTATTAGAGGAAGTTGACATTTTTCCTTTGCATTTCAAGGTGTTTTACGATTTAATATATCTACAATATACAAAGTAACGAATTTTCATTAACTAATTACAAGTTCTGTCTAGTCACGACTAGAACCCAATAAATCCTTAAAGCTCGACTTTTGTAAACTTTGTGCTTTGAAACTTTTGCTTTTCTTCCATTTAATAGAAAGTTTGTTTTTGTAAGATTTTCTTGACAATTTCAATTAACTATTGATTCATGCTTTTGACACAATTTACTCGTTACTTCTGCACTGCGTTGAGTTCGGGCATTCAATATGTAATATCTCTACTATCTCTATTTACGTGAAAAGTGGAGAGTATAGAGTGATAACACTAGGCTTCTTCGGCTTATCCTGCTATATGCGGGAAATACAACTCCGTGGTGCTACTGGAAGATGCTTGAATACATGTGTGTGATGGTTTTCGGTTCCGTTTCCATTTGAGAAATCAATTAGACATTCGTGTTTGATTATTTATTGTTATTTTTATTAATTTTTTATACCTGTCGCTCCTACTATAGATTGTTATTTTTTATTATTTTTATGTGCTAATCCACATTAAGGACACTAACACTTAAAGAAAACATATAAACATTTTTGGCCGCAGCGGGATTTGAACCTGTGCCTCTTACAAATAGATTGTTCTTTGCAATATTTAGGTGGCGGAAATTTGTAAAAATCTTCGTACAGAGATGCTAACAATGTAATAAATTGTATAAAGCATATAAAAGTTTCGACGCAGCGTGATGAAGAACGTACGGCTTAGTGGTCAGAGCGCTTGCACGGTTTGCACGAGGCGCAGGTTCATATCCCGTTCAAAAATGTTTATATGATTTTCCTCCGTCTAGTTTGACATCGACATGAATTGAATAACGTACATATAAATATACAGTATGATGGAAGGTGAAGGACGTATACCTTCTAGATATTACAATATTTCCGTTAACATAATATATTGATATATAGTATCGGATTCGTAATTTACTCTTAATATTCGGCAAATTATATTGAAAGGCTTTCAACGTTAATTGTCTGTAAAATTTGTAAGCTATCACGATGTACTCTGTATATTGTGTATAACAACATTTGTAACTAATTGGCCTCTCCTCTTCAATTAAAACGTAAAGTGAACTTCCAAGTATAACATTAATGTTTTTCTGTTTCAGATACTTTTTCCTGGAAGATACTTGGTAAGTGTTTTTAAATTAAGTTCTAGCTAACTTTGATTCAATAACCATTTATTTATATATAACATATGCAACAGAGCATTAATATACCTTAAGTATAGCCTAGAGGCTAATCATTATGTGAATATAGCCTATGACTAAGACTATAGTCTTCCTCGATTAATGGATTATCCACCACGAAGAGAAGTTTTTAAATTAACAAGTAGGTGCTCCACCGTCGTGGCGCAGTGGCGTAGCGCCTGCCTGTAAACGCAACGGTTTGGGGGCTCGATTCTCACTCAAGAAAGATGGATTTTCCGTTTCTATTTTCTTCCATCCAGGCATTACGTATTGAGTTCCGCCACTCAACTCGTAATATCTCGAAAAAGACACAAAGCAGGGAACGGAGTGTCGTAACACTAAGTATCAATGGTTCTTGCGGTTTCCTCTGCCTACTCTGCCATGTTATGGGATAAAAGTGAAGCTATAAAAAAGGTAGTGGATTTATTTTCAATGTACCGCTTACAACGCGTTTTAAGGTGTGCCACCCTGAATTAAACATATGATTTTAAGCTAAAATTAAACATAAGAAACATTCTCGAAAGATCTTGTTATTAGTATATGAAAATAAATCATCATTTGTTTATATGATTCGTTTCATAGAAAAATTTTTACATTCTTTTAAAACGTAGATACGTAACAAAGTGTTGGCTAAAGTCGATTTTTCAAGGGGCGAAGGGGGAGAACCTTGTAACCGGATTTTCACGTATTAAAGATCAATGGATGGAAAGCCTACGAGACGAGATGCTTCCATTTTAAAATAAGATTTACTTTTAACATGGTTTTGTTGTAAAATTTTTATAAAAGATTGTGTTATTTTATTAATTGTATAAGATTATGGGTTTTCAATGGTTAATTAAGGAAGTATCAGGGCTATGAGCTTAAAGCAATGTAATATTTTTAAAACGAGATGGTTTAGAAGTAATGTACTCTGCATAAATTGTTAAAAAAAAATCTAGTATAGAATATGGGTCTGAGTATTACTATAAAGCGGATTAAACGCGGGTTCGATGCCCTCCGCGGGGTAATTAATTCTATTCCTGTTTTTAAAAAATAAGGCACGGCTCGTATTGTATTCGGTTAAAAAGTAAGGAAACGTAATATCATGACAATAGGTGGCCCCCGCTTAAGCTAAAAATACTGTACTGATAATAGTCCTAAAGTTCAAAGGTCGATGACTTGAACCCTACACAACAAGGCGATGCAATATTAAATAACTACCCACCCTACACCTCAATCATTTTCCTACATAGAATGAATTATGCTAAATTTTCCGCGAAAAATTTAATATACCTGTTTGTTGTGTAAATTCCTGTTTACTAAGAGCGAGTGAATTCTTTTTTAGTGCTAATTATATTTTAGCAGGTTTAAATAGCATACTATATATTTGTACTGCAGGGGTAAACATCGTCTGAGAATATGTTTATTAGAAATTAAGAGTCGTCGTGGCACAGAGGCTTAAGCGCCTGCCTGTAAACGCGACGGTTTGTGGGTTCGATTCCCACTCTGGAAACTCTGAGTTCCGCCACTCAACACGCAATGTCTCGAAAAAGGCGGAAAGCGGGGACGGAGAAAGCAGGAAGTAAGCAAAGGAGTGTCTTAACACTAGGTTCATATATTTTCTTCAGTTCCCTCTGCCTACCCTGCAATATGCGGGGTAAAGCGTGAAGCTAAAAAAAGAAGATTTTTTATTTGAATAATTTTTATTTCTATCATTGTACAAAATTACATTAATAAAGATATTATAATTTTTGACTAGTGGAAATTACTGATAATCACCTACAAGGATCCTAACATATGCCTTGAAAAGTTAAAAAATTAAATAAATAATAATAATATTTGTATATAAAAATAATTATCTACAAGTTTTGTTATATAAAGCAACGTAGAAAGCCATAACTTCTATTCAATTTAGTAACATTTTATTAGCAATTGCAGTTTCACGCGTCACTGCAAACTGTTGGCTTTTTGTACACAACAGGATTGTAGAAATAGGCCGATTCATTCATTTGAATGTATCAAAGCTTAAACAAAAATAGTATTCGGTCGCCCTCAGTGGATTTTAGATACAAAATTCTGGTTTGATTTTATATGTTATTGTTTTTGCTGTTTTAACGTTTGTGTTCGGATCAAATGTCAGAGAAAACGCTCTAAAAACGTCGAGTGTTCGTTGCGATTACTAATAGGAGCTTATTTCGTTATTTATATATTTTTGGAGAAGTTATTTATATTTGCTCTTTTGGTACTTGGTACTGAGATGCTTTGCGATATTGGTTGTTCAGTGAGGCTTCTTGTTCGAAGAAAATCTATATATCTTTATGTTTTCATTGGAGTAATGTCAATTTGACATAGAAAATGTTGTTACAAGAACAATACTTTTGTGTGATCTTTTATAATAATATATAAATACTATTATGCATATTACCGTATGTAAAATGTAAGAGAGTGAAAAATTCTATACAAAATGTACAGCAATATTAAAACACCGAGTGCATGTCTCGCAAATAAATCCAAAAAGCAGACGGCGTGCGTCCACTACACATGCATATTATATCGCTCACGACCAACTAAATTGCATGGGCAGGGCACGGAATGGCTTTTTGTTAGCATTTTTTTTTGTCAAATTTAATATTTCCAATATTAAAAAAGTAGCTTTCACACTATATTTTGCCTACAGAAAGTTAGGTAGAGAAATCACTTTCTGTCCAATTACCGAGACACGAGACATTGCGTGTTGGGTGGCGAATCTCAATGCCGCGCTTTGTTCTGTAACCAGATAAAATGAGGAAATGAATGGAACGCTTCCCGTTTCAGACGCTGCGCCACTGCGCCCCAATAACGAGTGTTTTATTTAATTCATAGATCAGATTTATTTAAAAAAAAAACACTTTTATTTAACATCTAACATTTTCCTGGTAAAGTTTTAAGATTCATCTATTCGGACTTTACGTGAACATAGAATTTTGTAAGTTATTTGTTTGGTTTTCAGTATTGTTTCAAAAATACATTAACACGTATTGTATGTTTCAACAGTTACTCAACTTTAAAGTGCTACGCATTTATTTGATACACAGGTTATATAAAAGGAATTTTGAATAAAAAAAGAAGTTTTAATAAATTTCAGCTTAAAACACCTACGAATTATGAATAATCTCAATTAATTGCGATAAGAGAAGTCAAGATCCTGGGTGGCTGATAACTGATATAGTGTATTTAATACTAAAACAATGTAACTAGTTTAGTCCACCTGACATTTTTTCCATTTTCACGATTTTCTCGCATATCAGGATAGCCGACGGAAACGTTTATTTTCTACTTTTCTCATTCTACGAGTGATTGCTTGTGGAAAATTGTGTAACGAAACTAATTTAATAATACTACCCTTCCCCAGAACGGGGATCGAACTCACACTCGTCACTTGCAAATACATCTTGCCCAACTAAGCAACGTGGGCCTCTCTAAATAATCAAATTAATACAACTTATTACGTTACAAACCTTACCTCCATTCTACTAAAACAACATGTTTTCTCAGACACTTGATTTAAAACATTTTAGCAGTCGACTTGGCCTCGGCCGAAGGTTAAAAGCTATTTGGAGGACGGCATCAAATCAATTTTCACCTTCATATGGCGCAAATTTCTATATAATATAATTTTTAAGGTCTTATTAGGTTATGTTCGGTTCTACATTTTAGGTTTTATAAGAAATTCAATATGATAATCGCTTATTTTGTTTTATATAATAAAATAAGATGTATATATATTTGGACCCTCGTGCCGCAGAGGCGTAACGTCTGCCTGTAAGTGCGACGGTTTGTGGGTTCGATTCCCACTCAAAGAAGATGGATTTTTGTATTTCCATTTTCTTTAGTCCGGCAACTAGGTAACGGCGGCGTTGAGTTCCATCACTCATCACACAATGTCTCGAAAAGGCGGAAAGCAGGCAACGAAGTGTCTTAATACTGGGTTTCCA
Organism: Dione vanillae; assembly: GCA_037178615.1. Classification (NCBI taxonomy): domain Eukaryota; kingdom Metazoa; phylum Arthropoda; class Insecta; order Lepidoptera; family Nymphalidae; genus Dione; species Dione vanillae. The sequence goes on along the minus strand of JAZFAU010000187.1, from coordinate 762,388 downwards.
CGGTTCCCTCAGCCCACTCTGCTATGATCGGGATGTTTTAAATCACGTCTGAAGTTAAATAATGAAATCCAAGTTTAAGTTTATTTCGTAGGCAGAATGATTACAGTATAAATATTATCTGTTCTCCATTTGTTGCCTTACTTTTAGACTTAATAAGTCTCATCAGGACAGAGAAAAGAAAATAATCCTTTTTCGGATTAGAATTAGAACCCACAACAATCGCATTTACAGTCAAATGCAGTTGCGACCAATGCGTCACAATGGCCTCAGTCTTTTATTTTAACAAGATCGTTACTTATATAGGGAGTAGGCACAGTATTAGTACTATAAAAATAACTTAGCTTTCTTGACTAATCAAATAGAAAATAATAATAGGTGCGTCTTTTTCCAGTGTTATTCCAAGAAGAAAAAGCTTATTTTGTTTAAGGTCTAATTTGGGAAAAAATGAATGTAGCGGGAGTCTAACTCACCTCTTTTTCATAACACATATGTTAACAAAATTTTAAAACAATGTACTTATTTCGACGAGATTCATAATTATTGGAAAGTCACTCTCTGTGTTTGTCTACGGAACCCATCTTTTGTTTGCCTTTCCGAGATAAGGCTAACGATAAGAACTTTTGCAATAATACTAACCCGCGGAGGCAAAACTCGTTAAAATTAATTCAAAATCTCTGTAGATACAGAAACCTCTCTTAATCTGATTGAGCTGCCAACTTGGTCTTTAGTAATGTTAGGAACTATAATTAATCAATTTATCTGCATATATAAGCTCTTCAGTTGCTGAATGATTGACTGTCTCAGCAGTTTCAACAAAAATTTAGCATGGAGGTTTCGTTTCATAGGCAGCAACAATTCTGAAGAAAGTTTCTACGAAAATGCAATTAAACGTTATTGTCATTTGTTTTAATACATTTTTTCGAAGTTCAATTAGGTATAGCTAAGCATTAAGTTCGAAGTTAGGTTACCAAGCGCCGGTTTTTTAAAATAGACGGACCTAATCTTTATAGATCTAAGGCCCTGGAAAAATTGTAAAAATCATCTTTATGAGGGTTGTCTTGACTATAACCAGGCCAGTTTGTTTAGCGATCTGGTAAAGGATGCTGGAAAGCGCTAGATGCGGCAACGATGGACCGATTTCCATGGAAATACTTTGAGGCCTATGTCCAGCGGTGTGTGTAAAAAGGCTAAGATGAATTATCAGACAATTATATTTCTTGTCTTTCCAGAGCTTTCAGTCAGACATATAATATATGAAAAATCCTTTCATTAAAATAACCTTTCCTTACATCTCGACTTGGGTTACTCCTTGCCCCAGTTAAACTCCTTTGTGTATTACGCTTCAGCGAGACCATTGTTCATTTTATTTCGAGCAAATGCAAAATGCTCAATGTAGATTCTTTATTACTTTTCGAAATTTAATTTTATCTACTTTGTTTAGTTTTTTTTTTTAATTTAATGGTTATATTAATAAAATTAGACGTGTTTTTCTGTCGACGTTTTAATTATTACAGTTGTCATCTAAAATTGACACTTTGTCTTGTGGCAGCGTTGTGTTTTTTGTTGTTTTCCACTAGAATTGTTGCCTTTTTTGGCGCATTACGGAATACGGAGTCGTTTAATTGTTTTCTCTGCTGACCTTATAATAAAAAAATTAATAAGTCAAGCCTACAAGGTTTACAAGTTATTCATTAGTGGTACTTATGCTAAGTTATGTATATAATAGACTAATCGATAGTAACCATGGATTTTCATACTGTTACAATGCGATGCGACATAAAAAATTAAATAAACATTTCCATGTTCCAGTGAAACACTTGTCAATTACATTGAATTCTTTTTAGAACCCTAGAACGCACGCAATATCAGACGTAACCAGTACATTGTTAATGTTGTTGGTATGAAAGTAGGCCATCCTTCCTTTCCCGTCTCCTTCCTAGTTGTGTACAATCCTTTGTGCATTCACGTTAGCATTTATTGTTTGCACGCCTACTTGACATCTTCATTCATATTAAAATTGTGTCAGTTGACGGTGACATAGTATCGGGTTTGAAATATTTTATATGGAAATATCCTTTTTGTTTACATTTAGATATTTATTAGAACAAGTCTATGAGTAGTAAATATATTGATTAGAGGCCGAAAATGTGAAAGTCACGACGCGAAAGCTTAAAAATATCCAAAAGAGGGGAGGGAGGTTGGTTTTAGTAAAAACCATGTTTGTAGAAGTTAATTAAAGTTGATGAAGCTAGAGATGTATGCAACGGCCTCATTTGACTTTCTATTAAGTACTAAATTCTTTTTTATTATTTTTATTTACAATATTTTATGTGGATACTAAGCGAAAAACTTGTAATAAGAATTGGTATGTCAATTTTACACTTTCCTGTTTTTGATACAATCATTGTTGAATACCATAATATTATACTGCAGCGACCATATCTGTTAAAAATAGTCATTTCAACAACATAATCCTAAAAGGAAATTCTCATAATGACAGCAAGCTCTTGTCTAAAGCAATTGTTCTTGACAGCCTATTCCAAGCATTCCTGACTTTAAGATTGTCTTTATGAAACTATGTTGAACTTTGCACCTCCACGTCTACTGGGGGGTCTTTTACGTGCAGCTATTACATCTAGTTCAACTATTCGCGAGTTTCATCAGTACTTTGCTTGGATTAAAGCTTTTGTAAAGTAAAAGAATTGAGGTGAATGCCTTATTTATGAATTATGATTGATAAAATCTTTTTGTGGCTTCATCTGTAAGATATGTAAGAGGTTTGTAAGAGTATCGTTATATAGTTCTTTTATAAGTATTTATGAAACGCTTTTCTTCCATTTACATTATAATCAAAAGTAGCGTAAGTTTTAACTTCGTAAGCTTTTAACCTGCAAGTGTAGCAAGTACTAAGTGTAGTCCTTAACCTCCAGTACTGGGGAGTACTAGTTATTATAGCTTTACTCGATTAGTAAAGGATCCAAGAAAAAGATAATATTGTTATTTTAGTTAAGGTCAGTTTTTTAGATAAGAGCTTTCAACCAAACAAATTTAACTTTATATTGTGCGTATGAATTTATATAAAATTATAAGATATTATATAAATCTTATAATAATACAAACACCTAAATATAACTTTGAAAGGAAATAAATGAATCTCTTCAATTCCATACCTTCCAGCTCCACGCTTTATATAACGCCTGCAGAATTGCGCAACAACCTGAGAAATGATACAGCCTTGACGTCAGCACGTATAAATAGCGCGGACTTTGTTCCCATCTCCCGGCATTCAAGTTCCACTTACGGTATGTTCTTGCCAATTTAGTTTGGTTTTCTTTTGCTTAGCTAAAGTTTTTTTAATTATTTTTTTTCGTTTTCTGGTACAAAACTTAAATTTTATTAGGTATCTTTTTCTACGGTAGATATATAGTATGAAGGATTTTTTATTATTAATTCTATCATATTTCTTTTATTTTATATGATATAGGAACTTTTTATGAGATATAGATTTTGAGGACTGTCATGGCGCAGAGGCACAGCGTTGGGTTCCGCCACTCAACATGCAATGTCTCGAAAGAACGGAAAGCAGGGAACAGAGTGTTTTAACACTAGGCTCCCATGGTCCTTGCGGTTCCCTGTGCCTACTCTGCCACCATGTGCACCATAAAAGTGTGAAGTTATAAAAAAAGGAGCTTAGATCCAATCTTTGAACTAGTATAACACTGCCAGTGCTATATTAAAACAATCACTCGTACCAAATTACTAAGAATGTCATACAGGGAAAGAAAAATTATATTGACTTAAAATATATCCGTCCACCAATAAAAATCTGCATAACAATTACAATGTAACAACAATGTTGTGATCATTGTGGAAGACGCCCAATAAAACGTGAAGGGCCCTCACGGCCCCCACTATGTGCTCCCTTTTGTCCTCAGCCTATCACTTGCTCCTTATCAGGCGAGCTTTGATGTTTGCATCCATTAGACAATTTGCCTTTGAATTTGCATATACTGTATTTTTTATAGCTTCACGTTTTATCCAGCTCAAAGCAAGATAGGGCAGAGGGAACCACAGGAAGCGTAGGAATCTAAAGTTAAGACTTACTTAACAATTAAGACTTACTTACTTCATTCTCTGCTTTTTGCACGAGTTCGAGATATTATGTGTGTAGTGAGTGGCGGATTGCAACGTTGCTTTTTACTTACTAGGATCATAACAAAAATCGTCGGTTTTACAGTTGGACGCTGTTACACTACACATGGCTTACTACATGATGGCTTCCTATATTTAATTACTAAATTTTAATATATTTAAATGTTAACTATCTTCATTTGTATTTTAAATGAAATATGTACATTATTTTATGCTATAAATATATTTGAAACATTCTTAATGGATGTAGGATCGGTTGTGATTCTCTGGAATTAGGGCTAATAAGCAGTTTTTTTACATATTAATGTATAAAAAAATTACAAATTAAGTATATTCAATATTTTTAACATTAAATGATATAACATATACATATGGAGATTAGATATTTTAACAAAATCAATTAATAAGCTAGTGCAAAGTAAATATTTGGATAATATTTCTTTTTTGAGGATAATTGAAACGAGTAGTGGAAAAGCTGAAAACTCTGAAAGCAATAAAAATACGCTACGAAGAATATAATATTAATAAGTTGTACAGTACTATAACAAAAGCCGTATAATTACCTGCTCTCTACAAGTTTTCCTGAAAAAGTGTTTAAAAAAAAAAACAAGGAACCAGAAATATAAAATTCGAAGCGGTGCTTCGAGTGCATTATACACTTACGGCTACGTTCTGAAAATTTTCCATATTTTTCCTAGCAATACACCGAAATGGACTTTAGCGCTAAAAAAATAAAGTTTAAATTAGCATTTTTATTATTTTTCACGGTAAAAAATCACCCCGGGATGCACAGTAGAGTGCTCTCCGGTCGATAGACTCCAGCCTCATCCTCTTAGCAGTTCTCAGGACTGCAAGTACATCACTAATTAATAGTTTAATCATTAAAACTGTTAATTAACCGTATATTTGTAGTGAAAATTAAGGGATATACTGATTTATATAATTTAAAGAAATTGTGGGATAATTTAAGTAATAATGTGTAATTATTTAAGAGATCAAGAGCTTTTTATCGTAATGCATTCACTTTTGTGACTGATGGGATAAACCCGCGTACAACACTATACGTATAGATGTATATATACACATATATATATATATTCCTCACAGTCAGTGTCTTGTTACCCTTAGAATCCAACGCAGCGCAGATCTTTATAGAGACTAAAACGAAATCGTTTTAAGTTTGCAAGCAATTGGTTGAAATCACACTTGTAGAATACTGACGTAGGTATATGTCTATCATATATATGTTAATATAAAAATAAATATATCATAATTGTGATCCTTTATCTCATTAATATTACTTTAGTCATCGAGTCGAGTGAGATATAATAAGATATTTCTTCATCCTATACCCATATAATAGGGTAAGCAGAGAGTACTAAGTGCAAAGACACTACGTTATCCATTTTCCACTTGACTTCTTAACTTCAATATATTACTTAAGCTACCCCTATTCACCTAATGAGGTCACAAGTGCAGTGTGCTACTGCCTCATATTGTTCTGAGTGCATGCGGGCGTATTGACAGGGGACAAAGGTTTCAAACGTGCGTTATAGTGATTAATTACAAGATTATTGTGCCACTTAGCTTTGTATTATTACTAATAATGATAAATTTGAGTATAATAGTATAAATGTAAATATTGATAAATGAGATGAAAGCAAAATGAATTTTGGAGACGTTCAAGATCTATTTACAAATGTAAGGTTATGTCTAAGACGAAATGCTGACTTTTCTTTGGTTGTCCCGAAAAACAAGAAAGGTCAAGATCAAGAAATAAGAAAGAAGAGAAGAGAGAGAAATTTATAATTTCGCTTCCCATATAAAATTTTAGTATTAAATAAGCGATTCTAGCGTGAACATATTAAAAAATCTGATTATATACCGAGAGTATTTAAGTAACCCTCGTTCGTCTTTCATCTCTATAACCTAACACATAAATAGTAAATGCGCGATTACCCACTCCTAAACGTACAACCTAGTTTAATTATCCCTGTCACATACAGCCTCTATACTAAATAACGGACACGTCGGCAACATTCAGTGCATTTCAGTCAATATAGTGACATATACCAGTACTGGTATACACCAGTGTTCAGTCGATAGCACCGCTGACCTTGTTACGCGGTCGTTGCACCGCCCGCGCTCTCATTTACACCGCCTTAGTTCCTCATTTTAATAAGTTAAACGATTTCTGTATTGCATTGTATGGTTTTTATGTTCCTTAAATAGTATATAATCACGCTATTCCGGCTTTGTGCCTTTTATTTCAATTCGTTTTAAGATTATTTTTTTTATAGCTTCACACTTTATCCTGCACATGGCAGGGTAGGCAGGGGAAACTGCAGGAACCATAGGAACCTAGTGTTAAGACAATCCGTTGCTGGTCCCAGGTTTCTCCGGAAAGCAGAGAGCTTTCCGCCTTTTTTGAGGCATTGCGTGTTGAGTGGTGGATCACAACGCCGCGCCTTATTACTTTATTATTGTAGATCTTTTTCATTCTTGCTTACAAAGAGATTTTTTTTGTTTTTTTTTCGCCCTGTATAGTCTCGACACTCTATATGCAAGCTCTCAAAATTTGAATGGAAAGTGCGACGGAGAGTGCTAACACTAAGCTTCTTCAGACTATCCAGCATCTTGCGAGGTTAAGCATGAGGTTATCTATTTATTTCACTTTAATGTACAAATTAATTGTAATATTATAATTACTATTCCTAAACAAACAATTTCATATAATTTTCTCAAATTAAAGCAACACAAGCTTTTAAAGGCGCACTTTGAAGGTAAAAACTTACTTGCACTTATGTGGTAGAGCGGGCGTTGGCCCATTCGACACCCCGCCATTACAGCGTTGGCAACGTTACAGCGTGCGGCGATTATGCCACTCCTAACATTTAGTTGCGACGTTTCAAATCCTTCCTGAAAGCGTTTTCAGATGTTTGTTTAAGGTGTTTGTGTTATTTATTATATAGAGTTTAAGTTTGGTTTTATTTTGAGAAGCTATTTTAAAGACTGATTTGGATATAAGACTGTATTATGTAAAGAATTCTTAAATAGTTAAAGTTTAAAAAATTGCGAACATTAAAAATGTGATTGTTACAGTAGCTGATGTAAATGATCTCATTGGAAGTATTACGTTACTTTAAATAGAAATTGAAAATTATCGAAAATATTCACGATATAAAAGAAATGTGATATTGCAAATTAAACCTATTTAGACACTAAGTTCTTTAGTTTGAGTCTAATACAAGACATTGCGGTTTGGGTAATTGAACTCAAAGGCCAATTTTATATACCGAGGCAGGGAAAAAGAAAAAGATTTGTTTCACAAGAGGAACTTGATACTACAAACGTCACATAAGTTACACTTTAAATATATTAACAAAAAAATAAAAAATTAAATAGATAGTACAAAGTATGTATAATTTGTATTGCATCACATTTAAACCTAGCTCTCTTAATGTTATAATAATAATTATTATTTTTTAAGCTTTATGCTTTGTCCTGCTCATAGCAGGGTAGGCAAAGGAAACCTTAAGAACCTAGTGTTAAGACACTGCGTTCCGTGTTTTCCGCCTTTTCGAGTCATATAGGCGTGTAGGGTGGCGGAACTCAACTCCACGTATTGCCTAATTGCCAGAACGATGTAAATAGAAATGAAAAAATCCGTCTTCCTCAAGTGGTAATCAAACCCAAAAGGTAATCAAAACAAAGTCTTTACACAGGTAGATTTAGATTATTGATATTACACAACCATAGTACCCAATGATAGGCTAATAGCCGGAGCCTGGTTAACAAAATATAATTTAATATTTACTATTTAAGTTATCGTCTTTATTAAATAATAAACATTATTATTTACGTTTATTTACTTATCTTAAATGTAGGACTGACATATATAGTAAGAATCGTTTGAATAAAATCGTCCAAGTGAACGTAACTGCTCATAAAAACTACTCGGTGAAATGGAATTTAAATTTTTATACGACCAAATAGCTATTCCGCTTCGAACAAAAATTGGGTGCTAATTTTATATTAACCGGGGAAAATATATTAAAAAAATACTAAACAAGCGCATCCTCCTTTTTTTAAGTCAGTTAAAAATAAACGTGATAAAATAAAAAAAAAATGGTAAATAATAATAAAGGCCTACCTACTGTATCACTATACATAGCTTCAGTTAAACACGCTTTATACACATCAATTAACTTTATTTCTCGTAGTCCTAGTTGTACAGTAGCCTAGCGTTCCCAGCCCCCATACATTAGAATGCGGTCACCGACACAATACGACTGTTGAATTCTATCACGATAGCGCTTGCATTCCCGTTTTATTTTACTGCAATTTATAAAGAACTTTGAATAATGTTATGTCGATCAGGTCTCTATATGACTGGAGTGATTACGATGTATAAACATTTATTATATGCTGTATTATTATATAGAACGAAGTAATACGTAAGTGTATTTTTTTTATGATTACAGAATTAGTCAGTCAGTCAATCTATAGAGAATAGAAATATGTACTTTTTATATAATGGTGAGATCATTTTCGTGTAGCGGTCATAGAATTATTGTTAAATTATTGTTAGTCTTACGAGAAATTTACATAGACATCACTTTGGATTTGAATTTAAATGTGTAGTATTTATAATATAGACGGAAAAAGGAAAAGATATACAGATTAGTCGTTGAGCTATGGAAGGTGTCGCCTTAGCCAAGGGTCCAACTCGGCTGGCTGTTCTCATAGCATTCAGCTCATTCTACTCGGATTCCACTTTTACGACGAACACGGCAAAACTTTTAAACTCCTCGCTTAGTAATTTGACTTATTTTCTTTTCCCTTTTTTTCCTATAATATTCATGAGATAAACCCTGTTTTTACATTCATTTAGTTGGGTTTTAATTTTTTACTATATTTTTTATGATCTAATTTTTAATAGGAAATAATAATAATAATAATCCTAAGGACCATTCTGGCGCAGCGCCACAGGCTCTGACAGTTAACGTGACGGTTGTGAATTTGAATACCATTGAAGAATTGAATCTTTTTTTCCCCACCTGAGCGGTAGTCTTATACCTGAGTATAAGACTAGGCGTGATTTCCGCCACTTATCACGTAATGCCCCAAAAAAGAGTAAAAGTGGACCGTATTCAAATTAGCTATTATTAATAAGATATTTAAATAAAACAATTTAAACGAAATATTCACATATATTACGAATTTGTAGAAAACCAAGGTTTCGAACACTTTGCACTAATTTTTGTCATCTACCCGTGACCAAGGCCCACTGCAAAGTGTTCGACGTCGGGTTTCCAAAATATTATAATATCGAGTATATTATTTTCGTTTAAATTATTTTATTGAAAATAAATTAGCTATTATTATTAAAATCATAATCAAACATTGTTTTTATACAAATAACATTGAAGAACCATTTTAATTTTGTTTTATAAATAACGTAAACTACATTTTATTCTTTATCTCCTTATACATACTTGTTAAATTGTTGCCAAATACAGAATAATGAATTTTGTTCCGAATTCTAAAGCATTTAGATAGTTTTTGGTGCTTTTTTTGTCTCGAAAATCATAAATTTTTCCATACAATGAGCACTAACCTAACCACAGTGTACCGTACCAACTCGAAAAACAAATAAAATATACAAATGAATTCGCCTACTACGAACAACTTTTAACATTTATACCTGCCATATCGCAAAGTTTTAGACGCGATGTTCCGAAACCAGCCCACGTTATGTCAAATGTTTCAAAACAATCTCGCTACTGCCATATTACGTGTTGGAATTATTTTAAAATGTCTTTCGGACGGAATTAATTTTGTTGTACAAAATACTGCGCTTGTAGATATAACCAAAGAGCTATAGCTCCTAAGAGAATATTAAATATATTGTGTTTAAAAAGTTTGTAAAAGTTCTCAACTGGATAGAAGTTATTGTAATGAAAATAAAATCAATTGTTACTCGTATTGGTGATTTTGTTGTATAATATGATTTTGTTGTATATATTAAATTGTTGTTGTTGTTGAGGACCGTAGTGGCGTAGAGACGAAGAGTCTGCCTGTGAACGCGGCGGTTTGTGGGTTCGATTCACACTCAGGAAAGATGGATTTTTCCATTTTTATTTTCTTCGCTCTGGCAATTAGGCAAAGCGCGGCGTTGAGTTCTGCTATTCAACACGCAATGCCCCGAAAAAGCTGGAAAGCAGAGTGTCTTAACACTTCATAGAAACGGAAATGAGTGTCTTAACACTAGGTTTCTCTCTGCCTACCTGACTATGTGTGGAATAAAGCGTGAAGCTAATAATAAAATTAAAAAAGGACTGTTGAATATAAGGTTTTGTTGCATTTGGATTTGGATTTCAAGTTGATTTACTTAATCTCGTAGACCGTATCTCGTCTCGTAGGGAACGTGGGGCAGTATCTGTACTGCAGACGCGATGATTGTTTGTTCGATTCTTATTTAGGGAAATTTCAAGGCATTCTAGGCGTCTACTACTCAGCATACAATATATCTTTTTGTTTAGTATTTTTTTAATAATTTCTCGGGCTTTAACTTTCTTATAATACTAGTAAGTAGTGTTTTTTTTGCACTTATACTTAAATTAAAACTTAAATTCTAATTGTACCTAGAACATACCATTTTAAAAATAAATTTTATCAGGCGACATTTCAAATGGCGGTTTATTAAAGTTACACCAGAATGCACTTAGCGAAATTTGTGACAAACATAACTTGCAAGAGCTATAACCGGTGGAGTGACCCTCCGGTACTCTTGCCCTCTCATATTGTAACTGTGGATTGGTTAGTCTCGTTACTTAGTTTGAGGTTATTGTGAAGTTACTTTTTGATGTGTTTACTATATATATTATAAAAAACTTCATAATAAGTTATGTATATGTAGTGTCTCGAAAATAGGAAAATTAAAAAGTGAATAAGTTCCTTCTAAATGAGTGGTACAGTAATTTATCAAAAGTGTTATAAATAACACGTGTTTTGGCCACTATATGATTAATAATTAATATACTGTTTATTTGACTATAAACCTGCATTTATAAATTAAACGAGTGAGCATTAGTGACTTATTAATTTAATTGTTTTAGTTTGTATACCATTTTGTGTTTAAGACATTTATAAAATAAGTTCAAATAATAGTAACTGTATAGATCTACATTTATGACCATTGGACTAGTTTCTATATGCATACAAAGGCTTTTCGTTTTCAATTATTTTGTGTTTTTAATGTATGTTTAAGTAAATCCCATATATGGAGACAATCTAATGTCAAGTGTTTTTATTTTTTAGTGGTGGAACTCAATATCGCACGATATCACCACTCGGTTTGTATTATTGTGAAAAAACATTAAAATTGTAACCTTTCCCATCGTTTTCGTTTACTTCTTAAAATGATGATTTTTAGCTCTACTTATAACATTGTTATAAGGTTTGTAGAATTAAATATAATAAATGTTATATTTAATTCTATATGTGATTTTTTTTTTGCCAAAAAGGAAGTTATACATTATTATCAACCACCACCACCAACCACCATCTTATGATGGTGGTCGTTCGATTCCCACTCAGTTTGATTCACACATAATTATGTAAGTTCCTCCTTCTGATAACAGACAAAGCGAATCAAACAAAGCAAACACGCAATCTCTTGAAAATTGTGCAGGAAACGGGAAAAGTTCATTTGTCCCACCTATGCGTGAATAATCGTGAAAATATTTATGAATCAACAACTTAAAGAAATATATAAAATATACTCGAAAAGAAGTATATATTTATTTTTTGTAGAACCTCTTTTTATTGATTTATACAAGTTTTCAAATTGAACGTGTACCTGCTCTCAATAGGGATCATCGAAACTAGAAAGTAACTTCGCCTACAAACATTTCCAATATACGGTATACGTTTCTATTTTTAGTAAGAATTTTATATTTTATCAACGCTTTTATGTGTATTTTGATATTTGATGCAAATATAAGTTTTGTGCCCAATGAAATAAGGACTAAAGAAGTAAAGGGACGAAAAGAGTTTGATGAAGAGTTTTTGTTATTTATAATAGTAAATTGAAAACCATGTTTAAATAAAAATGTAGAATAAATTTCTTTTAACATTCTATTTATTTGTCGAGCTAAAATAGTCGCGGCTTAGGTGAATGTGGGCGACACGGGCCCTCGTTAACGGCGCTCGTACTGAAAGGCACCTCGAG